>OY101449.1:12503590-13103590 GCA_956483635.1 Panzeria rudis
CAATGTCTTAAAATTAGTCAAAGTGATATTCAGTTTAAACTGTTATTTTTGATATTTAAAAATAGTAGTAAGGTATAAATACTAGGGATGTAACGATACGCCGTTTTGCCGATCCGATACCGATAATCAAAAAGAAATATCGCCGATAAAGATTCCGATACCGATACGCATATTAAAACTGAGTTCAAGTCTAGATTAACAAAACTCAAGCAGTGCAATTTTTTTTATTGTACAAAATTACAGTGTAAGATATTATTAATATTTAAAATTGAATTAACCCAGTATAAAAAATTTGAAGGAATTTTAAAAGAATTTATAATAAAAATATGCAGATAATTAGTAGAAAAGCAAGTCAAAGTTTATTTAAGTTATATAAAAATTTTTAATTCGTTTATAATTTAAAAAAATACTCGAAATGGTTTTTCAAAAATCGATTTTTTAAAGGACATTTATCAAATAACTTAATAGCTTACTTGTTAAAATTTTTTTAAAAAGTTTATATTTATTCACGTAAATTTACATGAAAACACAGTTTTGCTTTTAAATTCTCATAAAAGGAAACAAGGTGCGAAAAGAGGTAATTTTTCATCCTTTTTCCTTGAGGAAAAGTCATTATAGAACACCGAAAAATAAATTTTTCCTAAAATCGCTTGCAATTCGGTGATTGGTAATCGAAAAAGAGAACGTCTTGCAGTGAAAATGATATGCAAAACTAATTAGAAATGATCAAAATTTCCAATACTTCCGGATCGCGAATTCTACATTTTCGTGACTTCTTTGGAGTGTCTTTTTTTCTGGGAATAAGATTTAAAACCCAACGAATTGAATTCGAATTCATGGTAAAATTAAAAAGAAATAAATTATTTTTTTTACAAAATAGCAGCGTAAAATATTATTAATATGTAAAATTGATATTAATAAGATTTAAAAAACAACGAATTGATTTTAATTCATGCTAAAATTAACAAAAAATATATGATTTCTTAAAAAAAAATTTTTTTAAAATGTAAAAAGTATCGTCGTATCGACAGTAAAATATCGCCGATACCGATGTATCGTAAAATCTGAAGTATCGCCGGTATCGGTGATCTCCCTAATAAGTACCTCTATTACTAAAATTACTAAAATTTGATTTCCTCTTTATCATATCTTAAAAAAAAGTTTTACGGGTTTTCTTTTTTTCAGTCGTGGTTGTAATTTTCATGGATATGCCCATATGTACTTACATTCATACATATTTATTTATTGAGAAACAAAGAAATTCTCTTAAAATTTAATTTAGAAAATAACTCCCTTTCTTACGAACTCCAACTCTATCATCCAAAATAAAAATAGAAAATAAATACAGACACCAAAAACAAATTACCTTTTATTTACTTGTTGCTTTTACTACGATTCTGCAATGACATGCACTTCTTTTTTTCTTCACAATAAAACACTTTTAATAACAACAACAAACACTAGACAAATAAAGCATACACACTTTAAAAAGCAATAACGACAAGAAGATCGTCTTTTCATTTCCTCATGGAATACATACTAATTAAATTTATTTCTTTTACCAAGAACTTTACACAACTTTTAGAGCGAAGAAAACTTTTCTAATTAATAGATTTTTACAACAAACTATTAAATAACTTATAAATAATTGATTTATTTAATTATTTTATGAATTTTCTTCATTTATTAACAAATTTTATATTATAGAACAAAAACTGAAATTCACACACACACAAACCGAACTGCATCAAACAGAACGCCGACAAAAACTAAATGTGCGATTAAAAGAAAGATGTCAATGACAAATAGTTTTGGACATTTTTATTGTTGCATTTGATTTGAATGAGGGGAAGGGGGAACACTTAAGTATATTGGGAATTTAAAGAGATTGATTGAGCTTATTATTACGTTAAAGATGATAATGATGTTATAATTATAATAGGAGTAGTTACTATTTTACTATTGTTGTTTTTTTATTTACATTTAATTGTTGCTTTGTGAACGTTTGTTTTGCTTAATTTGAATGCAAATTTAGCTTGAAATGAGATTCGATCGTTATGACTATTTTTCTATACAAGAAAATGTTTATGAATCTTTTGACATACATAAGTATGTTGGTATTTAAAAGTAAAGATGAAAATACTGGTACGTAGGTTCCTTCCTATATTTTGCAATAAGTTAACAAAATAAGATTGAAAAAAATTATATTTCAATGATATCTATTCCTTTTTGCAATTATGTAAATAAAAAGTTGCTGAAAGTTTGACTATTTTCATACAATATGCTGCTCTGCTTATGTTTTTATGGGGCGTGTGATAAAGTTTGGTATCAAATAAGAGTGGGAAGGCCCCTGTGGCTGAGTGATAGCGATGCTAGCCTGTCAGTTCAGAGGTCATGCGTTCGATTGCCGCCGCAGACCCTGGGTGTTTTCAGCAGACCAGCTAATCGCTTCGCGAGTTGTGTTTGTTTATAAAAAAAAGATGTATTCATCATAATTTAAAAAAAAAATGTTAAGACCACACACTACAGTGTGGCCAAATTCAATTAGATTTTACTAACCAACCAAGTTTCAATTTAATTTTGGCTACGATTTGAAAAATATCGTAAAAGACTATTCACATAGTACGTAACGCTGTTTTTACAGTTTTAAAGCCCTACACTATGCAACAGAAAAAATGCCAAGAAGTACCACTACATTTTTTTGATGTGTTATGGTCCGTCCCCTAAAGCGTCCCACTCACTTGCAATATAATTGTGCAATTTTTCGTATTGTACAATAATATTGCCAATGTGTGTCATATGCGAAGGAGGCACAATATGTTGGCAAAAATCAAAAGACCTTTGATTTTTATTGTACAACAAAGAAAATTGTGTAGTGTGTTGGCAACATTATTCAGTGTTATGTTAACTTTTTCACTGTCAGGAAAATTGTGCAATACCTATTTCCTTTGAAAATATTGTGGCTCTTATTCATAGTATATGTCAAAACGGCAATAATATGTACAATAATATTGTATAATGGATGGGCCGCTTAACTACAAAAACAATCGGCTGCTTAATCAATTTAATCATAACTTAAGAAGGGTTTATCCACTTTTGTCACAAAAAACCAATAAAAACTTAAAATGATATTACCTTTAAGCCATTTTTATATTATTCAGACCACCATAATGAAAAATATATTTTTTATGCTAAATTGGAAAATTTTTGTTTTTGAAAAATTTATTAAAAATTGAAAATGGCAAAAATTTACCAGTTTTATAAATTTATCATAAAGCCACATATACTGCAAATAAAATAAGCTTTATTTCATGAAAATCAATAAATAAATATTACTTTTATGCACAATAATGTGAAATTAGCTGATTTAAGAAAAAATTATCTTTAAAAAGGCAGCATCTCTGACTTTATCATAATTTGGGAAAGGGTTGTCCAATTTTATTGCAATAACCATTTGATATATGGAAACAAAATTGCCTATAAGCTGTTTGAATTTAATGTTTTATATACTTCATAGTTTTGGAATTATTCAGACCATAATTATGAAAAATATGTATATTTTTTTGGGCAAAATTGGAACATTTTTATTATTTAAAAATTTATAAAATATCGAAATTGGCCAAGGTTTATAATTTTTATTGTACTAGAAATAAAATAAGCTTAATTTCATGTAAATTGATGGATAAATATTGACTTTATTCATAATAAAGTAGACACCTGATTTTTGCAAAAATTGCAAGTAGTTGCACTGTACAACAAAATCACATTTTTATAATAACAGGGCCCTAACGATATATTTTGGTAGAGGCCACCAACAAAATATACACATGTATCGGCGTTTTGAAAGCTTACATCTGGGATTTATTTTAGAGGGAGTTAAATTTCTCCCCATTTGCACATAATTATACTCAATCGGCATAGAATATCTTGCGAGGCTTACGTTTAAGGTATAAGATAAGTTCAATACTTTTTTGTAAAACAGCAAGAGGAAGATTTTTGTTAAACATTCTACCCCGCTGTAATGCCGATGATAAAAATGAAACAAAAAAAAACAAATTCATGGCTTCTCATAAAAAAAACTTCATTAGAATTTTAATTTATTTCCATTTTTTATTAATATTACAACTTCTTTCACACCACATACTATTAAATCTACCATTAAGTTTGCAATGGAAAATTTCAGTAAAACACGATACCAAATCATCAGTAGTATCACACAATTGTAAGCTAATTTATTGCCACCAAACAAACTCCCAGTTAGTTGCCTTCTAAAATATTTTCATCAAGTCTTTGAAGAAATAAAAAAATTAATAGAAAACACGTCTTACAACCTGAATTTATTAACCTACAAAATTGAAAATTATATCAAAACGAAGAGATGGAAAAAAGTAGCATAAAACAACCGCCAACAAACCTAAAAGTATGTCAATGTACGCAACTTTGACAATCAACACCAACAGCCAACAGAAGAGACCTGATGCACAACACGCTCAAAGCCAAAACAAATAATATTGAAATTGGAACCAGTGCCACATATAAAAAAGGATGTGTTTGTTGACTCTCGAACGGCTGCAAAAATCTGTATTAAAACCGCAACAAAACATTATTACGAGCATGAAGCACATAAACGTTTTTGTTATGGCCAATAAAGGAAAGAAATGAAAAAAAACTGGTTCATGTCGTTAGAGATTATTGGAAGCTTTTACTTTCGTTTAAATTAAACGTAACCTAGATTTCAATATGCTTTTATTTGTGGTTATGCTTGTGTTTCGCTTCTTTTTTTTCTAAGTGGCCAAGCAAAATATATTGCTTTTAAGCCAGTTTTACTGGAAAGTGTACAATAATAAAGAAGTCATTTGTAAGAGAGACAAAAAAATTGATTAACTTAAAACGAATATTGAATTGAGCTACATAATGAAGAAAGTCTGGAGCCTGGTAGACTTGGATCGAATTCGTTCGAACTCATTCACCAGCTCGTTTTAGATGCAAATATACTTGGATCCACTGTAATTTAAATGAGTTTGATCATAGGTTTGTGTCTAAGACCAGCTTCTGAACGATTTCGAACCAAGTCTACTACTTACATAACATTAAACCTTGGCCTGAACTCGTTCAGTAGCTCGTTTTGAACACGAGCCTATGAGTCGAACTCGCTCAAAATTTCAGGTTAGATGACACAACCGTTTGATAAAACTCATATAACTTTAAATGAGTTTTGATCATATGTTTGTGTCTATTCACTATTAAAAGAGTTCGACACAAGTCGATATTAGACTTGGGTCCAACTCGTTCATCAAGTCGTTTAAGGCTGAGCCCACACCGATTACGATAAAACTGTTCTTAGTGACGTTTACGACAAGAGAACATTAGTTCTTATGAGACCACACACACCTTTGATGTGCGTTATAATCATAGGAGTGTGTTTGAGGTATACGACAAAAAAGTTTTGTCGTAGTTATTGTATTTTCAGGCTAAGACACAAACCTATGATAAAACCCATGTAATTTAAATTGATTTGATCATAGAATTATGTGTAAGACGAGCTGCTGAACAAGTTCGACCCAAATCTAGTCTATATTGAGCGAGTTTGATTCAAGTCTAATAACAATTGTAAATAAATAGATATAAAATCAAATTCACCAAAATAGTATATGCAGTAGTAGACTTAGGTCGAACTTGTTCAGTAGTTCGATTTCGGAACAAATCTTTAATCCAACACATTTATATTACATATAGCGGTCTGATCCCAGTGTGTGTCTAAAGCCAGCTATTTTAGTAGGAGTTCGACTCAAATATACTTTATATTAACTAGTAAACTTGGGTCCAACTCGTTTTATACACAAAGATATGATCAGACGCATTTAAGTTACATGTGTTTAATCATAGGTTTGTGTCTCTAGCGAGATGCTGCACGAGTTCGAACGAGTTGGATCAAAGTCTATTAACTAGCACACTTGTTCGAACTAATTCAGTTGGTCGAACAAATTTACATTACATGTGTTTGATAAATGGTTTGTGTCGACAAACGTCTTTTAACTCGTAAATGCTATGAGCTTCGCATCAGTTTATTAGTAAAGTCTAGACTTGGGTCAAAATAGTGCATATGAACTACCTTCTCTCATTTGAATTCATGTGCGCTAATTAGGTTTGATTCGAATAAGAACGAATGAAAGAGCTCGATCTAAAAGTTTAGTTTAGACAAGCCTAATACATATCTTTCCGGCTACAAAGACTAATGTAACTAGTATACCACACTTTTGGAATATAGAAATCTTAGATAAACCTGCTTAAATTATTTTAATCTGTTTTGAAATGTTTGTGGCATAATGCTGTCATATTGTCTAATTGCATCATACATACATTCATGTATTGATGCAAACTAATAAATGTTGCATCATACTTAATACTATATCCGTAGCATTACCAGCATAAAACTATAATGATAATGACGACGATGAGGCAATGAATAAAGTTGCTGCACATTAATGATAAAGAGTTGTGCTTTTTTGTTGTAAAAAAGAATAAATCTTATGAAATTAACTTAAAGAAGAGGAATGTATTTCCTACAAATATGTTAAGGTTAGACTGTTTAAACAATATTATATTTGTTTATTAACTGACTTCAAAAACAGAAGAAGGCTTCCAATTGGTTTGTGTATTTATTATTAATATCTCATATCTCCGCTATTTATAGATCGAGTTGAAAAAATGTTCTTTTATTTAAAATGATATACATACATAGTTCCTTCGTTGCACAGTGGGATATAAAAGAAAAACAGAGAAATACAGATGCAGTTTCTCAACTAATAGAATTTACTATATGCACTCGTGCTGAAACGATTTGCATTAAATTTTTTCCCACAAAATGGTAGAAAAAATTATGTATATATTTGAAAGCAAGTATCGAGGTAAAGTTGGTATATCATCATGAGTTGTTAGATTCTATTCTATAAATTTTATATGTCTAATGGAGGAAGGTATACATATTATATATTATTTGATAGGTAATTAGGTCTAGTTCTTAGCAATATGATTGATTTTTAAAAATTTTGAAATGTTTTATAAAGTTTTTTCAAAAAGACGAAAAAATGGCCATATTTAATGTTTTGTTCAAATAAAAATTTTTTAATGCTACAAAAGTTTCAATTATCAATATTTTCAAATAAAGTTTTGCTCTTATTTAGCAATTTATTTATTGCATGCTACGCCAGAAAAATAGATTAAGATTTTCTCCTGGGAATTCCCCAATTTCCAAAAAAATTTACATAAAATCCCAAAATGGGATTTTTGTACAAAACAAAAAACAAATAATTTTTAAGTCGAATATCTCCTACATTTTAAGATTTAATTCATATTTGGTACGAGTTATTTTAGACCTCGACTAAGAAAATTTGTTTAAATATTCAATATTCTGGTAGAAAACACCAAAAAAAAAGTATACACTTATACCGGTGTTTTAAATGTTTACATCTGGGACTCATTATAGGAGGAGCTAATTTCCCCCCTTTCGCACATAGTTATAATGACTCGGCATAGGAAATTTTGTAGGCCTTACGTTAAATGTATAAGACGTATTCAGCGTTTTTATATAAAACATCACAAGCAACATTTTTGTGGAACATTTTAACCCTCTAGCACTTCGTTCTATGGGTCTGTTTGTACCTTTCTTGAAAAGAAAGGCAAAAAACTCGCGATATAGCGGGCTGACATAGTCCACAAAATGTTCTTCATGGTATTTTATATAAAAATGCTAAGCACATCCTATACCTTAAACGTAAGGCTCACAAGATTTCATATGGCGAGTACTTATTCTACAAGTTCGAAAGAAAAACGAAATTAACTCCTTAACCACATTTTGAGTTTAGAATGATTCCTGGTGCTCAAATTGAGTCCGGAAGTTCAGTGCCCATAGTAGATTTTTATGGCAAATATTTTTCCAGAACATTCTTGCCCGCTATATTGCCGCTGAAGGGATGTTTTTTGTTCCTGTTTTAAAAAAGGGAGTAAGACAACCCATACAACGAAGATATAGAGGTTTAGCTTCTTTCACAAAAATGTTACTAGTGGTATTTTTCATAAAAATGTTGAAAACATCTCATACCTTAAACGTACGGCTAACAAGATTTACCATACCTAATCAATATAACCATATGCGAACTTTAACTCCCCCTAAAATGAATCCGAGATGTAAACTTTCAAAACCCTGATACACGTACATATTTTTGTTGATGCCCTCTGTCAGAATCAGTCTTTACAACAATGTTCTTCTTTTGCGTTGTACAGTGTATTTGGTATACGTTTGAACTGTTCATACAAACAAAGTGCCCCACTTTGTGACAATTTTGTGCCGTCCCGTATACCACCACAAGTCCGAATTCAAGTTCAGCTTCTTCTCTAGCCATATGAAATTTAATAAAATCGATCGGACCGTTTAGAAACTTAAGATTTATTTCCATTTTTACCACTTATGACCCACTGTGCGTTTTTTATTTGTTTTCTATGTCCATAAGTTCGAGTGCCCGTCTCTTTGTGTTGGGGTCAGTAAATTTTCCGCAAGACTTACACACAATTTAAACATTTTACTATATTTTTTCTTGTTTACTCTTTAAAATTTTTTTCAATTAATTTAATTTAAAATAAATTTTTTTTTTTAATTTAAATTTTTAATATAAGTTTTGTTTCCTTTGCTTCTTTTATTTTAGCCTATTCCTTTTCACAATCACTTTCGAAGGCAATTAAATACCCAACAACAAATATACAGCGAAATTCCTCAACATCAACAACAACCACGACTACAACAGGGACTCTTCTTGCAACAAGCGCCTAGCGTAGAAGTGCCACTACCGCAGACACAACAACAAAGACAACAGCAACAGCAGCTCCAACAGCGGTTTCCAGCACAGACTCTACAACATCAACAGCAGCAGCATTTTAACAATCCCAATAATAATCAGCAATTCCAAAGGAATCCACCCAATCAAATACCTCATTATCAGCCACAGCAGCCACAACATTTCCAACATCCCCAACAGCAGCCACAACAGCAACATGTTCCACAGCAGGCATTACAACCCTCTGCTGCAGCACCTTTAGATTTGCATCAACAAAATTTCTTTGCTTTGCGTAATTATGCTAGCCAGCAAGTTGGACCTCAACAATCTTTACCTCAGAGATCTTTTAATAATAAACCTTTCCACAATGGACCACCGCCGTACTCCACTCTACCCGAAGAGGTTTATCAGCAACAGCCTCAAGCCTTTCCACCAGCGGAACCACAAATTCTAACTCAAACCCAGCAAAAAGTACCCTTACCAGCTGCTGTACCGACTTTCCAAACTAATGCCGCTTTACAACAACCTTTTTCTACACAACCGCAATTTTTTGCGCAACAACAGCAGCAGCCACAACATTTACAAAATGTCCAGTTTTCACAAGCTCAAACTACCCAGCAAAGCTTTTTGCCACAAACGCAACAGAAATTGCCTCAACAGCAGCAACAGCAACAATTTGTATTGACACCTAATTTGGGTATACCGGTGCCGCAGCTACCCTTCGCTAATGCACCTTCCACAGCTTTTCCAGCTGTGCAGCAACAACAGCAGCAACAACAACATCAGCAGCAGCATAAACAGCAACAGCATCAAGAGCAACAGCAGCATCAGCAACAGCAGCAACAGCAGCAACAGCAGCATCAGCAACAGCATCATCAGCCACAACATCATCAGCAACAGCACAATCAACAACAGCAACAGCATAATCAGCAACAGCATATTCAGCAACAGCATAATCAGCAACAGCAAAACCAACAACAGCATAACCAGCAGCAGCAGCTTCAGCTACAACACCAACAGCACAATCAGCATCAACAGCAACCCTTTGGTGGCCCACAATTCTCTAATACAGCCCCAGCCCAATCTACCGATCAGGAGTACAAACAGAAACTTATACAAAAACACGAACTATTTGTACAGAAACAATATGAAAAATCCCAAAATAAAGTGAAGCAACAACATGCCGAGTTTTTGGCCAAACAGCAAACCATTAAGCAACAGGTCTTGCCTACTATTAAAAGCAATCCACAACAACAGAATCATCAAGTACAACAGCAAATTTATCAGCAGAGTCCACAACAACAGCAGCAATTCAGTTATGTACCGAATCGTAGCCGTCCAGTAGGACCCTCCGAATTGCCGTCATTTGCCTCGGCAGTACAGAAATATTATAAAGATCATCCCACCACTACGACTACAACCACAACCACTACTACCACCACACCCTCCACTACCACACATAAAATACATTCCAAGGCCGTGTTCAACCATATTAAAGCAGACCCTGGCAAATTTGGACAAAAAACAGTGGCCAGGAAACCCGTTAAGACTTTCGGCCGGGATGAACTATTAAAGCAGCTGAAGGCAGCCTTGGCTGAACAGCCGCAAAAGGAGTTGGGTAATAAGACTTATGAAGAAATGGACTTAGTATTGCCTAGTGGTGAACGCGTACAAGTGATAAGGACTACCGATCCAAATTTGGTTAAAGGACAACAGGCCTATACACAAGATCAATTACAAAACTTATTTGGTGAACAAGGTCTGCCGGGGGGAAAATTGAGTATATCGGATGTGGCTCCTAAGACGAAAAAAGATTTGAATTTACCAGGAGGTGGTAAAGTACAGATTTTGCGATCTCCCGAACCTGAAGAAGCGGTAGATACCCAAAATTTACCCGGTGGAGTAGATCTATCAAATTTGGCTTCCTTATATGGCGGCAATGTGGAAGGAGTATCCAGTGGAGCCAATAGTATAGCCAGTACAGCGGTTATACAATCCGATTCCGATGAACCACCTTCTTTGGAAGAATTAGCCAACAGAGGTTTAATACCCGATGGCTATGAAATAGAAGGCTTAAGTTCGAAACCTAAGGCTCAACCTAAACCAGCGCCAACGTCGGCACCCAAAAAGAAGGCTACTTATGTTTATCTGGAAGAACAAGCTGATGGCAGCTTTAAGATCCAGGGTGTTAAGGCAAATGGTGAGAAAGAGACAAAACAAACAGGAGCCGAAGTTGAAAGTATTTTGGAACGCATACGTAATGGTGATATAAAGTTGCCGCCTTCGGTAACACGTCTTACTTTGCCCAACGATGAAATTGTGGAAATACAATCGGGTAATATTGTTAAGACTACACAAAGACCCACCACTACAACGACTACTACAACCACTTCGACGACAACTACTACACCAGCTCCACCACCTCCTACTAGAGCATCGACACATAGATATTATTCTAGGAGTACAACACCGTATTATCATTCCACTACTCATGCCCCTCATTTACAACGTTCTTCCTCTACGACCAGACATTTTGATCACTCACTGCATCGTTCAACTCCCGTTCCACGCTATACCACTCAGTCTACTTCTTCGCCTGTCTACATACCTTCCACACATGAAGCTATTACCGAACGTCTGACCGATACAACTTTAGAGCAGGCTGTAGCATCGGATCAATATACCGATGCTGTTGTCGAAGAAACTGAACATCAAGACAAACCATCGGAAATCAGTGGACAATCTGCCATTTCCATTTCCAGCTCATCGCCTGCGTCTTCTCTCTCCACGGATTCCTTAGCAACTGCTAATCCCAGTGAAGATTTAATACAAATTCTTAAAACAAATGGACTATTTGCCATGGCCAAATATTTGAGACAATCGGGTTTGGATAGTATTTTAAACGAAACTGGTCCCTATACCATCTTTGTGCCCACCGATAAGGCTTTTAAGAATCTACTGGTGCAATTGGGTGGTCCCGAAAGAGCTGAGGAAAAATTCAAGGCTAATCCTAGACTATTGAGTGGGGTAAATTTTTGGTTAAAGGTTAAGTTTTAGAAAACTTTGTTTTATATATTTTTTTTTGTAATTAATTTGAAGCTTTTATTGCATCATGTTATTCCGGGAGCTTTTGAAATTGCCACGTTGCAGGATGAGATGACTGGTGTTTCCTTGGCTGGTACGCAACTAAGGGTCAATCAGTATAACATGCATGATCAGGAATGGAATGATGTCACGGTAAGTTTTGCTTACGGCAGAGACACTTTAGCAGTAGAGAAATGAAACATGTTGTGAGTAAATTACCAAAATAAGAATAAATTACCGAAAATGATTTCTTTTAAGTTGATTGAGAATGAAGGAATGAATTTTCTATCAATAAACTTACATCTTCTCTAGTAGGCCCTCATAATTTTATACCGATACAAACTCTTCTCTTTGGAAGAAAAATTTCTTCTTTTCTGGCTCAGTTAAGAATGGGCTAAGTAAAGCTACGAGCAAATTTGCACAGAGCATCATTGACGAGTTTTTTTTTCGCAGGAATGCGATTCTTAATCATTCAACTAAGCGCAAGCTTTTGGCCTTGGCTGGAAATTATATGTCGATTGGAAATATTCCCAATTTTATTAAAGAGCTAACTTCCTTGGAAAGAGAGAAAAACTAAACGTATATTTGTGGATAAAGCCCGCTCTTATCACGGATTTCTTTTCATCCCTTTTTTCCTTTTTCCCTTTTTCGACCCTTTACGCGATGGTCAAGTAAGCTTTCGGAAATTGTAGTTCGTAGATCTAAAATAAACACAATTTCTCTTACAAAAAAAATCTAAAGAAGTTGAATTCTCCCAAAGGCATGAAAAATATTTTAGAATAACAGATTTCATATTTTTCCTCTATTCCAGCTAACCACCATTAACGGCGCCATGGTTGTATTAAATAAAAAGGATATTAAAATACCTCAAGGTATAGCTCATGCTGTGGACCGTGTGATGTTCCCATTACCCGTTGGAGATCTATTACAAACTCTACAATCGGATAGAGAAAATCGTTTCTCTACTTTTCTAAAGATTTTATATACCTCCGGACTTTCGGAGAAATTACAAAGCAAAGGTAACTCGTGATTACTATTGACGATGTTGCGTAAAAAGGGCCAATCTCACATTATTTTACACAGCAGATTGGCCCTTTTTACGCAAAACCATCGATATAATAAAATAGCTTATGAAATATAACACAATCTTATTTTTTCCAGGTATAAAAACCTACACCGTCTTCGCTCCCATTGATAAAAGTTTCACCGACCTAGAGTCTGATACTTTGGAAAAACTTATGAACGATAAAGAGGCGGCCGAAGAATTTGCCATGAAGCATATAGTGCCGGGCACTCTATTCTCAGCTGGCATGAGATTCTATCAAGTTAAAGATTCTTTGCTGACTGGTAAAACTGTTATTTTACAAAAGACTTCAGCGGGTAAAATCAAGGTGAATGATACACAAATGATAGCCTCTAATATACCGGCTACAAATGGTGTAATACATGCCTTGGATGGTGTGCTAGCGTGAGCTGAAAAAGTTTTCTCAAGCCAAGCGCTTATTAGCTAAGTTGTTTAACACTTAACATGTGTTATGTGTATTTTTTTTATATAGATAAAATTGGGTTATTAACTATTCATTATTTTAAAGAAAATATTATGAATTGTAAAAATAAATCTTGCCACAGTTAAATTTGTTATGGTACAAGGTGCTCTTGAAAGCTTTTTAAAGCATATTAAGCTTTAAAAAAGCTTTAAAGCAACTTGATTTTGATGAAACAACAAAATCCTTAGGTGCTTCCTTTATCGAAAGACGAAAGCTCAAGCTTAGTAGTCATGTTAATTAAGCTTAAAAGTGGACTAAAAGTTTTTTCGTTTTTGTTTAATTGTTATTTCCCTTAAAAGTTGTTAGTTTAATTATTTATTGGCTTTGAAAAGTAAATTGTTTTGTTATCTTAAAAAAAAGAAAAGAACATCGAACAAAATTTCTTTGAATTTTTAAAAAAGAAATTATCACCAATATTTTTAAAAACAAAATTAAAAATTGTTTAGTTTTAAGTTAAATTTTTTTATAAATAATAATCGATTATTGTATAATTTTTAATTAAAATAATATTAAAATAAATTTACCAAAATCTTTGCTATTCATTTAACCGTAAATTATGATAGAAAAAAGAATGAAAAAGTTAAGTAAGTATAATTCATTTGCTTATACTATGCAGCAAGCAAAATGCCAAGGAGTACCACCACAATATTTTTTATTAAAAAAATTCTATGGATAACTTTTGGGTGCCCCCGTAGGGTAGTGGATAGTGGGCAGATTACACGGCCGTGATCCTAAATGTTCTAGGAAATGTAACCCCAAACAATATTATCTAAGGGTTTTGAAACGTCATCCCTGTCTAGCAAATAAAGCAGTAGAAGGAATAAGAAAGGGACGAGAAGTATTAACAAAATATAGCATACGAAATTTGTTTGAAATATTAAAAAACTTTCTCACTGATCAGAATAGTTTAGATATTTTAGGTGACCTATGGGAATCATCCATTCCCATTGCCATTCAAGGTTCAGATCCATAAATCGCCGCAGCAGACTCCTTTTGCATGAGCTTATCTTCTACTTTGATTCCTTTCGTTCGTTGCATCTTACTTAACCAACGCACATTTGATTGAAGTAGATATTTTTAATACGGTCCTTTTTGTCAGATAAAGGACACTGTAAGCTTGAACTTATAATTTAAAAAATCGACTGGTAGTAGAATACAGTTATGAAGGTTTCGAGATAAAGTGCAATTTAAGTCATTTATCGGAGTTAATTTTTTATTAAAAAAATACCTTAAGCGTGATTAAATAGTTTTTAAATTATAATAACTAACGTTAAATGAGATAAGCAGGTATGGGATAGAAAACGATCGTTTCAAAAACGAATTCTAAACGATTGTATTGAAAAGATGCGATGAATTCCGACTGAATTTGACAATTAATCAATCTCAAATTACTGACTTTTAAAGATCCAGATGATAAAATATAAACAATATTTACATAAAAAGGGTAAAAAAAAACTATTAAAAACAAATTTTAAAATTATTGACAAAACAACTATAGCAAACATATCACACCTTTTATCGTTTTCGAATCATCCGTTTATTATCACATACCTGGGGGGTTCCTCTGTAATTCGAAACGAAAGAAATGCTTTCGCATTGCAATGTAAATAACATACAAATGCGAACAGTTTTCTTTCGCATCGCATTACAGAATAACCCCCTGAATAATTGCATTTATTAAATCAGGGCATTTTCCCGAGTCCGTTTAAGTTCATTCGTTTGTGGAACTGTATGTTATCTATTGGATCTATAGAGACTGTAGTTTTTGAAATAAAAGAATGAAATTTGGTGTGATTATCTGTTTAGCTACGGACCGAACTTGCTAAAATTGGTAAAAATCTAATAGTCCCGATACAAAGTTCGCCCCGGAATAGGGTTTTGAAATAAATTTGCAAATATATTCATATTATAAAAAAAATTTGCAAAGAGAAGTATAATCTATACATAAATTTCCTCATAAAATGTTAAAAGCCGTGTCTCCATATTTAGTCATAGGTGCGATATAATTCCAGAAGTGATCATAATAAACCAAGAAATATTAACATAAATTTAAAATTCAGAAAACTTAACCGTTATTATAAGCTGGACAACATAATATTTTGAAGATGAGTCCATAATAGCATCTACACCCATATCCGAAAATAAACTAAAAGCCCCGAATATCTTGTTAACATTGTTTTCAGAATTTAAAATCATTTATAAATATTTGGAAAACTTATCTAGTACTAGCTTAGGCGGACAAGCGTTGTCTCACCTCCAAATGTATCGTTTTTTTAACTGCAAAGAGGTTTTTTCAAAATAACTTCACCCCATGTCCAACTATTGGGTCAAAAACAAAACACGGATTGACACGAGCCTATGCTAAAAAATTTAAGCTCGTTACTAACCAACACACAAACGACTTTATATGTAGAGATAAACTAACTCTACCCGTTGTGTTTCGCTACACATTGCTCTACAGATATAGGAAATTTCATAATTTCTTTGTATGGGGGTATCCGTCCCCCTCTACTCCTCCAGACTTTTGCTTGAAAATACAAGCAATTCTCGTAGTAACTTTGCATAGGAGGTAACCGCCTTCCCCTCTACCCACCCTCCAAACACAAAGACTTAAAAAATTATGTTAGCCTATTTGAAATTCGTAAAAATTTAAATGGCTACCATTTTAAATAGAAAAATAGCTTGAAAGCATTCACGATTTGATAATAGGGTTATAAATATGTAGTTTTAAAAAAAAATCTAAATTACTAAAATTCAATAAAATATGCTTGAAAACTCTTAATTGAGTGTAGAACTATACCATCTGCTTAGCAGCAGTAACTCAACGACATCCCAATAGCATGTTCGCACTTAAAACTTCACTACTTTGAAAACTGAAAAAAGTTAAGCTGCCGACTACTGGTGCATTTACCCTATTTGTTTGCCGGCATAAATAAAGAAAACGAAGAACGAAAAAATTTGCTTTATTGCAGATTATTTATGTTACGTTTTATTTGAAATGTGATAGTGTTGAAACAAAATATAATGAGAATATTTTCTTTAAGATTTTTTGACAGTCACTTTAATAAAAATCAAAAAAAAATCTCAAAGCTTGTATTACAATGTGAAACGGCCTTAAAGGATAGCTCTGGAACTACGGAGTGATAAGCAATGAATTACGAACGCATTTAAAATTTCAAAATTATGGGACGATCTAATGTATGTACATACCTACATAGTTATTGAAAAATACATTTTTTTAATATTATTTTATATATGTACTTATTTCAAAATATATGTACCTATGTACCGGTATTTTCATCTGTATTTTTAAATATGTATGTAAATAGATTCATAAACATTTTCTTGTGTAGAAAAATAACCATAGCGATCGTATCTCATACCTATCAAGCTAAATTTGCATTCAAATTAAGCAAAACGTAAACAAAACAACAATCAAATGTAACAAAAAAAAACAACAACAGTAAAATAGTAAATATTCCTATTATAATTAAGTATAACATCATTATCATCTTCAACATAATAAGCTCAATCAATCTCTTTAAATTCCCAATATAAGTGCCCCCTACCATCCTCTCAATTCAAATGCAATAATAAAAAATTCTAAAACGGTTTTTCATTGTCATCTTTCTTTTAATTGCACATTTAGTTTTTGTCGGCGTTTTGTTTGATCCAGTTCGGTTTGTGCGTGTGTGTAAATTTTAGTTTTATGGAATAAAATTTGTTAATAATTCAAGAAAAATCGTAAAGTAATTAAATAAATCAATTATTTATGTATTATTTTATAAGTTGTTGTAAAAATCTATTAATTAGAAAAGTTTTCTTCGCTGTAAAAGCTGTGAAAGTTCTTGGTCAAAGAAATAAATTTAATTTGTATGTATTCCATGAGGAAATGAAAAGACGATCTTCTTGTTATTATTGCTTTTTAAAGTGTGTATGCTTTATTTGTTCTAGTGTTTGTTTGTGTTTGTTATTTAAATTGGTTTAGTAAGAAAAATGCAAGTGCTTGTCGTTGCAGAATCGTAGCAAAAGCAGAAGTAAATAAAAGGTAATTTGTTTTTGATTTACTATGTATTTATTTTCTATTTTTTATTTTGGCCGAAAGAGTTGGAGTTCGTGAGAAAGGGAGTTATTTTGTAAATTAGATTGTAAGAGAATTTCTTTGTTTCTTAATACATACATACATACAAATCCATATGGGCATTTCCATGAAAATGACAACCACGACTGAATAAAATTAAACCCTTAAAACTTTTTTTAAGATATGATAACAAGGAAAAAAACATCAAATTTTACTATACACAGGTATTGCAACTTAATACAATTTTTAAATATAAAAAATAACAGCTAAAACTGAATATTTCTTTGACTAATTTTAAGACATTACAATAAATTATTTTCGGTTTTCTAAATTCAGTTACTTGTAACAATGTTCCAACATAAAAGAACAAGGTTCGTGAGGAAAGATAAAAGATAGAGTTCGAATGCATATCGAATGGTAACCGCCAAAAGAGGTTAAGCGACATGTTTTTCGATAATCGTTTTTTGATGAAAATCGATTAGTTACGATAATTCGGACAATCTGTCAAAGTTTCAAAGTCATGTCAAGTACCATTACGGAAATACAGCAACAAAAATTTAGCTTAAGAGCATTTTCCATATCAATTTTTAATTTGTTTACATATTTTTGTAACTGCAAAGTGTCGCTTAAGCTAAAATTCTCTTTTTCAAGTAGAGCAAAACTAGTCCAAAAAACTGCAACGATATCAATGAAACAGTTAAGAACAGTATGCTAAGGATGATAATTGCTAGTTTTAAAATAATTTGATTGAGTTAACTGATATTTCATGACATCAAGAATATCTAAGTATATATTAACCTCCACAAACATGCGTTGTCTTATAGGAAATTTATTAAAACTATTAACATTACATATAGCAGTCCACTACAATCCTATATATCCAATATTTAGAATCTACTTCGATTTAACCAAGGATAATTAAAAAATACTTTTGTAAAATTTACTTTTTGGCGCTTAGCATTTTTTTTTGGCAATTAACACTTGATATAAATCATTCTCGAACTGCGTATTCGTTAAGCGAAAAAATTTCAAATTAATTTCTATGTACTCTGTAGTAGACTAAGGTGGCGCCGTAAGCTCAGGGCCCAAGTACATAGTATGCAAAATGAAATGAATTTGTTTACATATCGTATGAACTAAAGTTGAATCAAACAAATTGTTGTTGAAAACATATATTTCATTGTTTAAAAATACTATAAGAGAAAAATCTGTCACGTACGCTATTAAATTTTGTTCATTATAAAATCATAAAAATATTTTTTTTTTATTTTAAATTTACGGATAATAGGAAAAATTGTTGACTTCATATAAGAAATTAAAAAAAGAAAAAAACTTCACAATTCGCAGATTTTCGCATGTTTTTACACGCACGTCAGCATCACTTCCGTTTTATGTCACGTACGCTATGCCCTTATTTCCCTCGATATTTTGGAATAAATCCAAACATGGCCAAAATCTCTCAGAGATAGTAAAAAATTTTCTTAAGTTCAATTTTCAAAGTTATGTAAAAAAATTCACAAATACAATTGAACAACGCGACTTATATTTTCGAATAGTAAGGATCCTAGGCTACAATTTTCATATGGTCCACATGGGCTACAAGTAAAGATGTGACCAAACATGGCCAAAATCTCTCAGAGATAGTCAAAAATTTACTTAAGATAGTAAAAAATTTACTTAAGTTCAATTTTATAGCCTAGGATCCACACTATTCGAAAATATAAGTCGCGTTGTTCAATTGTATTTGTGAATTTGTTCACATAACTTTGAAAATTGAACTTAAGTAAATTTTTGACTACCTTTGAGAGATTTTGGCCATGTTTGGGCACATCTTTACTTGTAGCACATTGGGACCACATGAAAATTGTAGCCTAGGATCCATACATACATAACTTTGAAAATTGAACTTAAGTAAATTTTTTACCAATTTTCATATGGTCCACATGGGCTACAAATAAAGATGTGCCAAGACATGGCCAAAATCTCTCAGAGATAGTCAAAAAAATTTTTAAGTTTAAATTTTAGTAAAAAATTCATTTAAGTCCAATTTTCAAAGTTATGTAAAAAAATTCACAAATACAATTGAACAATGCGACTTATATTTTTGAATAGTGTGGATCCTAGGCTACAATTTTCATATGGTCCACATGGGCTATAAGTTAAGATGTGCCTAAACATGCCCAAAATCTCTCAGTGATAGTCAAAAATTTAGTTAAGTTCAAATTTTAGTCAAAAATTTATTTAAGTCCAATTTTCAAAGTTATATAAAAAATTTACAAATACAATTGAACAATGCGACTTATATTTTCGAATAGTGTAGATCCTAGGCAACAATTTTCATATGGTCCACATGGGCTACAAGTAAAGATGTGCACAAACATGGGTAAAATCTCTCAGAGATAGTCAAAAATTTACTTAAGTTAAAATTTTAGTCAAAAATTTACTTAAGTCCAATTCATAAAATTCACAAAAACTCTATGAAAAAATAAGGAAGTTATTAGGCTTTAAGTGAAAACGCCTTTACTCAGGTGTGTATTCCATTTGGAATGAAAATGTTCGGAATTATCCAAACATTGTTCTTACAAATTAATATTTATGAAAATTTTATATGACAAGCAGACATAATGCTATGACAATTCCGAATATTTTTATTCCGAATGGAATATAGAACTGACCTGAATATATTTCATTCGGTTTGTATTAAAAATGTGTCTTTGATTAAAACAAATTTTGTATACTAAATCAAATCGAGTTTTTTCACTTAGTGGGTTAAATTAAAAAACAAAAATTTGTTTGTATAAATATAACTTAGCCAGATGCAACTTTCTGGAGGTACATGAAATCGTATATAGTGTACATGTGCTGATGTTGAAAAACGAGCTTACTCTGATTTATTGCAAAGAGCCATTATTAAGAAGATTACAAATCTGAAAATAATTTTTACGCGCGATGTTTGTTGTCAATTTTGGCGCCTTTGGCTCAAAATACTTAATACAAAAAATTTATGATTTTTATGCATATTAATTTTTTTGTGCAAATCGGCTAAACTAATTTCATTAATTTCACGCCACTGTCATAGGAAATCTGAGTTAGTATGTCTGCTTGTCATATAAAATTTTCATTTATCTCGTTTTGGTTTAGTGCTGTAAAACGGTTCTCCTT
The DNA here is from genome assembly GCA_956483635.1 of Panzeria rudis. Lineage (NCBI taxonomy): Eukaryota > Metazoa > Arthropoda > Insecta > Diptera > Tachinidae > Panzeria > Panzeria rudis. Next base: position 12,524,296 of record OY101449.1, read on the forward strand.
TTCTTTTATTTCCTTTTTTTCTGCCTACTAGCTACCTCTTTCGACTGTTTTCTGTATAATAAAAATAAACAGGTTCTTGTACATAATCTTCGCTAACATTATTGTTGTATTCTTTCACATGTAGATGGCACTAAAATTTTATTTAAACCAAAAACCCCAAAAAGACAACATTTCTTCAGCGAATCTCAAACTGTGAACGGTTTGTGTCTTGAACTCGAATTGAATTTCTTTTATTAAAAAAATGTTTTCCTCTTTTTTAAGAATTATCTATCTCCTCCCTCCTCCTCATTCCTTACCTATCAATATGTCTAGATTAGGGATGGGCAAGTGAAAATATATATCGATATATCGCTACTTCAGAATACGGATGTCGTATGTCAAAATTTCCGATTTTGGGATTATTATGATAAAATTCGCCCTTATATTTTCGCAGATGTGCAGTATGCATTATATTGTACGTCACAAAATTATATATATTATTTTTTTAAATTAAATAATAAACGTTTTTAATATATGTCCATTGGTTTCTATAAAGTTTTTTTTCATCATAAAATTTCCAATTTTACTTTGACAGATTCATTGCTTCCAGTATGATTTTTGTCGTATGTTCAAGGAAAAAATTTACAAGTTGCTAAAAAACATGACATACGACAAATGTATTCTGAAGCAAAAGGCTAATAACGCCTTTCCCATTATGGTGACAGTAAATTCGACTCATGCTGATGAAACCAAAGGACTCAGGTTATATTCAAAACTACAAAACTGGAGTGAATCCTTTGGGGCGTTTTAAAGATATTTGATGTTAAACATTAAAAACCGTCTCCTGAAAAGTTATGTTTTGCTACATACGACAACCGTATTTTGAGGTAACGATATATCGATAACGATATATTTTTAAATATCGATGGCATTATATCGAATAAAAATATCGATATATCTAAATATCGATATATTTTCAACAATGATAATTCATACGTAGTGCCCAATTTTTTTTTAAATAAAATAAAAAACGTACCTTTCTTATATATAATTAAGCTGGAAAGAGTTAATTTCCAAAATCCTTACTGTTCCAGCAATATTTCATGGGACATACATCAACAAAATTACACTCACGCTAGTCCCTATGCGCATTTCATTGGGGCTAATGCAAATCGTCAGGGAACTTTTATCGAAAAATCTCATAGAAAATCTTTAAGAAAAGTGAGGTTAAAGTGAGGTTTTTGCAATTTTAAATACTAATTTTGCATAAAAACACACAAGTTGAAAATAGTTTTGTCATTTATCTTTTAGTGTCTTTTTGATCGACATCCGTTACACTGTAAAAATATTAGACATGCTCATAACAACAAATCTGTAGCTGATAGGAAAAACCTGAGGACACAGTATTTTTAAGGGCATCAAACTGATTAGAAATGTCAGGATTTTGTTCAAAAATAAGTTTCCTTTTCATTCTCTGCTATTCGTCCAAGGCAATAAAATTTCTCTGATTTATATTTCGTTTGCTAAAGGAATATTTCTTTCGGTTCTCTTTTACGACCTTGTTTTTAAATAAAACTCCTTTTGTTTATACATTTAATTCATAAATTCATTATTTATTTCTTTTATTAAATCGACTTGTTCTTCATTTTAAATTGTTTGTTCATTTCTTTTTAATACTAATTAATATTTGACAAATATCGAGTTTTCTTTGTGTGTCTTATAATTTTGGTTTTTTAATGCTGTTCAAGCAGCACTGTTTTTTGTTCGGTTTTTTTTTTTGGTTTAAAGATTTTACAATTAAAATTTTTGTAGTTAGATTTTTGTATTTTTTGTTTTAGACAAATTTAATTTTTCTTATTTAAATTTACGAATTTAAAAATACAATAACTTGTGTTTTGTGTGTATGTGGCATATTTTCAATATTATTTTGATTATTTCATAAATATTTATGTTGTGTTTTTCTTATTATTTTATTTAGTAAATTTATTTAAGGACTATTTTAAAAATTAAGTAAATTCTAAAAAGTGGTTTGTTTTATTTTATAGTTTATTGTTGTTTTATTATTATTGTTTAGAGAACATTTTCTTTTTTAATTATTACTGCTAATAATTTTTGTGTTTTAAAATCAAATAGTTAAATGAAAATAATAGATTTAGGGAAATTTTAAAACAATTAACATTTGTAATTAATAGTACATATTTAGAAATAAATATATTTATAAATTACTAACAAAAATAGAATGTTAAATATAAATTTAATTGATTGGGAAAAAACTTTTTGAAATTTCTTAAAAAATGCATGTAAATTTGTTTAAATTAAACATTGTTATGAAAATTTACTGCAATCGGTTCATGTTCCAATAAAAACGTATCGTCTGCTTATTAGACTTATATATATTTGACCATCTCAATATATTTTGGTACACAACATTTTTATTTTAGGCCCTATGCAAATATTTCTGTGAACGTTATTAAGAAACCAATTGATGACCAGATCTCTCAGGTGTAGGGTTCTAAAACATCAGATGGATCAGATGAAAATTCTTATCTAAATTTTAAGATAAAATATTTACTACAGTTGCGTTAAATATTGTTCAATTTGCACTAAAAGTCCAAAACTTCCATTAGCTTGGAACACATACCTAGTTTATACGCAGAGCTTATTTGCAAATAAAAACGTAAAATGCTGCCAAATACTTTTTTATTGTAACTTTTGAAATAACTGATTATTCTTCCATTTGTGAATATATTTATCTATTTATTAATTTTTATTAATAAACACATGTAAAGGTGCTTATTTGCAAATAGCACGTTAATCAGTAATTGTTTTCGTGAGTTAGTAAGTTACAATAAAAAATAATACTTGGTAGCACAACGTTTTTATTTTCAAATAACACGTGCGTATTAATGTAGTAACAGAGGCAATAGTTTGATTACCTTATAAGTGAGATTATTTTTAATCGATTACTCAAACTTTTAAATTAATCAAAATGTTTCTTAATTAATCGAGTATACTTTTAGGTGTGGTATTATGTAAAATATAAAGTCTTTTGATTACAGTGGCCTCCAATGTGTTCTTAAATACAGTTTGAAAAAAATTAGTACTAATGTAATCAGTCGGTTAACCGATGATCGGTTGATTTAAAATTGGCTATTTTCGAATAACAATTGAACCTTTTAATTTCAGTCGATTGACCGATTAACCGATGAAACAAAATTTTCAATTCTTTGTAGTATTATAACTTATTGTTTTGTGTGTTTAATTATTTGTTTCGTCTAATATACAAACGGATGTGCTTAGAAATAATTTTTTCATACAAACAAAGAAGTGTGTTCATTAATCTTAACTTCAGTGAAACTTTAAAACCTTTGGACGTGCCTATAAAAGAGCTTAGTAAAGACTCTGCGACTCTAATTGAAATTGAGGGAACTGTTAAGCTTTTGTTTAATAATTTAATAAAAGCCAATAATACTATTGCCAATGATTTAATTAAAAATCTAGGGATTGGAATTAATGAGAGACAAGTTAAAGTGTTAAATACAGATATTTTATACCTCCACTCAGGAAGTTTTTTTTAGCAACACTGTTTCAGAATAAAGTACCAAAACGGAAACTAAAGAATTTGGAAATAAAAATTTTGCAGAATGTCAGCATGCCAAGATGAGTGAGGATGACAATCGAAGAAACTATCGATAGTAATACAAACAACCTTTTAACAGAATTAACCAAAACAATTAGAAGCGTTAAGAAATTAAAAAAAATTTAAACAGGGCTTTAATGGCATAATGGAAGATTTTATATGTTTAGAGTGATCCAGGAGAAGGGTCAGAGATTAGATATTCTGTATTATGGATTGATTTCGATTTGTCCTCAAACTATTGCAATAACTAATAGAATGATGTCGCTAGCATGTTTAGTTTTTAATTAATACATATATCTTTTTTTTGCATGATTTAGTTCAAGAACTGTTATGTTTGTTATGTTATTGTTTTTTACTAATAAACTCCAAGTAATAAACAGTTCGTGCATTTTTATTTATTGATATTACTTAATTTATGAAAAAACTTTATTAATCGGTTAACCGATTAATAACGAAATTAACCGATTATTAACCGATTAAACCACAACCCCGATTAATTAAACGACCGATTAGCTGATTAAAGCAGAAGTCCGATTAAATGAGCTAGTAAGTGCTAAAGTAAGTACTAAAAATAGTACCTTTAAAAAATTCTTATAATTGGGACCTTAAAAAAGGATGTGAAAAAATTAACTTCTTAATAAATAACTTTTTTTTAAATTTCCTTTCGAAAAAAACGTATATTGCAAAACGCAATGTTTTAAAACATACTTTTTGAATATATGTAAGTACCTATTACAAACGATTTTCTGAAGTACTTTTGAGAAAATATTGTATAGAAAAAGTAAACAGGGAATAATAAATTTTGAAATGCACATTCTGAAAACTTAAACTTTCGAATTTATTAACTGTTTACAGCCAAAAAATTAGTATTTACAGATTTGACGTCAATTTTCGCAATATGGAGCTTTTATCAGATCTTGAATTTTTGAGTTTCTAGGAAGCTATTCTGATTATTTTTGCGATTATGTGGAAATATTGTTGTGTTATTTTTTTAACTACTCGAAAATTGTATTCAAAGCGATTTTTATATATTCAGTCACTTCAGTCACATGAAAAACTCTGAATGTTGGAAGTTTACTATATACTCGTATCGTTTAACTGGTTCCAGAGATATCGTTATAAAAAATTATGAAAAATGGTTTATTTGTAGCCTACCTTAAAAATCTGCAAATTATTTGGGGCTTTAACTTGGAAGTGGCGGAAAGTACCGGGTTTGGTCTGCAAGATCAACCGTATATCATTTTTTTATGGCTGAGAATATGAAATAAAATTTTGCACAAAAGAAAAGAGCAATACAATTTATAATAAAAAAAATATAGTAGTTCTAGAGCTCTGTACAAAATGATGTGAATATGGCCTTAAAGAATAACTCGGTTTTGGTTCACTTCTTTTTTTTAATTGTATGTGAGAAACTATTTACCTTTATAAATTTTGTATGTCGTTTCAAATTTACATACATTTTCAAGAAAAATACGCCAAAAAATCTTTTTGAATTTCAAATGCTCTGCTGAAAAACATATTTTAAGATCTTAAATTTTTGTTTAATTTTTTGTTCATATCACCCTGTGTTGTAGTATTTTTTTAAAATGAGTTTTTTATTTTAATTTTTTTGTTTTTATTGAAAACTATAATTTTTTTTGTTTACGCTTTAACATTTACAACAGCATATTTTTTTCTTTTTTTTTCTTTTAATAATAAATAATACTTAAGATTTAGTTAATAAAATATGTTAAAAAAACATAAATTAACAGAAAACAAATGTAAATAAGAACGGAAATAAAGGAGAGTTTTCATTTTTATATAAAAAATAACTTTTCAGTGCAGTCTATACAAATATGTTTTTCCAATTGGTCTAGAACATACATTAGAAAACCACTCAGTTTTTCATTGCAAATTTCATAAAAATTTTCTAGATGTGTTGGACATACATTCTTTTTGTATAAATTGCACTGGAAACTTTTTTAAATAAATATTTCTTACTATTTTCTGTTGTTTTTTATTGTGGATTATGCTTGATTATTAACACTATTGTTTTTGTTATTGGATTTTTATTGGTTTTTGCGGTTGCTGTCATTATTGTTTTTTTACTGATTGATAAATATGTTTAAGAATAAAATTGTAGTGGATTATTTAAATATTTTTTGCGTTTTGGTTTTTAATATTTTTTATAATTTTTTTTACTATTTCTTATGGATTTGCTCTTATTATGGTTGTGTACGAGTTTTTTCGGTAGCAAACAAGGAAATATAAAATAATTTTAATTAAATTATGGAAAAAAAGTTTAAACAAAAATGTTAATATTGTTTATAGTAAATTGAATAATTGGCTATTACATTAATGTTTATCGTTAGCTGCTTTAATTTAAATTTATTAAAAAAAACTAACTTCAACTCGCATTTGGCTATTTCTTTTAGTTATTCGTTAAGTTTGTTTTGTTTTCTTACTATAGTAGGAACCACCCTCAAGTTTAATAAACAAAAGGGCTTTTTATTTATTTTAACAAATAAATAAATTAAATCATTTAAATATCCAAATAAATAAGAAAAAATTTAAATAAAAACGTTTCTTAATTAAGAATTTCTCTGTCTATTCATGAGCCATACTTCCTCCATCCATTTGGATAAAACCCACACTTACTGTTGCTGCACCAGCAATTGCTCTACTTGATCTGCTGTGCGCAGCAGAAAAGCAGCACTTTCCCGGTAAGCTGATATAACTTGGCGCGCGGCCGTTATTTCATTAGGACTCAATTTGTGGGGCAACAAGGGTGGTGCTCGTACAGCATTCATGTCCATATTATTGTTGTTTAAATTGCCCAGACCAGGTTGTGGCTGTTGCAGTTGTTGTTGTTGCTGATTTTGTTGCAGCTGTTGTTGTTGTTGTTGTTGTTGTTGTTGTTGTTGCTGCTGTTGTTGCTGCTGTTGGGCCTGTTGTAATTGTTGTAGTTGTTGGGTGGCTGTGGCTAGAACATTTGTATTGGTAACATTGCCATTGTTAAGATTTGCATTGACATTTAGTTGATTTAGAGCTGCCAGATTATTAAGATTATTGCCATTATTGTTGTTCGTATTTAAAGTATTGATGGTGGTTGAGGTGATAGGGGTGTTAATGGTGGACGAGGAAGGCTTCATAGATAAATCGGTAGGTGTTACTGCAAAAAAAAAAAGAAAGGGAAAATAAATCCACTTATGGGGCAAAAAATTAATCTATAACTCACCATTTCCTAAAGTGCCAACACCCGGGAAATAAGCTGGATATGTTGGCGTACGACCCGCCACAGCAGCCGCCGCTGCAGCCACAAATGGTGACGCTGCACTAGGCGATGTAAAATCTGTTGGTCTATAAAGAGGACTTGTAGCGGGCATGCCAGTTAAGCCCGAAGCAGGCCCATTGGCACCACCACTACTACCATTGGCCAGAGCACCAGCCAAAGGTTTGATATCCATACCTGAAACACTGGCATTTGAACTTAAAGCTAAAGGAGAACTACGATTTGAATTAATGCCACAACTGCCGGCGCTAGAGGAGGCAGCCACCGCAGCTGCGGCAGCAGCAGCTACTGCAGCGGCCGGTGTTAACGTCATCGTTTCAGCAGTCTCCGAATTGGGGGTGGAGCGGGCAAAGCCAGTGACGGTGGCAAAAGGTAAAGCAGCAGAATTAGCGGCGTTAGAGCCATCATTGGCAGAGGCTGAAGTAACGGTGGACGAGGTGCTGGCACCTCCCACAGAGGTGGCCGTGCTAGTTGTTGCCGCTACCGCAGCAGCTGCTGCAGCAGCAGCAGCTGCTGCAGCAGCAGCAGCAGCTGCTGCTGCTACCGCTGAGCCGGGAGCAGGTATGGCATGTGTAATGGGTTCTAGGCCAATACGCATGCGTTTGGCATTAAGAGACTCATTTTCGCACGCAATAGCCAGAATTTGTTCGGCCTGCACAGAAGTTAAATGGGCTGGCGTGGGACGGGTCTAATAAGAGAAGAATTAATAAATAAACTATGCCAAACTATTTCAATATAATATAATATAATTACAAACCGTATTTTCCCAGCCATCTCGAACTTTCTTATTGCGTCGACAAGACTTTAAATAAGTTCGCAAGCGTTTACGTGAACGATCGCTAAACTCGGGAAATTGTCGGGCACACGAATCTATTATGGCTTGAATTTTCTCTTTTGGCTGTTTCGAAATGGGTACAATGCGATCGAGATTTTCATCCACAAATAAACGGACAAACATCTAAAAAGACAGTAGCATAAATAACAATTTCTTTAAAATATTATATAAGAAAAAGGGCAAAACTCACATTAAAGGCCTTCAATCTTTCTGGGTCATGTGACTGAGGCAACTTTTCATCTATCTTATCATCCGAGTCATCTTCTGAGCCCTCATCTTCTTCTTTCTGACCCGACGAATTTGTTTCATCCTGGGCTTCCATGGGCGAGGGATTTCCCTCTCGTGGTACTGGCGACAGGGAAGCATCCAGTTTGTTACCAGATGCTGCTGCTGTTTGGGCCAAAGCATTTTGATATTGAGCCCATAGGCCACCAACTACACCCAAATCTGGGCCCTCAGTGCCATTGCGAACTGCATTGGAATTTTGATAGTTCCATGCCAATAGCATAAGTTTCAATTTGTCGGCATCTTTCATCAGACCAGCATAGGGATCTGTTTCCGTGTTGGTGTCGGAAGAGTTAGTGGTTTCACTGGGTGCTGGGGCTGGTGGTATGGTTTCCTAAAATTATATTTAAGGTAAAGAGAGAGATAAATAAAAGTTTAAGTTTTAATAATAAGCAGGCATAAAATGTTGCCCACTTTTAGTTCTATAAATACACCGTATAAGACGAAATGTTTTAACGGTCGCGGAAACCAGATTCGATGTCGGTCTGTCTGCCTACCCTTTCTTGAGTCGGGGGTTGTTAAGAATATTTACTACGTAGATTTATTTGACAAAGCAAAAGCTTGCATACCTTAAGGCGCCTTTTTTATATAATACTCTTAACACACAAAACTATGACTAGATTTGTATTAGGCCCGTTTATTTGCAGCAAGCCTACTGTTCTCGTAGGAGAAAGAGAAGCAGCAAGTTATATGAAATATTTGTATTCCTGTCTCTCACAAAATCAAATATTTATGTCTTGTTCGTAAAAGTATGGACAAAGAGTATTTTATTGATATCACGAATACACTCGATAGTCTATTTTAAGGAATAAAACGAATTTCTTATGCCAATTTTTCTATTTTTGAAAAATACCCTCTTAAGGGGAATTTCTGTTTTTTTAATACAGGCGACTATAATTCTACAGTCTACCAAACGGTTCTTAAGTCTTAAATTTTTTGATGAAAATTTCCTGTTTTCGAAATATTTCTTTAGGGGAAATTTGTACTAGCGACCATAATGCGTCATAGCACAAAACATTTCTTATCGTTTCGAATTTGTATGAAATTTTTTTACATTTCGAAAATTTCCTTTAAAGGGAAATTTTTATTTTTTAATACTTACAACTTTAATTTACCATTAGATGAAATTTTCTATACTTAAAATTTTTTTAATGAAAATTTTGCTATTTTAAAAATTCCCTTTAAGAGATAGTTTTATTTTAAGAACATAGTAGAAATTATAATTACGCAATATGTGAAACATTTGTTTCAAATTTTTATACCTAAAAGAGAAGTTTTTGTTTTTAAGGCTAACCACCATAGTTCCCCATTATATGAAGCGTTTCTAAATACTTTATATTTTTATGAACAGTTGTGCGTTATTTCTGCTAGTCTGATGATTAAATGTTCTAATAGTCTATCCTCAATAAATTTAGAATATATCCAAATTCAAGTATTGAGCTTAAACCGAAATAATAACTTTATATAGAAAGTTGCTGTTGGCTGAATAGTTAGCGCGTTTGACTACAAACCCTGAGGTCTTGAGTTCAAGACTAGTTTCAGGCAAGCCAACAATATCATGAATTTTTCTTATCTTACGATATTGTACGATAATTTCCCTATTTTCGAAAATTTTCCCTTTAAGGAAAACTTTAATTTCTACGACCAGCGATCACAATTGACCACTATGTTTCATTTTTTGTGAACTTATCTATATATTCAGCAATTTCCTTTAATGTGAAATGTTTTATTTTTAATATTTGCGACCATAATTTACCATTATACGAAACGTTTCAAACTAAGTTGAATGAAAAATATTTAAAAAAAAGATTTAGTATTCTTACAAAAATATCAAACAATTGCAGAAGCTCGAATTTAAAAAAGTTTGGATTTAAAAAGTAAGTCCCTTAAAAAATAACAGGTTTGGGAATTTAAGAAAATCTGTTTTTGAAAGTCCAAAACGTGTTTTTTTCAAACACAATTGACTTTATCATTAAGCCCAAGGCATATCAACCATATGGACAAGAATTCGTAGTTACCTGTTCTCTCCAGGCTTCTTGGTATTAATTCGCATTAATTAAGCCTAATAGTTTGACTAAAATTTTTTTAGTACTATAAAGTTTATTTATCTTTTATTTCTTTTTATATCCATTTGCTTATTCCCCGTTTAGTTTTTTGCTTAGCTGTCTTACCACACTTTTTTTAAGTAATCGAAAGGCTTATTACTTTGACTTGTAATATGTTTTAAGTATTTGCAAATGAAACGACAAACCAATGACCACTATCTTTGTATAACTATCTAACCAAAAAAACGGTATTTTACATGAGCGTTTGCCGTTATTCATGAAGACATATAATTTGGCGATATATATTATTTTTTCGAAACTAGACAAACCTCAATACAAAACTTTTGTTAACATGTCATAAAAAAACATTGATTTATTTAGAAAACAAATTTGATTGAAATGTTTTTGCTGGAAACTTTTTCTTAATCACTAAACTGGTTTTTTTTAAATGGTAAATTCTGCCACCAACATCTTATTCAAGCACACACGTTTTTGTCAAATAACTTTATTTTAAAATCAGTTTTAGATACAAATACATTTTAGACCAACCCTGCTACTTCTTACCAAACTTACTTTTGATGTTAAGATTTAAGAAAATTTTCTTGCAGTAAAGTTAAGCATATTCATTGGAAATGGTAATAGATTGTATGGTAATAACCCCTTTGTTTGGTTTATTTTTCAAAAAGATAGGAAAAACAACACCTTAATATATACAACACATTTGTTTATTAAACTACTCCTTCTTGTTCACTATTCAATTCTGTTAAATATATTTTCTTATTAACATTTTACTATTTTTAAGTACTGCAAAGAAATACTTATTTCTTTAACATCATTTTGAACCTTCCTTTTTAAGTTTTAAGATTAAACAAATGTACATATAAGTTTTTACATGTATGTATGCATGTGGTTTTAGTCTTCTGCACCCTTTCAGTTATACTTTCTTTACTTTACATTTATATCTGCATGTGTGTGAGCAAATATCTTAAGGCTTGGTGTTGACATTTTAGTTTCTCTTTCTCTTCGCTTTCTAAAATGTCTTGAAATTTAGAGTTTTTAGATTTTTACCCATTACAAAGTACTTGAAACTTAAGTAGCATGAGTAGAGTAGCTGTAGAGAGAAGAAAATAGTTTTCTTTTTGTTGGTGTTGCTGTTGTGTTGCATAGTCTAAGGAGTTTGTAGTCAACTTATAATGTATAAAGACTATTTAGTTGTAGTTTACACATTCATGTATAGTTGCACAGACTCACACACAACTGTTGCTTACAATTATTTATAGACTTGCAAATTTTGCAGCTTAGAATATTCAAAATCAAATTTTTTTCTTCTTATCCAGCCAGAAAGGGTGGCTGCCTTTAGAATACTATTAAATGTTTTTGAAAGTATGAATCTATGGATGTGAATGGGTTTTGGAATATGTTGCATGTTTATAAATTAAAATGCCTAAACAAGATCCTTTGCACAAATATATATACTTTTTATTACCAAAATGGCTGGAGTTTCATTCTTCTTGGTTAAAAAAGGAACAAGTGTGGTGGGCTCAAATCTTTTCCTTAGAAATTACTCCAAAAGTTAAGCGTGTGGGTAACTGAGTATTTGAGGTTTCTCTTTTCATTTTCTTTTTTGCTTTGCAATTGCAAGAAAATGTTGGGTAATAGTTTTAAGACTTTTTACTTTGATGATTTTAGAAAATGTTTGGAAAATGTCTGTCTAAAAACTTTAAACTGCATTTGGGGTAATGTTTTGTATTTGAAGAATAAAAGGATTTAAGGTATGGGTTTTACTGTAAATGAACGAACGCCTAAAAGTATACAGTCATGGTATGGTATTTGAAGTCTTAAGAAAACAGCAGAGAAAAAAATTTTTTTCGAATAATTTAATTATAAATTCAAAAATATATTTTCTTTATGTGTGTTATTCAAATTAAAAATTTTAAAAATAAAAAAAATATTTGAGGGCTCCTTAAAGTATACCTTAAAATTAAAAGGAAAATGTTTTAGCTGTTAAGAATCTTAAAAATCAATACTTCTTTTTCATGAGAAAAGTGGATAATATATGGGCTTCATTTCATAGGACGAGACATTTCTAAAGGTTTGAAATTTTTTAAAAAATTTTCGAAATAGATTTCAATAGTTTAGAAACGCTTCGTTTTACAAAATGAGGACGCTTGCAGTTAGGAGGATTTATATTTTCGTTTTGAAATATCCTAAACCATCAAAATTATATTTTAGGGTAGATATTTTGTAAGAGGAAAGAAATTTGTATTGAAAATGTTTTAATAAAATTTTTTTTTTCAAAATTCCTTAGAATTTGTAACTTGTAAAAAAGTATAGTTATACCAAAAAAGACCTATAGACTTTTTAGATATTTTATTCGAACTTCACTTCGAATGCTCTAAAAATACCAGTTTGTTAACCGTTAATTTTCATTTTTGGATATAAAATGTTTTAAAACCAATCATTTTACACTAACAGCCTTTGTGTTTATCAACACTTTTTCGGACATTAAAATAATTTTATTAAAAATACATAATCTTCGTTTAAAGTAAAATTTAGCTTAAAGTGAGTGGCAGGGATCAATATTTTTAGCCTGTGTAAGAGACTTTATTTATATAAAACATTTTATATTATGTATTTTCAAAATTTCCTTATTTTCGAAAAATTTCCCTATAAGGGAAATTTTTATTTTTATTACCACGACATTAATTTATTGTTATACGAGCGGTAATATTAGAATTAAGAGTTTTATTAAAAAAAGACTTTAATAATATTATTTTCTTTGTAAGGGAAATTTTATTTTCAAGTGCGGTGGCCAAATAGTTTTAATTTAAAAAACTAAAAACAGTTTGTTTTAATATTTTAATATGCATACATTAAAACTAAGATGAAATAAATACCTTGTGTCGCTAAAAGGCTTTTACATAAGCACAAGTAAATTCTATTTTATTTTGAACATTTCCCTGATCATAAAAAATTTTCTTCTGAGGGAAATTTTTATTGTTTATGATAGTCAATATAATTTAATATTCTTTATAAAGGGATCTGAAAAAGTTAGAAAAAAATCTATGTCACTTATTTTAAAAGGATTTGACATTTAAAAAAAATCACCCTGTAATGATCTTTCTATTGCTGTGACTATTTTCTTAAAACGTACAGATACATTTGTTGGAAAAAAATATTTTTTTCGCAGTTTGAAAAACAAATCGAGCAATGTCCCATAGGCATAAAATCAGGCCTATGGGATCTTATGAATACTAACACTAGCTACTTTAGGCACATTATAAAAACTTATAACTATTTTTGAAAGGCCGTTAATAAAACTATTTCCTTCTAAAGGAAATTGTTGCTTAAGGTGTGCGAAATAAATGTTTGAGCTCTAGAAAAGTATTATTTTTATAAATAGGAAGGAGTTTCATATTATTTTGAAAATTTCCCTAATATTGATAAATTTCCCTCAGAGGGAAATTTTTATTTTTTTATGCTAATAAACATAATTTAATATTACATGATATTTAAAACTACTATGAAGAGATATCTTTCAAAAATACCTACTTTGATGCAATGTTTTTTTTTGTGAGAAACAATTATTTTGAATGATAAAGATATCATATTCTGTATTCCATGCGGAATTAAATTGTTCTGAGTTGTCATAGCATTATTGTTATAAATAATAATATGCAATAACAATGCTATGATCATTCCGAACATTTTCATTCTGCATGGAATACAGAACATACCCGGATATTATTTCAGAATTTAAAAACTCCGAAAAGTTGTTCAGTATTTTTATCAGTAATAGAAATATTTAAAAACAGGGATTTTGTGTCTGTTCGTCAATGTGAAAAAATTTCTTTCTTTCATCAAATTGCATTTAAAACCAAAACAACTTCTAAAATGTTACAAATGATAATTTCCTTTTAAAGGATATTTCAATTTAAGATGAAAGAGATAAATATTCTAAATTCCTAATAGGTTCCTTACAATGAACAATAAATTTTATTTGTTTAGAAAATTTCCGTAATTTTGAAAAATTTCCCTAGAAGGAAAATTTAAATTTTTATGCTAACCATCATTAGTTTACTGATATGATTGCTAAATCTATAATAAACCGTTTCTTCAATAAATTGTTTATGATAATTTCTTTCTTTGTATAGGGATGTTTTAGTGTAAAGTACTGGAACCAAATATTTTGAGCCCCAGATATATTAGATATGATTTTAAAAATTCCTTAGCCGAAAAAATTTCAGTTTAAAATATGTAAAACTCTTAATAACATTTTATTTTACGACAGGAGTCCCTTAGTATACCAACTTGGGGCATTTTCTCATTTCCATATTGTCCAGTAATAATTGTTATTTGAATATACAAACTTTCAATAAACCATGTTTACTAATACTATATTTATTAATACTAGTTTCTTATTGGTGATTTTTGTTAATTTTTTCGATATAACCTATTAAAATCACAACAAAAATCATAGTATACTTTAAGGCCTGCCTGCTTAGCTAAAGAAATTCAATAGTATGAGTTTAAATAACTTGAACAAAAAAGTATGAAATCACGTTATATCAAACATTTAACGCGAAAAAAGTTTATAAAACGTAACGCCTTTTTAGAGGAAAGAGTTATTTTATGGAACAAAATAAAGTTGTTATCGCAAGAAAAAAATTTGTGCACTTTTTTTTGCAAACATTTTTGCCAACAGCTTCCGTTATGATGCTCATACTTTGCTAGACATCACACAATTTTAGTATAATAATATAAAAAAATAGTTTTAGCGAACTGACTGACATGGAGGTGTAGATGGTGTTTTGTTTGCTGGTTGCAAATTTTATATAAAATAAAATTTTATTTTATTTAAAAACTGGCAAACTAATGGAAAATATAAAAAAATATATTAGGTTTTTAGCATGAATAAAAATGGCCAAACTAACAGACTTGCCCATCAATATATTGATAAAAAAAGTTTAATAATAAACTGATACACACACACACAAGCCATAAAGTCAAATTTTTAGAGTGTTAGTGTGTGCTGGTACCCACTACAAATACATAACTAACAATACCCATCACCATTATGCCGATCAGCTAAGTGATTTTGTTGCTATAAAGTTGTTGTAAATTTTTAACTATCTAACGCCTAAATTCATGCTGTTTTGTGTAACTCTCTCAAATGCATTAGCACTCTGCTACCTAGACCTTTACGCAATTTTTCTATCATTCCATTATATTTTGTACAAAAAAATACACATTTTTGAAAAATTCGAAAAAAAGAAAGGGTTACATTGATATTGTATATTGTTTAAAATTTTGTGGTGCATCATTTATATATAAAAGGCTCCAGGCTAACACCAAACCAAAGAATACCGACATGCAAACTACGTACATACTTCTATTTTATAAATTTAAACTTCTATAACTAATACTACTATCACCGACTAGAATATGACACACACAAAAAATAACTGCTAGAGAATATTTATGTACAACAAAACATTAAAGGGTAAATATTGCATACTTTTAGGCAGCCCTCAATCATTGAATGCAACGCGAAAAAATTGCATGAAAATAATATGCACACAGCCATTAATATGTATGTATATATGTATGTGTGTGTGCAATGGTGATTGTGTTTTTTCAAATGAAAAATTAAACAACAGCAACAAAATAGTAAAAATGCAAAACAACAAAACAAAACTAAAAAAAAGTAAAAACGTAAAGCATACTGCCGGGCAGCCAAACTTGAACACGTTAACTAATGTGGTATGAAAAGCATATAAATATATATTTTTTAAATTTCGTTTCGAAAAATACTATACAACCCCCTCCGTACGTCCCACCCCCTTTACAAAATACTAATTTACTAGTTAACTTGCATACATGGGTACAAAAATATATTTTGGTGCCTGCAAAAAGGGGATCCTTTTGCTTGTTTTCACTGTCCGCAAGTTGGAAAATTTTATATTGTATACACACACACTTTTCTATCTATCATTTTGTTTTTTCTTTATGATTATTTGTCATGTCAACGCTTTATTGTTGGGCCTTTATTCTGTTGTTCTATATGTGGGTTTTTTGTTTTAAATAAATACCAAATACTAACTACAGCATACTTTGTGGCGCTCAATTTATTATAAAATCGGAGCTAGGATATGTATGTATGTAGACAACAAATTGGGTGAATAGAAAAAAATATGTATGTATGTAGTTCGCGTGCCCCATAGTATACAAACATACTAGCCAGGAATTACATTTTTATGCCAGCACTTTTACATATACAGAAATTAGAATTAAATACAGATACAGCATAAACGTGTGTATGTAAATAAAAATGTTTAGCATATTAAATATCTTAAATGTGTAGATGTATTTTATTTAAAATTAAACTAGTAATTTTTTCGAGATTTCGTTTAGATTATTCATGTCGTTGACTACTCTTTAATTATTTATCACACGTTAGAGTTTGTATAAATCTTTCCACTAAAGTTGCTTTATATTATTTATTTTATTTGAAGTGGCATATTTCAAAGGGCGCCCGTTAATAGGCGAATTATCTCATTGGTAGGTAGACACACAGAATGTACAAGAGTGTGTAGATATATAAATCGGGGTCCATGTATTTACATATAAACATAACTATGTGTCAATCATGTAGTGTTTTTTTTAATTTAAAAAGGAAATGGCCAATTAAAAACTAATCAAATATTTTTATTTTCCAATAATAATATTTTAGGATATTTTGTTTCAACAAATTTTATGCAGAGCTTTTTAGTAAACGTAAATAATATCAATGTGATTGGTTATATTCAGAAAAAAGTAAAGAAACCCATTTAAATCCTCAAACAATAATTTTTCGGCAGCCAAAAAGTAGGCAACTTTTTAAAAGAAAATTCAAACTAATGTTACAATATGTCATAGATCTTTTAAGTATATATCATAAATAAAATATACTTTAACCCCCATATGCAAAAAAAATTAAGTGTGTTTGAAATGTATGTTAAAACCGGTTTTTCTATGGAAATTTTGTTTTAACATACATTTCAAAGACACTTTATTTTTTTTTTGCACATGAGGATAAGAGTTTCAAAGCTTACTTTTTTGAAATTCCAATAGATCGCGAAAAAAGTTTGAAGGAAAATTACAATTATGTCTCGGCGATTTGCTGTTGTACGTAAGAATTTCGAGAAATTCGATTCTTAAGTTTTACATTTGCAAGAGTATTATCCTCCTATGATGGTCACAAAGCTCGGATGAGAAAGGACAAGGGAGCATCGTATTGGATTACAATAACCTGTTAGACTTTTCCATGCACTAGTTGCCTCGTGACGTATCACAGATCCAAACGAACTATTATGGAACTTGTTCCAAAATTCACGCTGTAAAAAATTTTAACCAAATCGTATAGCTCTCAGGAGTGCTCCATTAAGGCCAAAGCTCAATTTTTTTTTTTGAAAGTTTACAAAATTAAACTCAAAATATTTTTTTCATTAATCGTGTGTAAAAATTTTGGGCCAATTCGGATAACTACAGCGAGCGAACTTGGCGGTCAAAAATAAAGTTTTGTGAAATATGCGAAAATGAAGCATAATAAAAAAACAACCTTTCATTGGGTGTAGGTAAATATTTAAGCCAAATTGGAGAGCTCCAAGGCGTGATAAATTCAACAAATTTATAATTTAAAATTGGCCAAAATTTAGTCCGCACAGGTTTTTGTTTAAATTAGAAAAATAAATATTTCATAGACACCGTAATGTATTTTCAATTCATATAAGCGTTCAGGATTGTCATCCTAAACGTACATTTTGCTGGAATTTTATTTTATTTATTTTTTTTTGTTTACCAATTTAACTTATAAAAATATGAGAAATAAAATTATATATTTCGATTTTTCTTAGCATTTTTGTGCATTGAGCGCTATTTTTGCTTTCGCGGTATTTCTGTGAATAATTTTTGCGAAAAAATACACCACAAAAAAATTAGTATAGAGTTTGAAAGCACTGTACATCTACTCTCCAAAAACAAAAAATATATAATAATCGCAGGACGAAATTAAGAGTTATGACCACTTTTTCAATTTTGTCTTGGATTCACATGGAAAAATAAAAATATTATATTAATTTTTTTCAAATAAGATTAAGTTTAATAAAATCGACCAACAATGTCAAAAGCTATGTGAATCTAAAATAATTATTCGTAGCAAAATACGACCTGCCTAATACATTCTTTGAACATTTTCTCAAAGAAAATCCGAAATTTCGAAACGGATATTGTTCTCTATATCGGTTATACCCTTCCACTGCTGTTAACTTTTTTTGCCGTCCTAAAATTTATAGACAAATTATATTAAAGAATATTGTTGACAGCAGGAACAAATCATCAATGAAGTTTTCGAACAAGTGTCGTGAAAATCGTGTACGATTCAATGAGCGAATATGTCGCTAAGACTGTCGTCAATGATTATGTAAGCGAAAATGCCGAATGTCTTGTCGCCAATGATAAAAAGGCGACAATGTCGCCTATTATGTCATCAATGACTATGTAGGCTACAATATAAGATAAACGACATTGTAGCCTTCATAGTCGCAATAATTACATTGCGACAACGTCATAACTAGAACGTACTTTATTCAACATCTTTAGCACACAAATCTAACTTTTTGCTTACTTTTTTTCCGTTTCATTTAAATTATTGACTGACTTAGCTGGGATTCGAGCTGAGGCTGTATATTTCGCGATTACCACTCTGCTGCTGAGCCTCCTAAAACATCTACAACAAAAGGCCAACATATTCATTTGCGTGATTTAAGACAAAATGTAAGACATTGTCGCTCATATTGTCCACAACAAAGTTGTATTGAGGACGACAATTAAAACATTGTCGCTCATCTTATCCTCCACAATATTACTGAAGACAAACTGTAAGACATTATCGCTCATATTGTCCTCAACAAAGTTCGATTGAGGACAAAACGTAGGACATTGTTGCTCATGTTGTCGTCAAACGTATTTAATAGAGGACAACATGCAAGAATTTGTCGCTCAGATTGTCCTGAACGACGATTCACTTAACTTGTCGCTTAGAAAACCTAATCGACAGAGGATAATTCGTACAAGAATCGTAGAAGGCAATGTCATGAAAAGCAGTCTGGCCAACTGCGTAAGTGTATATACAAAGAATTTTATTTTTTAACAGAACATTTTTTTACTGAATACAAAAACACGGATCGAAATACAAATTTAAAAGAAACACGCATTTTAAATGTGGACATTATTGGGAAGCAAACAAAATTAATGAAAGGAGCGAAGGAAGACTGTAAGCTAGAGGTGTGAGCAGCATTTAACTGATGAGATGATAAGGGTGGTGTAGCTCATTATACTTAAATACATAGACAGTATAAATAAGTACAAACAAACGAACACTTACAATAAAGTTGTTTGTATGCATGTGATTACTATGAAAACATATTTTTTCTTTGAATAAAAGTCGAGGATTTTATATAAAAATGAACACAAGTAGGAGGTTAAGGGACTTAAGATAATATTGCAATAATTTCATGTAAAAGGAAAAAGCAATTTTGAAGCTGTTTTTTTTTGCCAATTTACACAATAGTTCCTTAATCATGAGTACCAAACAAAAAATATGTGTGTATGTATGTGCGTATGTATGTCTCACTTATGTCCGTAGCATGATTAATGCAATTGGAATATAGTCTCTACTTGAGTCTAGCTCTTGGTAACAATATATGGTCGGTTGTTTGTTAATCATATGAAATTTTCTACCCATCATTCTCAATTGCTATTAATGATAATAATAATGATAACCCATTTCTTTTTTTTTGATTCTACTGCAACTTTTTGTTGTTGTTTTGTGTTGCACATTGCACGCAGAAAATAACTCATTTTATGTTTATATGGCGCCAATTGTTAATATCGTATTTGTTGCCGCAACTCCTGATGGTTGTTTTTTATATACAACTCACAAAAAAATGAGTTCGTATGTTACGCATACAATGAAAAAAAGATCAAAAAAGCTCCGCCTTTTTGATTATAATAATATGGCCCAACAAAAACAACAACACACACAGCTTGATGCTACATGTTGTATGTTGTAGGGAATTTATTTTTTTGTTGTCTTTTTTCTTCATCTACATCTGTCCGTGCTTGTTATACTCGCAACAAACAAAATAGTGCGTAAACGGCTGATGCACAAAATGCACCTACAAGCATCGCACACACACACACACACACACTGGCACGCATCCACACTCTTTTGCAAAAACGCACATGAAACGAAATGTCTGACTGACTGACTGCTCCAGGAATGTTGCAAGTAAAATTTGCAAAAATAAAATAACTCCATGAATGGTTGTTGTTTTTTATATATAAAAAACGAAATACAACTCCGTAGAGATGGTTAATGTTATTGTTCCTTTGGCGTTGTTTTTCTTGTTGTTGCTATAAAAAAGGGTGTCATTTCGTTGTTTTTTCGTTGTACATAATTTTTGTACTTTTTTCTATATACCTTTAAGCACACACAAACACATTTTCGCACAGATCAAAAGGAGAAAAAACCTTTATATACTTTTTATATTTTTTATTTTGCAATACTTATTGAAAATAAGTACAACAAAAAGACCAAGCCTTTTTTAAAAGAAAAAAAAACGACAACAGCAACAACGTACACATGTGGTAGAGTGCTTCCTCATTACCGCTCAAGAAATTTGTGTGAAAATGTATGCGTGCATGTAAAGCAAACAAATAAAATGACAGACAAACAAACAAGCAGTTGTGCTCGTACTGCATTTAAGCTTTGCCTGGCTTTTACTTTGTAGGCGTCATTGTTCTCTTAAGGGAAATCGTGCCAACAACTTAAAATTTTTTACAGAAAGGAACTGTCCTATACACTTGGCTGTTGCTGTGCACAAAAAACTCCTTAAAGTTTGTCTAGGGAACATTAAAAAGGGGTATGTGTACATATAAAAAACTTAAACTTATTAAAATGCTAAAATATTTAATTTGTAAGAGAAATATATACAGTACCTCCCATAAAGAAAAAGTTTGCAGAAAGTATTTTTAAATCCCCTTTAAATAAATCCTAGATGTAAACTTTCAAAACGCCGGCACACGTATGTATTTTTTTGTGACTTCTACCAGAATCAGCTGTAAAAACCTTGTTACTTAAAAAAAGTTGATTTTGTTGTACAGTGTAAATATTCGCAACTTTTGCAAAAATTAGCTGACTTTAATTTATTATGAATAAATTCAATATTTATCCATCGATTTTCCTCAAATAAAACTATTTTCTTGTATTATATGTGACCTTAGAATTTTTTTTAAGTTTTTAAATAATAAAAATTATCCAATTTTGCATACAAAAAATGTATTTTCCATTATTGCGATCTGAATAATTCCGAAACCATTTAGTACGTAAAAAATAATATATAATAAAGCTTAAAGGTAATGTTACTCCATGTTTTTTTTTGTTTTTTGTAAGGAAATTGGATAACCCGTTTCCAAGTTATGATGAAATTAATGTAGCAGCCTCTTAAAAATACCAAATTTTAGAAAAAAAATGTATCCATAGAATTTTTAATTTCGACTGTTTCTGTAGTTAAGGGACCAGAACACATCAAAAAATTTTGTGGTCAAGACAAAAGTTTCATTTTATTGCAAAGTGTAATTGATATTTCGGGGAGGCCAATTGCCTGTCGGATTTTCGAAAAATAAATTTATGGACCAAATTGCAAGCAAAGCTTTTCGAACTTAAAAAAAATTGAAAATCGGTTCATAGTTAAAGAGTTATGCGATAATTAATATTTCGAGCGGGAAAATTGTATATCCAATTTTTAAAATATATTATGGGAGTTAGAACAAACATTTCAACAAAATAAAAAAAACATAAATATTTTGAAAATCGCTCAATAAATGGAGGATTTTATTCGATAACAATATTTCGGGCGGGCAAAATAGTACCTTTTAAAAAAATATCTTTTAAAAAAAAGTACCCTTTAAAAAAGTACCTTTTAAAAAAGTACCTTTTAAAAGAGTACCTTTTAAAAAAGTACCTTTTAAAAAAGTACCTTTTAAAAAAGTACCTTTTAAAAAAGTACCTTTTAAAAAAGTACCTTTTAAAAAAGTACCTTTTAAAAAAAAGTACCTTTTAAAAAAAGTACCTTTTAAAAAAAAGTACCTTTTAAGAAAGGTACCTTTTAAAAAACTACCTTTTAAAAAAAGTAACTTTTAAAAAAAGTACTTTTTAAAAAAAGCACCTTTTAAAAAAGTACCTGTTAAAAAAGTACCTTTTAAAAAATTACCTTTAAAAAAGTACCTTTTAAAAAAAGTACCTTTTAAAAAAGTACCTGTAAAAAAGTACCTTTTAAAAAAAGTACCTTTTAAAAAAGTACCTTTTAAAAAAAGTACCTTTTAAAAAAAGTACCTTTTAAAAAAAGTACCTTTTAAAAAAGTACCTTTTAAAAAAGTACCTTTTAAAAAAGTACCTTTTAAAAAAGTACCTTTTAAAAAAGTACCTTTTAAAAAAGTACCTTTTAAAAAAAGTAACTTTTAAAAAAAGTACCTTTTAAAAAAGTATCTTTTAAAAAAAGTACCTTTTAAAGAAAGTACCTTTTAAAAAAAGTATCTTTAAAAAAAAGTACCTTTTAAAAAAAGTACCTTTTAAAAAAAGTACCTTTTAAAAAAAGTACCTTTTAAAAAAAGTACCTTTTAAAAAAAGTACCTTTTAAAAAAGTACCTTTTAAAAAAATACCTTTTAAAAAAAGTACCTTTTAAAAAAGTACCATTTAAAAAGAGCATAAAGAGCGTTTTCATTTAAAACAAGGTTTCGGCTTTATTATCGCTTTCCTTTAATAAAATTATTGCTTCAAGTTTAACTCATTAAACTAAACTATCAATAATAATTTAATGGTCAAATATAATTTTGGGCCGTTTTTTCTAACTAGAAGTAAGAACAGCCTTTTGAAATTGCAAACCAAAAATAAGAGGCAGTAGGTATGTATATCAAATATTAGTCCTTTTTTTATTTGTAAACTGCATACATGACTAAAAATTGGCTAAAAATGAGAAATAAAAGTGACATGAACAAACGAAAAAAAAAAACAAAAAAAATTTTAATATTTCTATATAAATAAAGCTCCGAAAAATATTGTTGGAGTATATGTGAATACAACTGCATATCGAAATTGCCGTCATTGGCGCATAATATACATACATAAGCCAAAGGCAATGCAGTCACAAGCGGGCAGAACATCAAAACTGGACAGGCAAACAGTAAGTATGAAACGTGTAGCATACGTTTAAGTGTTTTTATTGTTGGATCACTAAAAACTAGTCAATATAGA
This sequence comes from Panzeria rudis, assembly GCA_956483635.1. Classification (NCBI taxonomy): domain Eukaryota; kingdom Metazoa; phylum Arthropoda; class Insecta; order Diptera; family Tachinidae; genus Panzeria; species Panzeria rudis. Next base: position 12,547,706 of record OY101449.1, read on the forward strand.
AATGTAGGGGTATTGGTTTTGGGAGCATTAAATAAATAAAAAAAACTAATGGCACTGTTTTACTCGTACCTTTGGAGGAGTTTTTGAATGTGTGTACATATAAATGTATGTATGTAATTATTGTTTTATTGAAATAATGGCACAAAAATGTATATTGCTTTAAACAAATGATATTTTTAAATCAATTTATTTGAATTTATTCAAAAATCTTTTTGCTTCTGTTCGTTCTATCACTCTTGTAAAATATAATAATAGTGGACCAAATTAGTTTGTATATAGAAAAATTTTTAACTTAAAATGAAAAGGCAAATATTTGAAAAATATTTCAGTAATAGTTATAATGTTATTTGCTATTTGAAAGCTAATTTGTGAAATTTTCAAAGACGCAATCCTTTTGTTCACGTGATATTGTTTAATAAATTAGGTTATGATGATTTTCAACTGAAAACTGTCTGTAAGTCTAAAACGTATGACTAATTTTTAATTTCATATGGACTGTGCTATCGCTACTTTAACGTATGATTAATATTAATTTTAAACTAATTAATAATGTATAAAACACTTTCTCGTTCTTTTATTTATTTAAGATTATTTTTAATTTTAGTTTTTAATTCTTCTAAAATCATATACTGTTTCATCCTAAACAGTATAAACTTTTTTTTAGCATAATTACAGTAAAATGCTGTCACTATTAATATGCTGCCACCATTTGAATAACTGTTCTTCCATATGAAAATAAAAGTAATGATGAAACTTTCGATCTGATATGACAGTTAACGCAAGAAATTAATTTTTTACACCATATCTTTCGTTTGTCATCTACGTCTATGTCGTTACTACTGAAAGTGGAGGCCTATTTTAACAAAATGCTTAATGCATGTTTAGGTTTGCATTCATATTAATGTGTGGGTGTATGCGTTACTGTTAAAGTTGTCTCGTAGCAAACATAACCGACACACATTTCATCATACTTTTACTGCTAAGTGCTGGCTTCCTTGTATTTGTGTTGTGTCTGTTGTTTTCTTATCTGGCTAGCATATCAAAAGCAGTTGAATATTCAAAAGCTAAGTCTGTGTTTTTTTTCTTCATGACGAATTTGTAAAACAATTTTTGTAATGTATATCTGTCTGTCTTTAAATTCTCTAATGTGCTAATGTGGATGGATGTGTTTGACAGCAAAGAAAAAACAATAATCACATGGGAACAAAAATTATAGATCCATCAACACGATATTTTTCTCTTTCTAACGTTCAGTATTTTGCCATAGATATCATAGAAATCTTTGGTAGCGATTTCAATACGAAACAATAATAATAAACAATGGGACGGTTTTATAAAAAGATAAGAAGACTTACCAAATTTATATGCGAAAATTTTTGTTAAGAAATAATTATTAAGAATTTAGATAATAATTTCCTTATGACTTTGAAACACTTTGAATATGATTAATATATAGCTTGAAATGATATATGTATTCAAACTGACCACTAATACGCCAAGATTAGCTCAACATATGAAATGAAAAAGCACACTATTTCCATGGACATTATTGCATGTAACCTAAATTTTATGCAGTAGGAGAAAAATTAATAATATTTTGATGATTTCTATGTTTGGCGTAGGCAGATTGTGAGAAGTTTTTGTTTAGATTTTGTAAACGGTAACGGTTCTAAAGCAATTCAATATAAAAAATGAGTTAAATTATTTATAGTTTTACATTCAAAACGCCATAAAACTATGTTTTCTGTAAAATAATTGCAATAGCTTATTTAATCTCACTGTGTTTCTGTATGTTACATATGTATATGTACATATTTCAATTTAAAGAGATTTTGAAACAAACTGCTATTGCAGGTACAACATTTTCTTCGGTTCGAATGCTTTTCAGTCTAGCCACTTCCTCAAACATGGAAACAGCATTCTTCAGATTTTAAAATTTGTATTAATTAAAAAAACAAAAATTTCCCTTTTGGGATATTTCAAGGGAAATTTTTTGTTTTAATATCGAATCATTTGTTATAATTTTTGATATATAAATAATGTAAATTTGAGCGCATTTGACAAAGATATAATATATTATTATTCAAAATTTTTACGAAAAAATGCTCAAACATATGTAAAATCGGAAATATCCCTTTTCTTTTATTAAATATTTTGTGTTAATCTATAAAGAAAGTTTTAAGTTTAGGGTAATAAGTACAAATAAAAAAAAGGTTATGAAAATCCTTAGAAATAAAGGAATGCTTTAACGTGCGAGAATATTCCAACAGATTCTACATACATAAATATATTCTAAAACTTCTCTGAATATCGCGATTTCTATCGAAGGAGATTATAGACTAAGGATAATTTAGAATTCTACTGCAGAAATAATACTTTTTTTCCAAAAAGGGTAATAAATTTCATATACATATTTTAATGCAATTTATAAAAAATCCCTATACGGTGTAAATCATTTTTTCTCCACTGCCAGCATTCTTCATCTTTAAAATTTTGTATTACGTCAAAAATCTAAAATTTCCCTTATGGGATATTTTTGTTTGTTTTAGTACTAACTATTCTTAAATGTTTTTAAAACATAAATTTTATCATTTTAAGCTCATTTGGGGAAGATTTCACGTTGCTTTCCAATCGAACACCTAATAAAAAAAAAACAAATGCTAGAACTCCGCTGCATATCACGATTTTTAACTAATAAGCATTTGGAAAGTCCTCAATAAAAAATTTTATTGCGGAGATAAATTTTTTCCTGAAATATTTTTCTATCAGACCATTTCTAGGAAGTACAAATATGTAAATGTTATACGGCTCATTCTCATTTCAAAGAATTTCAAATAAATTTTAAAATGAAAACTGCTTTAGTATGATTTAATAGATTATAAATAAATGTACATAAGTTTTTTTTGTGTAAGACTGTACAAAATACTGTTTGTATTCTTTCCATACAACTATGAAACTTTTCAAAACGAGAATAAATTTATAACGGTTTTAGATTATTTGCATATTTTTTAAATTGTTGTTGTTTGCAGTATTGTGTATTGAGCGTAATGCTCTTTTTTAGTCAGTTTAATTCTTAAAAGTGCATTAACAAAATAGTTTTATATGGCAAAACGTTTTATCAGTCAGTCATGGTTTGTATCAAAAAAAATGTATTGAGTGTTATCGATATTTTTTTAGTTTAATTGAAATTTTTTAGTGAATAACTAAAGAGCTTATTTTAAAATACATCGAAGATTATACATTTGAATTGTATTGAATTCAAAATATACTGTGTATTCTGAAAAAGTTTTGAATTCGTATAAAAATGTATTGAGCGTTAGGTACAAATAGTTTTTATATATAATTTATCAATAAATTTTAGGACGCCAAAAAAGTTAGCATCAGCGGAAGGATAAAAACGTCATAAAGAAGATTATCTGTTTACAAATTTTTTATTTTCTTTGCAAAAAGTTTGCTTCTTCCGCACTGTGGGTTGTTATATTTTCGAAGAATGTATTAGGTAGGTCGTATTTTGCTACGAAGAATTATTTGAAATTGACATAAGTTTTGATATTGTAGGTAATTTTTATTAAAACTAGTGCTAATTAAAAGACGAGTGAGCCTCCTTTGGGTTATGTATACTATTTGTTTGTAAATAATTCTTCTATGTGAACCCAAGTCAAAATTGAAAAAGTGGTAATAACTTTTAATATCCTGCGATTATTATAAGTTTTTAGAGAGTAGATGTATGTGGTGTATTTGTTTCGAAAAAAAACATTCCCAGAACAACCGCTCAATACAGAAAAATGGTAAAAAATCGAAAATTATAACTTTATTTCAGGATCCATGAGGCGAAAACTATAATACAAATTATATTCCATTGGTAACCAAAAAAACCCCCCAAAATGTACGTTTAGAATGAGAATCAGCCATATAAATAATTTAAAAAAATAATAAAATTTCTCTAAAGAGAAATTAAAATTTTCAATAATACCCGATTTAATTATCTCCTATCACATTTTCTAGCTTTCCCAATGTGTATTTTGTTAAAGATTGAAAATTCCCCTTTTGGGATATTTCAAGGAAATTTTTTATTTTGTTACCAAATAGTTTTTAATGTCTTTTTTATACATAAATTATATTACCTCAAACTTATTGGCATAACATTAAAAAATTACTTTGGGATGAGCTTAAAATCTGTGCAAAAAATTAAACAAAAATCTTAAAAAACTTTTCGCAATTTGATATTTGAAGCAAATAAGTAGAAAGTTATAAATTTTTTTGAATTTTTCATATATTTTCATGTTTGTTCGCTCAGTAGTCTGCTATTTATAGACATATTTGGATACTTTTTAATTATTAGGATTTGGAAAGAATGCCAGATTGGTCCCTTGTTAAAATTTTTTATTTAGGATTGGTTCTCAGTCCGGCCCGTCTGTTTTTTCGTTTTGGAGTCGGATTTTTTGCAAATACCATTTAACTGATTGAAACAAATTTTACTTTGCCAAAGAAAAAAAATTTCCTTTTAGAAGTCTCAAAAATTCCTTCAAGAAGCCACAACTCATGTATTTTCGCAATAACTTGGTAATAAGCACCACTGTGTTTCTGCATATCACAATTTGTATTAAGGCTTAATATCTAAATAAATTTTTCCACTTATATTTCCAACAATTTTTTTTTTCTTTTGTGTCGATGCTTTTGTTTTGCCCTGTGTCCCATTTTACACTTATTAACATAATGCGTGGCCATAATGTGGATGAGACTAAAACCGTGCAAATAGCCAGACAAACACAAACGCACTTTCTAACTAAGAGTATCATTCGTGCATGTGAGCATATACATTCATATGAACAACAACATAAAATTTTGTGTTGATTGTGTGAAATATCCGTCTGTTGCATTAGATTTAGTTGTATTGGTGGTAGTAACAGAGTTTGTTTAACATTATCCAACTCAAAGTGTTTGGCTGTAGTATGGTAAGTTTTTTCCTTTCTGTACTGATTTGCCTGTCTATACCGTGGCCACATATGTAAGTAAGTGCATTCGGGTTTTATTTGTTGTTATTGCTGTTGTTGCATTTATTTGCCATACAAGTATGTAAGCAATGCATTATGCCACTTCAGTTGTAGTCATGCATCAACATTCCCAGCTAAAGTAGAGTGTTTGATATGTCTGTCTGTCTGTTTTATATATATGGCTGAATGCGTGTGAATATTTAGAAGACTAAAATATTTGTTTGCCTGTACAACTTAGTCGTGTATGTTTGTATATTTCCACATTGTGTTTTAAGTAAGTGTAGTCAGTTTTTCCTAACAATGTTGCTTTTGAATATCTGCGTGTTATTGTGGTTTGATTAATATTCACACAATACAATTGAAAAAAGTTTTCAGAAAACAAAAGCAAAAAAACAAACATTAATATAAAAAAAGTACAAAACATAAACAATCATTGGAAATGAATAAAATTTTAATCAAAGACTATGACGATCATAATAAAAATATAAGATAAAGTAAAACATTAACCACAATCTACAGATTGATTGATTAATGAAAAACATAATGATAAATAAGCACTTGTTTAAGGACAAGTATGTAGAAAAAGGGGGAGCTATTTATTGAACACCAGTAGAACGGAACAGCATGCTGTTTTCGAAGAACGCTAAACGAGAGCAGTTTTTTTTTTATATAGGGAGTCGATAACTTTGAATAAACATGAAACTTGCAGTCAGAATTATGAATTTTTTTTGCTTTTTTGCAGCAATTCGAATATTTACTTAAATTTCCCTTAAAGGCAATTTAAAGTTTCGTTTTGAATAAAATAGTTTTTGCACTATCATATATTTTCCCTTAAAATTTCCCTTTTGGGAAATTTTAAGGGAAATTTTCTTATATTAGTAATTAATCATTTTTGATAATAATTTAATATTTTCGGAACTATAAGTTATGTGTTACAACACAATACAAACTAATTTGCTTGAGAGTATTTAAAAATAATCTGTGCAATTTTTTTTCAAAGAATATGCCTTTATTAACCGATTACTAATAAGTATTTATATTACGGCTGTATTTCAATATTTTTCGCTCATCGCTTGCTATATGATATCTAGAACACAACATACTGTATGTTAAATTCTTATTGCTCTATTTAGGATTTTTCTAACACTTACTGACTTTTCCTTTTACAGTTCTTTTGCTGATTATTTTCATATTTAAAGCAATATTAAATTTAAATTCACACAATTTATCTCTTAATAAACTGATTTTTAAAATCCTCTTTTCCGTTAAACTCAAACATGTTAAATCCTGCACAACATTCAACAAACACCAAGTCGAAGCACTAACTGTCGTTGCAACAACAACAAAAACAAGTCTTCAAAACTTTCTGCAGTACTAGAAACTTAACATTACTCCACATAAATTCTCGAGGAGTTTTAAGAAAGTTGCAGGTAAAGTCTGCAGCAAAAAAAATTTTAAAAAATATGCTGAAAATATATTTAAACATAAGAAAACAAAAATTATGACGCTTATTAGCGATTTAGGGATGTGGAAGTTAAGTGGGCAGAGAAAGGCACAAAATGAGAGAAATTTCTTAAGTAGACACAAGGAAGTAGCATCAAAAAAGTAAGTAACGTTACTGTGCAAAATGAAAATTAGTTTGGCCTGATTGATATATAGGGGGGGGGGGGGGGGGTTTAATTTAATTTTTTGTTTGTTTCTTTTATTTTATATTAAGGGATGTTTTGTGCACTCATTTACATATATCCTGTTATATTTAGCATTACTTTTAAGTCGGTTATCATGTGTATAGATTTGTTTTGTTTTGAAAATGTCAATCAATCTAAAGATATTAAGAAACTAGTTTACTAAATAGAAATATAGTGAATATACAGTGAAGGGTAAAATTCTTTCAACTTAAATATCTTTCAAATAAGAAATTTTGAAATAGAAACTATGTAGCGTAGTTTCTAAACAAAATTAAAGTTATAAAATCATGCTTTCACTCTTTAATTTAACATGTGGAGTTGAACTATTTATATAAGAATTACATAGAGGAGACAATTTTTAAAACTTCCCTGAAGGGATATATCAATTTTGGGTTAAAGAGATTTTTTCCGCTAGTGTTATCTTACTTAGCTGTAGAAATGATTATTTAGTAAAAATTCAAAAATTTCCCTTTTGGGATATTTTAGGGGAATTTTTTTTCTAGTCCAAAGTAGATTTAAATGTATTTTTATTCATAATATTTGTAAATTCAAGCTTATTGGATGAATATTAAAAATTTCCCTTACACTAATTTCTAATTTCTGCGATAAAGAATACACCAAAATCACTAAAACAACTACATATACATATCTTATTAGTTCTAACAAAATTAAAAGTAGAACGTAACATCACGCTGTTTTTAAAGACCGCAACACCTTTTCATCAGAGTTTATGTGTTTGCTTTATGTCAGTTTTTAGTTGCTAAGAATATTAACCGTTTAACCGAATTATGGCATAATAAGGAATATGAAGTACATATTTCCCATTCATTATACGCATTCTATATATTTTTCTAAGGAAAATGTACTTATATTGCATTTCAGCTGTAATCATTTTACCCAATACTGTATTTATTTTTAACTTGTTTACTTGGCGTATTTAATTTTCTTTCCTTTTTTCCAATTTTTTTATGTGCATATTCAGTTTTTCCTTCGACATTTGTTGTTGTTATTATTATATATCCCTGTTTGCTTTTTCTATTCATAACCTACAAAACAGGTGCAATTTCCTAGTGGCGGATGTTTGTAATTAGTGGCAGTAGCAGAAACACATATTATTTAGTTTTTTCTCTCTGGTTGCATCCATATCACTCTATACGCTTAAATGTATTTTACAGGTATAAAGCATTTGTACCAGTCATACAACAACAACAACAACAACCACAAATATAACATTTTAATAAACACAATCTACTAGATACGAATTGTATTTTACTATATGTATATACTAGTAGTACGTTTTATTTAGTATTTTGTTTTCCTCCAACTTGTGCCATCTCATACATAGAAAGTGTTTGGCTTTCTATGTTTATAGAGCTCTTAGTGGCATATATTAATTACCATAAAGTAGTTGGTAATTTTATGCTTGTGTGTGTGTGTCTAAGTTAGTAACTTGTTTACGTGTGCGTAGTAAGGATTTACAAGTATTTGTTTGCTTGTTTGTTTTATTCTAGTGGTAATACACTTCCCTGACTATTCATCTCTAGCTAGAGTATGTGTAATTAGCTTATGAAAATGGAATATAAACAGACAATAGAAAAGAATAATAATTACAACAAAAATTCGTTCGAAAAAATTTTAATAAAAATTGTCAAAGGTAAAGGAAGCTAAAGGCAGCCAAAGAGGATACAGCTTAAATGAGGTAGAATGTCAAAGTTTGGAGAACAATATTTTAAAATTGAAAGTGAAAAATTCAAAAATATTTGTACATATATATTGCAAAATAAATTAATCAACATATTTAAACTCGTCTAGATCTTATTCCAGCAATTGCTAAACGTATAAAAACTTTTATTCACTAATATTCACTAAGTTTTTTTAAACAATGATCTAGCAACTAATTAAAGATGATAAAACTCTTATGATTCGCTGTAAAATCAAAAATGAACTTAATGTAACTATATTGTATTACATTGAAAAGAAAAACTTATAACCTCTACTATTAAAATTTTAATGTACTATTTAGCGATGTTCTTAGGTTAAATATGTTTATACGATTGCTTGCTACTCTGTATAATATTTTCAATGACTGAAAAATTTTATTAAAATTACAAATGGAATGGAGCATTTGCAAGTCTACTTGCCAACCTTGTTAGAAAATTTTAAAAATCCCTTACCACCTCACATTCGCCCAACAAATATAAAAAAAGAAAAACAGAAACATAGTTTTAGTTTTGTTTTTTAATTCCTGAGAGATTTGCAACCATAGAGCTAGCAAAGGCAGCAGCAGTTCTAAAGTAGACATTACATCAACTGTCACAACCACTTTTCCATTTGAAAATTGTAACTGGGTACACAACAGCAGCCAGTTTGTTTTAGGAATTTTTGCTAAACTATGCAATTTTTTGCATGCGGTTGCAATGTATGCGCACATACTCGGAACACTATAAAAAGTTTTTTAGAATTTTGGCTGTTTTTTGTGTAGATTGAAACCATTTTTTTATAAGTCTAAAAACTGTTCGTTTAAGCAAAAATTATCATTACCACGCCACTGGCCATAGAAAAAAAAAGTTTCCTAGAACACCAGCTAAAAATAATAATAAAAATATTGCTAAAAAAAAGTTTATCTCATATGAAGCATACATGCAGCCTGCTACATGTAAAAGTCTTATACATTCTCTAAGATACATATTCAGTTTTTATGTATTGTAAATTTCTTGTTTCCTCTTAGTTTGTGACTGAAATTAAGCTAAAGTTAGCTTAGTTTGCCAAAGCTTTGCCAAGAGTAACAAAGTTCACTGTGTGCGAAATATTTCTAGAAACATTTTGTCTTGTCTCCTGCTTTATTAAGGTTGATGTCTTAGCTGTCTGCCAAATATGTATATAACTTTGTATAAAATCGCATATAAATGATTTTATATAAGAGAAGATGTGTGAGTAGAAATGTTACTTATACGACTAGTATGTGTTTACAATTTGTGTAGGTGCTTGTGGAAGGAATGTTGTCTTAAAGGGTCGGTCTTTCAAGGTAAATTTCCTTTTTTACATTACTTAAGAAGAAAAGAATAAGTAATTTCTCTCTTCCCTTCTTGATTATAGAAAAGAACACATGTAATATATACTGAAAAAAATTTTATTTAGTTATTACGTCTATAAAATATGTAAAATTTTTAAAAACTCAATTGGTTGAAAGGCTACTAAATAACGCATCGAATGGTGGCTCATTGGCTTTGAGCGGATAAAAAATTCCTGAGTTATAATAGATCGAAATTAAGATTTTATAAAACTTTTAAAGTTTTTCTCCAATTTTTGTACTTTCGGCTAGTGTTTTGGTTTCTTCCTTATAGAACTTTTAGTTTCCATCCGATTTGGGTCCATTATGGCTTAAAATTTTCATAATCGAATAAGCTATTCAATAAAATTATAAAACGAAGGATATTTTGTTATTTGTGATACAAAAATGCTTCTGAAATTATGAAAATTTTAACTTCGATCCACTATAACTCAGGCATTTTTGATCCGCTCAAAACTAGTTAATATTTGTTTTTATCGAACCAGCCTTAGACTCTGGATGGCGCTTGAAGGAGAAGTATACATCGAAAAATACAAATGTACCGTTATCTGGTAAATGTTACCGTGGTGCATTCAAACAAATTTTATATTTGCAATATATAGACCAACATCGCACACCGGTGTTATACAGAAAACCTTTCTATTGTTCAATTTTATCACTTGACGATGAAAGCGTGATGTGGATTTTTCCCCTTCTTCCTTGGAATATTGAACATGTCTGATTCTCTTTGAATGTAACAATACGAGCCAAAACAGTTTTATGTTAGCAGCTCGTGGCAAATATATATGAAATATATGGAGTGGCACCCGCACACACACATCCACAAAAACACACACATACAAAAAAATTTTCTATTCAAATTTTTACGCATAAAATTTTTTTGTCGAATCTTTATGTATAATATAAATAAGAACATTTTTGTGAACAAAAACTTTCTTCAGAAAATTTTATGTACAAGAGAATTTTCTATAAAATTTTTTATATATAAGAAATTTATTTAGTATAAGAGAATTTTCCATAGAAAAAATTTTGTATAAGAGAATTTTCTATAGAAAATTTTTTGCATAAGAGAATTTTCTATAGAAAATCTTTTTTATAATAGAATTTTCTATAGAAAATTTTTCAAGTAAGAGAATTTCCTATAGAAAATCGAGTTTTGACCAAATCTCGACGTTTTGGGAATCTATTCTGACAATTTTTACGATGGATGTATTTATGTGTGCGTGTTCGTATGTATGTAAATCTCTCATACCGTAAATATAATTTAACCGATCCGAGCCGAATTTACGGCATTCTAAAAACATTGACATAACTTAGATCTCTTGAAATAATCAACTGATTTTGTTCGAGAGATTTTGCGAATATTTGAAAAAAAAAATTTTTTCCAAAAAAAAAATTTTAGCTCGAGTCCAAAATGTAATCATATCTTAAGCTCGAAAACCAACTTCTGATGCAAATTTGATTACCATCCAGTGACTCGTTTGATTTTTTCGTTGTATTGTTGACGAAAACTTTCGAAAAAATCGACTTATTTTCATAACTCCAAAAGTTTTCGTCAAACCGATTTTTAGGATTCACTAACTTTCTTAGACTTAAAAAACTGCCTTGAATGCCGCGCAGCGTTATCTAAATCGTTTAAATCGATTTTCTTTTTTGGACGTTGAATGCCATGAATTTTATTTAAATCATTTAAATGGTTCGAAAGATATCGCTGTCGAAAATGTTTGAAAAAACTTTTTTTTTAGCGCTGTGAGTATGAAATTTGCCCAAAGTTTCAACTGTGGCTTGTAAAGTAAAGCGTATTCGATATTTTTTAAATAGTTTTTAAATATGGTACGTTTACCAGAATTTTTATCAAAATTTTGTTATATAACAATTTTTTGGTTGAAAATTTTATGTAAAAGTTTCTGTACCAAATTTTGTGTATCGAATGTATATGTATAAGAGAATTTTGTAAACAAATTTTATGTGTTAAAATTTTTCTATAGAAAAAATTATGGGTAATAGAATTTTATATGGAATATATCATGTATAAAAAAACTTTCCGAAAGAAAATTTTATGTATAAGAGATTTTTTTTTATAAATAAATTTCCATATAGATTTATATGGAAATTTATATATATAAAAGAATTATTTAAGAACATCTTTAAATATAAGAGATATTTGTAATATGTTACGTATAAGAGCGTTTTCTATCTAAATTTTTTGTAGAATATAAATTTTAATACAATTTTTTATGTATAAGACACTTTTCTGTTTCAAATTTTATGTATACTAGAATTGTCTTTAAAAAATATTATGGATAAGAGAATTTTGTTTGCAAAATTTTCATGTATTAAAAATTTTTTGAAAAGTTTTACATGTACGACAATTTTTTATGAAAGGCATCATGTATAAGAAACTTACCTAAAGAAAAGTATATGTATTAGAGAAATTTCCTAAAATCTTTTCCAAAAAAAATTTTTTTGTTGGAAAATTTATATAAAATGTATAAAAGACATTTCTTTAGAAAATATTTTCTATAAGTGAAATTTTTTGTATAAGAGAATTTCCTATTGAATATTTTATGTATACGAAAATTTTCTACAGCAAGTTTTGTGTATAACAAAGTTTGAATAAAAATGAATTAGAAATATATGTATTAGAAAATGTTTAAGAGATCACTTTATATAATAACTAATTACGTCGCTTTAAAGAGTTTCCTGTAGATTTTGTGAAAATTCAATTAAATCGTTTGAGCATTTAATACTCGCACTTAAAATTGTTTTCCCTAACACTTCTCTCAGTGTTTTTTTGTGACATCAGCGTTCCTAACATGTGCATATAAAAAGGTTTATATTCTTCTTATTTATTTATTTATTTTTTTTTTTTCTTCTTATAACCAAGAATTTTATTTTTTGTCTGCAAAATAGAAAAAGTTTGTCTTGCGTTTTGCCTTAATGTCGAGAGGGTTTAAAAAGTAAGTTTGAATGTGAATGTAACAGTAAGAGTAACTGACTGTCTGGTGCTTTTTTTAATGTTTTTAGTTGGATCCTTGTGCTTCTTTTATCGGTGTGAGCTTGTGAGTAATTTTTTAGGTTCTATTTTTTTTAGCCAAACAACATGCATAGAACTCAAAACATTTTATTTGTAACGATGATAAAATGGTAAATAGCGGCGATGTGTGTGTGTACTTTTTCAGGATAGTCAGGACTCCGCATTCTACTATTACATCTTTTTTTTGGCTCTTGCTGATGACGACATTTATTTTATTTTTTTTTTTGATAATGGGGATAGCGTTTGTTTAAAAAATACCCTTTAAGATTTTACTATCCTAAATGAGAACTGTGTGTGTGCTTCTCTAGTGAGTATTGGTATTAGTTTTCCTCTTTACATTTATATTTTCTTCAACATATCCATAGCAAACGGCAACCTTTTAAAGCAAACATTTAGTTTGAATGTATTCTAGCAGTTATTTGTGATGGAGACGTTGGGTACCTCTTTGACATGATGGGTGCCAACGTTGTGTTTTCCCCATATCCCTTTTCATTTGAATAAAAAACGTTTCATATTTGTGCTTGGGTATTGTTTTTCCAGGGTTAATATATATAGTCAGAGCAGAAGAGCAAGAGCAATAGCAAAAAAAAGCACATGCGGTTGAAACAACAGAAAATTTTTGGGGAAACAAAATATGAAAAAAAAAATGGTTGTATTATGCCAACATCTAGAATCATCAACATTGTGATAATAACTGTTATTTCAACTATCTATTCTAGTGGGTTTCTTATAAAGGGCTTAGTAAATAGCGGTGTTATATTCCATTTTAAAGTATGAAGATGGTAAGCTTATTTAAATTTAACAGTCTTTGTCGAAACATCCTTTTTTGTCCTTGCATTTAGAACTTTTCCTTCGCTCACTTTTTATAAAATTTTTGGCTGTATGGATTACAAAAAAAAAGAAGAAAAACATCAAAATGGTTTCAAATGAAATAAGAAAACTTTTCTGTGTGTGTTTGTGTGCTTTTTTAGGTTTATAAAAATGTTCCTCCCTCAAACCAAACATTTATCAAATAGATAATATTGCTTAGTATCTATCTTACTACCAGCCCTTTGCCTTCATTCCACCACCTTCAGCTAAATGCAGGACCTTTTTCTCGTTATATATTAAAATATAAAAAAGTAAAAATATTTTTGCTCCATTCATGTATACTTTTTTGAAGCAATTTTTTCCTAAGAGACACGGTGCAGAGGTACTTAAAGCTTAATCTAACCTTTTTGCTTAAGTATCCTTTTTGTTTACAAAAAAAGGGACGAAGATAAAAAAGACTTTTTGTTTAGCAACTAATTTTTTCCTTCGCAGTTTAGTTTCTTTGAAGTGACCGTCTGCAGCCCCCAACCCAGTCAGCAGTTGTCAGCCACATAATTCGAGTTATCAGCAACTATTGCAGTTTTTTTTGAAGCATCAACGTTGGTTCATTTATTTATGTGCATGTGTACATGTACCTCTTGCTGATAGTCTACCCTTCTTCTTTGTCCTTTTTTCTTTTTTAATTCATGTCTATCATCTCTCTTAATGTCAGCAATGTTGTAGTTGTAGTGAAAGATGTTGTAATTGCTTGTAGAGGTCTTCTTTGTTGTTGTTTTTTAAATTCGTTTTAGTTTTTTTCCTGTTGTTAGCGGTGTCCTTTTTTGCTGTTTGCTGTTATGTGTTTATCTTCTAGTATAAACATTCGAATTGTGTTTGTCTAGTTGGCACAAATTTGTTTTTTTATAATTTACATTTAAAGGTTTTTGTTTTATGCTGTAAAAAGGAGTTGTTATGTTTTTTTTAATCGTCAATTCTAAATATTTGATTAAGAAAATTAGTTATAATTGCAGCAATAGTAGCTGGAATAAAGAATGGGACGATAAATGCCTCTAAGAATATAATTTAACATATTCACGACTAAGATGACCATAAGTAAAATTTTCACGAAATTAGTTTATTTTATTCGAAAATGAGCTAAAATTTCTCTGTATCCACCAGAAAAGTTTTAAGTTACACTGACAAAATCCAATATGCCTTGAAAACTCCATTAATTTCGGAAATGTAAAATTCACGAAATACACAATTTCACGAAAAAAAAGTTTAAAGATCGCATAAAATCGAAAATGTCGGATATCTCCTAAAAATTCGGAATTAAACACACATTCGAAAATAAACTGAAAATACTAATATATTTTAATCCACAAGAAAGAAAGGCATTATTTGCCAAAAGAACATTTAAAATTCACACAAATCCACTTTACTCCGAAAAATAGCAAAAGTTCTCCGAAAATTTCCTATATAACATATTATCAAAATTGAAGTAAAAGTGCTTTGAAATTACCAGAATTCGAAGCTACTCTGAAAAAGTTTAAATTTCTCCGAAAATTTCATACAAAACGAATGTGCGGAAATGTACCAAAAGTTCCTCAAGACCGCCTTAAATATATTTTTACTCTAACGAAATAGTAAGATATTTCGAAAAATCAAAGTCAAAAAAATATGTTATAAAGCTCTGTAATAAATTAAATGGCAATTAATGCAATAATACATCTTTCTCTCATATATCCTTCATTTTTGAAATTCAGTATTAGCTGCAATTATAATCAAAATCGATTTACAATTTGTAACTGGTTCAAATATTAGACACTAAAGCTCTGTGATAAATTTCAGTACAATCGGAGACAGAACGTGCCTATCTGCTACATATATCCTTTATTTTAAAAGTTAAATTTAAGCTAAAATTATTATACAAATATAGTGAAATTTCACAAAGGAAAGAAAAATAATGTTCTAAAGCACTGTAATAAGTATCATTTAACTTTTAATTATCATCAGAATGTACTGAAAGTTAGTAACTTTTTAAAAATAGACATTTAAACTCTACGGTAAATTTTATTGTAATCGGTAAAAGTATATGAATATCTTTCATATATCCTTTATGGTAGATATTGAATTACAGTTACAATTATCATCAGAATGCAGCATAACTTAACAACCTTCTATCAATTAATGTTTTTAAGATGTCTTCTAATTTTCATTGCAATCGCAGTGTTATTATGCTTAGCTCTGATATATCCTGTAATTAAAAAATCAAATGTGAGTCTAAATTATGAATGAAATGCACCGAAACTTTAAAACTGTTTAAAAAATTATATTATAAAGCTCTGTACTAAATTTCATTGCAGTCAATATAGGAACACACCTTTCTGCCATATATCCTTAAAATTACGAATGAAATATTAGTAATCAGAATTAAACAAAAATTTGTAGCTGATTATAATATTAAACTCTGAGACTTTGTGTACAATTTTATTGTTATCGGAGTTATAATGTGCCTATCTCCTTTATATCCTTGTTTTAATGTTATATATTGGCTACAATTAAAGCCAGAATGCAGTGAAATTTCTCATCAGCTTTCAAAATTATATTCTATCGCACTGCGGCTCATATTTTTCCAATCACTTGAAGGAGGCGCCTATCTCTCATATATTATTTATTAAAACATTTTAATTTAACCCATAATTATCATCAGAATGCTGAGAAAACCAATAACTTTAAAAAAAACTAGGCACTTAAGCTGCTTTTAAATTTTCATTGAAATCGAAGTAAAACTATGCTTAGCTCCCATATATCCTTTATATAAAAAATCAAATGTTAGCTGTAATTATTAACATAATGAAGCAAAACTCAATAGCTATTTGTAAAATTACCTTATAAAGATCTGTAACAAATTTCGCTGCAATTAATGCAGGAATACTCTTTCTCGCATATATCGTTAATTTTACAACTTAAGTATTAGCTACAATTATAATCAGACTCAAACGAAAATTTCAAACTAATTAAAGTATTGTACCCTAAAACTTTATGTTAAATTTCATTGTAATCGCAGTAAGAATGTGCCTAGCTGCCATATATCCTTTATTTTAAACATCAAATTTAAGCTATAATTGCAGCGAGATTGTAACAATATTTCACAACAGCTTACAAACTTTACGTTCTAAAGCACTGTATTATATATCAATGCAATCACTCGAGGGCCATGCCTTTCTTCCATATATCCTTTATATTAAATTTTTAATTTAAGCTACAATTATCATCGGATTGCTGCGAAAATTAATAATTGTTTTGGAAGTTAGGCACTTTAGCTCTGTAGTAAATTGCATTGTAATGGGTGCAAGCATAAGCATGTGTTCAATATATCCTTTATTTTAGATATTAAATAAAAGCTACAAGTTTAGTTAGAATGCAGTGACAATTGGCAAAACTTTAATAAATTCTGCTATTAAGCTCATTACCTAATTTCATTGCAATCGGTGCCATCATATGCTTAACTCCAATATATCCTTTATATAAAAAATAATATTTTGGCTACAAATATATTTTAAAACAGTTTACAATATTATGTTCTAGCGCTCTGCGCTTAATTTCTTTGCAATAAATGCAAGGACCTGCCTATCTTGTACACGTCCTTCATTTTAAAAATTTATTTTTAGCTACAATTACAATTAAACTTCATGGAAAATTGATAACTATTTACATAACTAGGAATCTAGGCTCTCTAATAAATTTTAATGCAATAGCTAGAAAGAATATGTCTATCTTCCATATATCCTTTATATGAAAAATTTTACTGTAGCGAAAGTTACAGCCAGAATGAAAGAAAAATTAAAAGCTATTTATATATGTACACTTTAAAGCCGTGTGGTAAGTTTTTTTTTTTGAAATCGATTCCAGGACATGCCAAACTCTCATATATCCTTTTTATTAAATATTATTACCAGTCTCTGCTAAGATGACTGTTACATTTTTATATCCGTTTTTAATAAATAGTGGTTTGAATTATTAATAAAAATTATATTTAAGCTCAAGTTTGATTTAATAACTTTCACTTAATAAACTTAACTTTACGCAAATTATTTTTGCGTTCATTTTATTACGTACATAAGGCTGCCAATAAGCCAATAAATCTTTTATATAGCAAGAAAAATAAGAAAAGATCTAGAGTCCTTATATCAAACAAAGAAAATTTTATCTTCTCTGTAGTTGTTTAACATTCTCTGAAGTTAGTGAAGTAACTCACACGCCTTAGCTGTTTACTAGGACTAACAAAAATAAACAAACAACTGTCCAAGCCTCCCACTCAACACGAATTCAATTATTTCTTGGCAAAATTTTTCTAATTTCTCTAACATTTTTCCCTGTTTAACTGTTAAACGAAAAAAAATCTTTAAAAATGCATTCATATATATTTTTGTATAGAAGTATAAGAAAAAGGACTTTTGTGTTGAAAAAGAGAGCCTTGTTAGCAGTTTCAAGTTTGTTGCTTCTACTCGGGCTCAAAGGCAAACAAAAGCATGCGATCTAATGCTGTTATAAGGATTAGATTTTGCGAAAGTTTATCTTGCTAGAAATTTGTGGCAAAAGGTGTTGCTGTAAATTTTTTGCAAATAGAGGCAGTACTGTTTTAGTTATAAAACTTTTTTCAGCTATTGTTATACCAAACAGTTTTGACTTTTAAGTTCTGCAAGACTTTTTTGCGAAAACATAAAAGTTACCAAATCCAAAATCGTTTTTAACATATTTCAACATTACAGTAAGTCTAGGAAAATACAAGCTGGTCCTTTTTTAAAGTTGTTTTTACAATGTTTTAATATTTGTATCTTAAGTTGTCTTGATTTGGGATAGACAGCAGCAGCAACAAAAACAGCAACGTTAAGAAATATAAAACAAATTTCTATAAAATCCTAACTTTATTGCTAGACATTTGTGCACACAACACCCACTTCCCTTTACAAAATCAGCAACTCTTTCTACCATCAAACATCCTTCCTCATCAACTCAATATATTCAGCTGTATAGAAATAAATGGAAGTAAGCAAAAAAAAACTTATTCTTGCTTGTATAAAATATTTAATTTTTTGTTTTTTTTTCTACTTCGAAATAAATTTGTTGTTTTGTTGTTGTAGAATGTGTGTTATGTATATCCTTTGCCTGTTTTATTATTTTTTCTTGCTGTTAGCAACCGTCCGACGGTTTATTTTTATTAAGCTCTTTTTTCTATCTTTTGTTTCTTGTTGTAACGTTCAAAACCCATTTTCATCTCTGACCATTTGCTTTCAAATGTGAATGTGAATTACTAACTCTGATGCTGTTCATCAATTCCAAGTGATTCTCATCTAAGGTTCTTCATTTTGTTTCGTTCATTTATACTTATATTTTTTTCTTCTATTTATTCATTACTTGATATTGTTTTGTTTCTTACATTTGAGCCATCCTGGCTGGCTGGCTGTATTGGTTTCATAGCAAGCCAAGTATAAGAAAAAGAAATGGAGAAAAGAAAAAGAAGAAAGAAAAGGATATTTTTAGCAAGAATAGTAAGAGTTTAGCAATAATGTTTGTGTGCATGTTTAAATGTATGTCGTTATATTTTAGGGAAGAAGGTAGCCCCAGTTTAGCTTTAAGATTTGTTTGCATTGTAAGATATTGAAATAGAAGGGGAATGATTGTAAGTGCCATGACGATGGTCTACAGTTTCATTTAAACGTCAAAACTTTTTTTCTTCATCTTTTTTCTTTGGAAACATGGAAAGTTACCCACCATTCTTTTGAAGAGTTTTCTTATGGTAGATAAGATGTTAGAAAGCCATAAGTGACGAAAGAGGTCGCTTTTTTAACTCGAACAATAATAAAGTAAATTTATGAATTGATCCTAAATTGGAACCTTAATTTTTTAAACCTTATACTAGTCAAACTGTTTCCACTTGTACAAAGAGGGAAATACAAGAAGATATTAATAGTTACGACAACACTAAAAGAGAATGTAACAAGGTAAATTTCTTGGAAGCCGTTACACCAGCTCATTTGTTTTACTCGACTTTTTGGATGCCTGTTAGTATTATAGAACATAAACTTTTTAGCCAAATTATTTATGGAAAATAAATACGAAAATTACTACCTCTTCATATAAACTTTTGCAATGTTAACAAGCTGAATTTTTCCGAAATTCCGTTCCTTTATAATCAAAAGAAAGCGATAAACCTCATATTAGCCAAGATATTATTATAATAACCGAGAATGTTAAAAGTGATGTGAAAAAGTTATAATTCTCATATTCCTTTACATTTAATAATTCGGTTAAAAATTTTGAATTCTTATCAACTGACAGTGGAATAAAACAAACTTATGAGCTAATAGTAAAAAAACTTCATGGACTTGTGTTATAGGAAACAAATACGAGCGAAAGTGAAAACGAAAATATGATTAGATTTTCTACAAAAATAAAAAATAAATAAGTTTTATATTCTCCAAAGAAATTTAATTATATTGGCTTGAGTTCGATTTTAATTAATTTTTTCAATTAAATTGTTTATTTTATTTAGAGAAAAAATTGTAAAGCATCTAGACACAAAAAATTTTGACTGCATAGAATATTGAACTTACATGTTTCGAGACCACCCGATCTTTTCTTTAGAGTTCTTCCCCGACTAGACCACAAATAGTTGAATATAATTTTCTTTTAATCAATTCATGCTAAGTAACTCTTGAAACATGTAAGTTCAACCTTCCGTGCAGTAAAAATTTTCTTTATTTACATTTTTTT
The DNA here is from genome assembly GCA_956483635.1 of Panzeria rudis. NCBI lineage: Eukaryota > Metazoa > Arthropoda > Insecta > Diptera > Tachinidae > Panzeria > Panzeria rudis. Next base: position 12,568,064 of record OY101449.1, read on the forward strand.
ACTATTTTCCTTTAAATAAAAATTTTGTTTATTCATCCTAAATCAGTGCTGGCCATCGAGAGAAATGAGTTTTTAATTTAGTATTAGTGCTTATCAGTATGTGTTAGTAGTATTCCACTGCCAAGATAGCATTAGGATGATTATTTTTTTGCAAAAATCTCCTAAATGATTCTTCTGAGATCACTTTTGATGATTAAAAACTGATTTATCACTTGGGTGATTGAAAAAGGATTCACATCTGATTCATCTATTTGATCAAATAATGATTTCTTGAAAATACAGCAACAAAATGTAAAGAAACTGCAAAAAGATCATGATTTTTTTTTAAATTATTTTGAAATCACATATTGCTCAGCTGGATGATAAAGAATTTCTTGCTATTGTTTATAACGGTAAACTTTTTTACTTTCAATGAAGCAACAGCTTCAACATTTACATATTATGAATTTTTTTATAGTCGTCTCGTTAAAGTCGCGGGGAGAACATTATTAGTTTTTTGTAAGAGACGAAAAAGATTTCCCAATGATTATAAATGATTATAAAAATGTATCATAAATGATTCTTAGCGATGATTCATCTGTAGGGTACCATTTTCTTACAACGAGGGAATCATTTATGATTGAAAACTGAGCTCATATGCTGATTCCCAAATGATTAGATAATGATACAAAAACTATATAATTTACGATTGAAAAATGATTCGAAAAAGACTCCCCAATGATTATAAATACTAGCAGGAAATTGCTCAGAAATGAATCAGCAAAACATATCATAAATGATTCTTTGTGATGATTCATCTGTAGGGTACCATTTTCTCACAACGAGGGAATCATTTAAGATCAGAAAGTGAGCTGCTATGCGATTATTTTGCCCGTAATGCTGATTCTCAAACGATTCGATTATGATACAAAATGCTAGCTGGGTGTGTGCCTATTAAAAAGAAAAAACAACAACGTAAAAAAACAAAAAGCTTTCATACAACTAAATGAAGTTGCTGTTTATTTTTTACTCTTAAGTTATCATTCCGCTGTATACATATACAAGCCGAATAATGTTCGGAATTCTAGTGCCAGTATGAGCGACTATGTCCTAAATTCAGTTCGACTAAAAATTCATAGTTTAATTGTTTTAAACTCGAAAGACTAAGAATGCATGATGTTTAAATTTATAAATGAACAGCATAAAAATTGAAAAACTAGCATCCGTAATCCGAAGTCCTTAAATAATGGAATAGAGAGAAATAAAAAAGGCTTTCAAGTTAAAACAATTCATGTTTTTTGAAGCACTAGGAGAACATATGAAAATAAAGCGCATAATAAAACGATTTAAAATAAAAGCTTATTTCGGAGCAGTGAACGAACGTACATTCATAATGCAAAACAAGCTCCACAAAAAGCTATACAAAAAAGGTGATTTTATGGTGCTGATCCAAAGCAGGATCTTAAGCGAGAAAGAAGATTGATCTTATTTGAGCTTTCTGATGACGTTTTGCAACAGTGTTTTTGGCCGAGTGGTGAGGAGCTTAGTTCTCGATACTAGTTGAAGTCAAAATAACAAACAGTGAGTAAAAATATAAAATTAACAAAAATAAAAGGAGTTTTTTTTCGATTTTTTCAATTAAAAAAATATTATATCAATTGAAAAGTTTATTGAAATTAAAAAAAAAGTCAAATAATTTTTAAAAAACGATGTCGTATACTAAGAAAAAGTATACAATTCTCACAAATGCTAACTAAATTTATATTATCTAAACACAAATCAAATGCAGAAATGTTTGATTTAAATCAAATTGATAGCATTTTCTTAAAAGCAAATAAAACCAATCGAATTTAACGTTGATTCAATTAAAATATTAATTGAAAATAAAAATTTTTCTTAGTAAACAGTATTAAAAACTGATGACACAAAAAATACAAATTTGTTTTGAGTCTATATTATATATCATATGTATCTACTTTTTTCGGCATACCTTTAAATGTCCTAGAAACCCCATACATTTTGCACTCACTTCTCCAAAGTTTTTAGCCAAATTAGAGGTTCTAGAACGACTTCTTTGCCAAATACAGACTTTGAACTTTAAATATTAATTTATTTTTTATTTCTTATATTTCCAAGAATTTTGTAACGCTTTAACCAATTTATAAATAAGAATAGGAAAATTCTCCAAAGTACATCTTCATTACGAAACCAAACTAAGAAACATCTTATACTTCTTCAACAATTTTGGGCACATTTCATAAGAAAAAAAAACAATTGAAATGATTAAAGAGAAGACAAAACCAAGTAGAGTGAAAAGCGCCTTAGAAGCAAAGAAAAAAAAACTGTAACAAGTTGTTGATGTTGATGAGTATGAACAGCATTTTACTAGCAAGGATACAGACATATATCTACTTTTAGTTCTGCCAAGGACTGGCATAAGCAAAATGTTTAAATGAGTAAGTGGCAGCACCGTGTGTATATCTGTATGTAGGTGGTGGTTCGTACGGTTGGTTGGCTTAGCAATACAGTAACATTGTATCTCTATGCCGTTGGCTTATATATATTTTTTTCGTCTTTGCTATTTTATTTCTTCGTCTTAAACAATTCAGCAGACAGAAAAATTTGCCAAGAACTTAGGAATGACAATGCCATGGAGGAGTAGTAGTAGCAGGTAAAGAATATTAGATGCTACATATCAAGCTGCCAATTCAAATGGTATAGGAAAAACAATCTTTTTTTCTTTCTTTTAAGACAAGCATTTATATGTGTGGAATCGTAAGGATACGGCTGGCTACATGAACACTAGAGTTTGTTTGAAGCAAGATATAAAACTTTTTTCTTATTATTTTTAAAATACAAAGACGGCCAGGGTTCTTATATTTGTTTGTTTGAGTGTAAAGTATAGACAAATTTTGTTGTGTGTTGAAGGGAACAAGTTTAAAGTTGCCAATAACTAGAGAAATGTGCTTACATATACTCCTAGGTTGGCCTTTTTTTTTTTTTGTTCACAGCAACGTTAAGCAATATAAATGAAGATATATTGTTGTTGGGTTCTGGACTAAGAAAGTCTTCCATTTTCAATATGTATTAGAACACTTTTAGTTTTAGAAAGTACCAACAACAATTTCTTTTCAAGGCTTGGGTTTATGGTAACAGTAAAAAGTTTTTCCTTTTCCATTTTACCCATCTCTGCGGGAGGTTTCAACATAAAAATAAACTTAAATGAAATGCTTAGGCACTCCTTGTTTTAGAAGCAAAGGAAGTCGTATAAAATGAAAAGGTAATAAACACTCTGACTCTTAGTTTGTTCCTCCTCAAGCTGCCAAATATATATTTTTGCTACGTTTTGTATTTGAACGTCAAGGCATTCAGTTAACATTGGCACATGTTAGACGCAAAACATACTGCCACATATACTCAGAGCTCTGCGATTACATTAGGAAAACAACTACATCAGCAATATTAAAAAGGAAACTAACACATACATATAAGAAAATAAAAAAATACAAGTCTAAACATCCTTTATCACATGCAGCCAAATATACACACACACACACACAAAGAGTCTTATAAAACTAAAGAAAATTAACCGAAATTTAAAAAAAAACATATAAAATGACATACTAGGAAATACTCCCAAGCTACGCTTTTACTCTCTCCCTATCTCTCATTTATGCATTCACCCAGACAATATTAAAAGGAAAAATGTCTTGAGCTTAACAGACATTAGTCGACTGTAGCAGCATATCACACAAAATTTCCATTGTAAGTGTGTTTCTTTATTATATTTTGGAGGTCCTTAAACTTGTACACTGTGTGACAAACACTCCCACTCACTCTCTTATATATTTAAACACATTTTGCTATAATTTTGTTGAAGCATTTTGTTTAGTCAAGCCTAAGCTCTAACTCATAGCTTTTGTCGTTTTCTTGACAAACACATGCATGTTTCTTGCCGTAAGTATAGAAGTTTGTTAGTATAAATGTATGTAAGTATAACTGTGTAAGATGACGAAAGATGATGTAGGGGTATGATAATGTAGTGTCTACTGTATTTCTGTGTATCATATAAACTAAACTCCTTGTTTTATAACAAGGAGTTTGCTATTAAAAAGGGTAACAAACGTTACGCCAATCTCTACATATGCATACAATGCTCTCATGCCTTCATAAATGTTACCCTTTTCTAATGAATCTTGTATTATCATACAAGCGAATACCAACACACATGCAACAGTCTCAGAAATTTTCTAATTCATCTTAGTTTCCTGTTAGTTTTAGCTTCTTTTTTTTCTTTTTAAAACATAAATAAGAGTATGATATTTCTTATGAAACTAAAGAGAAGTATTCTAAGCTTCATAAGCAATTTCAAGATTTTCAAAAGAGTTAATTCTTAAATTTATCTCATGCTGCCTTAAAGCTAACTTCACAACATATACTTCTTATTCATGGATTGCTCCATCAACTCCTTCCTTTATGTACTTTTGGCTCCATTATGCTTGGCTGCAATAAAAAATATTTTAAAATGTTCTTGGTTTCCAAAAAATCGGAGCATCATTCATGTATGCTTCATTCATTTATCTAAATATCTACAATATGTATGTATGTATGTACGTATGCATGTATCGTTCAAAGTTTTTCCCCAAAAAATCCTTTCCAAAGTGAAAATAATTTTCTAAACGATGCTAAAAACGACCAACATACGTTTGTGCATTAAAGTACCAATGAACTTATCCGTAAAAGATGTTTTGATGGCATCAAAAGATGTAGAAAAATAAAAATGAATCCTTAAGGAGTTGTGCTCCTGTTTTAATCTTAGTTATGGTTTAGAGCTTTAATTTTATTTTATCATAAAAAAGGGTAAGAAAAAATTAATAATAACAGCAGGAGAAGAAAGCATTTTTCCGAAAGGAATTTGCTTAAATAAGTTTTCTAAGAACATGTGTTTTCTTTTTAGGGTTCCGTACACCAAAAGTGTAAAGGAACCCTTTTGTAACAAAAGTTTTGTTTTCGCTAAGCAGTCCGTCCGTCTGTCTGTCTGTCTATCACAGGCTGTTTCTTCGGAAACCGTAAGAGGTACGGCCCTGAAAATTTACAGAATATGTATAACTATGGCCGCTACAACGCCAAATATATGACAGTTAAAAATTGAAGGGTGTTCTGAAGCGAGCAACGAAATATGTTAAAATCCCAATATAATATACAGAAACTTATATATAGACACTTGAAATTTTCAAGGTAGTGTATTATCTATCATACAGACTACACTGATTGACATTGAAATTTACATGCAAATAAAGATTAAAGGGTATTCTATGACTTAATGTTATTTTTTTGCCTATGTAATTTTGACAATTAGTTGTAAGAGTAATACTCTTGAAATGTTGACAGCTAGTGAAGGATTCTAAAGGCAACAGTAGCGAATGTTAAAAACCAATATAAAAATAAAAGGGTATTCTATCAGATTATATAATTTTGAAATTTTGCTATATATTCTGACCCATAATGTAATGCACATATATATACTTATTTATATATAGACACTTGAAGTCTTCAAATTTAGTGTATTATATACAGACTACACCAAATAATACTGAAATCTAAACGAAGTAAACATTAAAGGGTATTCTACCAGTTAATGTAATTTTGAAAATTAGCCGTATCTTGAAAACCGTAAGAGGCAAACTCTTGAAATTTTCACAGCTAGTGCATTATTTTAGAGGCAACAGTAGCGAATGCTAAAATAGAAACAGAAAAAAGTCGCTAAAACTAAAAAAAAATCACCAAAAACCGAGAAAAATCGCTAAAAACGAAAAAATTAAATTTTTTAAATCTCTAATATAAAAAAAAGAAAAGAGAAAATCGCTACAACTAAGAAAATCGGTAAAACTAAGAAATCGTGAAAAACCGGAAAAATTGCAACAATAAAAAAAATTAGCAAAAAGGAAGGAAACGAAAAAATGTTGAAATATCAAAAACAGAAAAAAGTCGCCAAAACGAAAAAAAATCGCCAAAGCTAAAAAAAATTACCAAATAAATAAGAAATAATCGCCAAAATATAAAAAATCGACAAAAACGAAAACATCGCCACAACTAAAATCATCAAGAAAATTAGAAAAAGTCGTTAAAAGGAAATAAACCGCCCAAGATACAAAAAATCGCCAAACCCCGAAAAAATTGCAAAAATTAAAAAAAAACGCTTTAAAATCGCCTAACGAAACTAAACGCCAAAATTTTAAAATTTCGTCCAAAACCGAAAAAATCGTTAAATCTACCAAAAATATCGTTAAAAAAAATCGCTAAAAATAAAAGAAAATCGTCAAACCTAAAACAAAATCACTAAAAATCGAAAAAAATAAGCAAAACGCAAAAAAGCGCCCAAACTAAAAATAAATCGTCATCAAACGAAGAAATGAGAACGAAAAAAATCACTAAGAATAAAAAATTACAAAAAAGAAAAAGTCCTTAAAAACCCTTAAACGGAAAAAAAGTCTTTTAAAACAAACAAAAATCGGAAAAGAAGCAAAATATGTATGAACATGGTATTTTTACGGAACCCATCATGTGCGAGTCAAAGTCGCACTTTACTGAATTTATTTCAAAAGTGCTTTTATTTAAAAGATGCTTTTTTATAAGATACTTTTTTCAAAAGGTACTGACTATGGACGTGTAGCGGCGTGCGAAAGTAGTTCCCCAGCAAAAAATATCATGTTTCTGGAAGCAGTATAAAACTTTCATGCCTTCCACAAGCGATCTTTTGAAGCGCTTCCGAGGATGCTCAAAAAGAAGGCAGAGATCACTCAGTGCTCATTATGTTTAAATTACGAAGTTAGTCAGCATTTTACATTTCTTCAACACGAACTTCAAAATAAAAAAAAATCATATTCAGTAGAATTGTAGCTTTCAACAATACGGGTTCTAAAAAATTGTCGCACGTATTGTTTCAAATAAACACTAACACATTTGAAAACTTAAAACCCATATAAGGTATGTTCTCTTTCTACATTTCCCACCTATTGCATGAAAGAGAGAATTTTATAATAAAACCTGATTTGTATTGTCTGTAGTTTAACGATGATAAAATGAGACATGATTTTAGAACATTTTCGATGATTCGAAAGAAGCGCTGTTTTATATCAAAAAGAAGAGCTCCAAAGTGGGACATCGCGAACAAAAATCATGCATGTTCGAAGCGCTTTGCAAAGCAATAGAAACAACAAAACTAGCTTCTCTCGCTTATAAACCTGATTTGGCCGAAGCAGTAGGGGCTGCTATGTTGTGCTGTCTACGTTGAAAAATTAAGTTGATGTTAATTTTTCCATTGTTCCTTGGATTATTAATCATGCGCAATTCTTTCTAAATATAACGTTACGAGCATTAGCCGAATAATCAATTTGGAAAAAATTTGTTTATTACAAAATGTCGTTTACGATCATATCGCGCAAAGGGGGTTATATGTGATTTGGAAATTAAGCTGTATTTCAAAGATACGCATGCACATACATATGTATATGAACTATATATGTAGTATGAAATACTACATGGGAAATAGAAGATCCAGCTTAAGCTTCTGGAGGATCTTTTAACTGAAACACACCACTTTGTAATTTTTTTTAAGAAACTCAAAGGAATGATGTATATATTATTTCCTTTAGGAGGGAAATATTTCTTCTTCTCCTACCCTGGAACCCCTCGTGAGCGACTCAAAGTCGTGCTTTACTGAATTTATTTAAACCTACTTTTTCTACAAGTTTTCTTTTGTACCAAAATTTTTTCCTTTTTCAAAAATGGTCTTAGCACTGCTTGTTAGTTTTTTTCTAATGATATCAAATATCTATGTATGTTGATCATCTGCTTGTAGTTTACAAAATTGAAATTTGTTTAAAAGAAAGTCAAATTAAAATCTGACTACAGTCTTAGAACCAGAAAAGTTTCATTCAGACACAGTTCGCTACATAAAGGAACAAACGTATAACACTAAAATTTATTGAAGAGAAAATCAAGTTTCTCATATAGTTATAGACTTATAATACAATCGTGTTCGGAAGCACACTAAGGTTCTCATACTGCTGCAATTATATTGAACCTTAACCACTTCTTCTTAGCTGTATGAATTTTCTTCGTCTGTTGGCTTTTTTTTTATATTTTTGTGATGATGTTGATGATAGATAAAATAAAGGAATACTAACTTTCTTAAACTAGTAGAAGAAACATAAAATTACACACATACTCGAGCACATTTGAGGAAACATAAAATTTGCGAATGTGTACCCACACTCTCCCATACATACATACAGACCCCATACAAAACAATACTTAAAATGTAGTAAAAATAAAAGAAGAAATACTGTGTAAAAAGGGAAAATTTCATTTTGCTAAAAGATAAAACTTGTATGTTTGTTTGCTTCTACATATCCTGGGTAGTATGAGTGAAAGTCGTTAGTACACACACGTTAAGAGCTTGTGTGCTAAGGAGTAGCACACAGGATATTCATTTATGAAAAAAGGATATGAGCTTAGTTGCTAGAATATGAAAGTGTATGGATACGATTATGTTCATATATGTTTGTTTAGCAACAGAACAGCTCGAATTGAGATAAAAATGTATTATACACCCTTAGGGCTGGTGTTTAACTTAACTGCTTGACCATGGAACTTGGAAAAATTGTGTTTATAAAGAAAGCTTAACAGCAACAAAAGCTTGAGAAATAAAACAAAAAGGAACTTTAAAGGAAGTTGTTTAGTTTTGCCAACAAGAACAATAAAATTTTCGAAGAATTAAACGCCGACAACTAAGATTTAAGAATATAAAGTAGATCAGAAAAAAATTAGAATCTTTAAACATTAAAAATATATTTCTCTTTCTCATAAAAACCTCATAAAGTCTTTTTTATATCATTCAAATTTCTTTACAGTTGGTTCCGTTTCATTTCTTTAAGACTTATAAAAATTCTTCATATCTACAGCGCCCAACTCTAGAGACGTTAGAACATCAAGAAAAACTTAGCAAACACACAGAACAAACTTAAGCTAAAAACGAACTTAGAAATATGAAAAGAAGAACCAAAGAACAAAATAAAAAAAGCAACAACAATAAAAAAATAATAATACTTTATAAACTCTGCACTGACCCACCCACTCTAATAATGCAGAAGGGATAGTTAAAGAAATGAAATATAAAAAAAGGGATATAAGCCCACACCCAGAAAAAGGTTAGAACAGAAGTCGCCCCCATGCTCCACATTAAAATACCCCATGTCAGTACCCCGTCACAATAACAAAGTTTAATAACAAGTAAACGTATAAAGTATATGTTGTTGCTGTAGATGTTGTTTACCCACCTACAGAATATATCAAAGTTTTGACTTGAACTCCCATGTTTCTATGCTGCTGCCCCACCATGCTTTATTTTGTAAATGGCTTTTGTGTAGCATGTGGGTATGTATTTATGTGCCTGTGTGTGTACAAGTCACACATGAATATATGTATGTATGTGTGTTTTATTTAGCGTTTATATGTGTTTGGTTCATGTGCTTAGACGAGTATTTGTGTGTTTAAATAACGTTGTATGTGGTTGTTATAGACGCCAAAGAAGCTTTTTCGTCTTTTGTTGTGTTTGATGAATTACCATGAACGCTTTTTGAAGACATGTGCACTTCATTAGACGAGGTTCATAGAAAAAGTTCTTTTACATCGAAGAATATAAAATGTTGGTTTTATTACTTAAAAGGCAACTTTTTTCTGGGGTACCGTACACCAAAAGTGTGAAGGGTCCCTATTGTTTTCGGTACGCTGTCTGTCTGTCCGTCTGTATGTCTCTCACAAGCTGTTTGCTTGAGAACCGTAAAAGTTACGGACCTGAAATTTTCGCTGAATATGTAAAACTACAACAACAAATATATGACAGTTAAAAATAAAACGGTGTTCTAAAGCGAGCTACGAAAAATGTTGAAATACTAATGTAATATTATCTATAGACAGTTGAAATTTTCAAAGTTAGTGTATTATATATTACACACCAGTTAACCGTGATATTTCAAATAATAAAAATTAAAGGGTATTCTATCAGTTAATGTAATTCTGCCTATATAATTTAGACAATTTGCTGTATCTTGGAAACCGTGAGAGGAAATCTCTTGAAATTTGACAATAAAGCTAAAACAGAAAAATAACAAAATTTAAAAAATACCAAATTGAAAAAAGCGCTTAAAGAAAAAATGCACATAAATTAAAAAAATCGGTAAAAATGGAAAAAATCACCAAAACTAAACAGATAGTAAAAAAAACTAAAAAATTTGCAAAGAAACGAAAAAAGCACCAGAAACTAAAAAAATCATAAAAAACCAAAAAATCGCCAAAAACCGAAAAAATCGCCAAAGCGGAAAAGAGTGCTAAGCTAGAAAAAAATCGCTTAAATGCAAAAAATCTTTAAAATTAAAAAAATTGCCAAAAAACTAAAAAATCGCCAAAAAAAACAACAAAAAAAAACGCCAAAAACGGAAAAAACACTAAAACAGAAAAAAGCGCCAAAACTAAAAAAGTGCAAAACTAAAAAATCGCCAAAAAAAATAGCAAAAACTAAAAAAAGCGTCAAAGCTATAAAAAATGGCTTATACTAAAAGAAATTGCGAAATACAAAAACGAAAAATATCGCCAAACAAATAACCAAAAATGATAAAATCGTCAAAACGAAACTAAAAACATAGTCAAAAACCGCAAAAGATAAGGATGCTGTTGGCTGAGTAGTTAGCCTCTAAGGTCTTAAGTTCAAGGGTAGTTTCAGGCAAGCCAACAACATGATGCATTTTTCTCATGTGCATTGGTGTGTTCTTGTGTTGTTGGACTGTTAAAGTGATGAAGGCATAGCACTGATCACTTTGGCAGTACCGGCAGCGATTAATACTTACATATTCCAGTGCACTTCACAGCGCCCTCCTTCGTCGATATTGTAGGACAACCGTCGGCGAAGTAAAAGAACTAACAAAATGGCTACAAAGTTTAAACAACTCAATGCCTCCAGTTGAAACCAGAGGGGCTTGCAACGCTGCTCTACAAAAAACGCGCAATAGCAGGGTTGTAAATGAATTATGCTTTCTATCTTTCTCCCTCTCACCATCTGTTCTCTCTACACTATCCCTTTCCCAAAGAAAGTAACACATTAATTAATTAAGTGGTAGGCATTAACTGCCTGCTTGTGTTACTTCTCTTTAAAAAAATCGGCAAAAGGAAAAAAATTGCAAAACCCGGCAAAAATCGCCAAAACGAAAAAAGTCGTCAAAACTAACATAAATCGCCAAAACCGAAAAGCGCCGAAAGTTAAAAATTGCCAACCACAAAAAAATCGCCAAAACGAAAAAGTCGTCAAAACTAAAAAAATCGCCAAAAGAAAAAATCGCTAATGCTAAGAAAATCGCCAAAGCTAAAAATATTGGTAAAAACAAAAAAAAAATGGCAAACGAAAAAAAATCGCCAAAAACTAACCAAAATCGAAAAAAACGAAAAAGTACGGCAAAACGAAAAACATCACGCTAAAATTAAAGTCCAAAAAAATTCGCCAAAAAAAAGGGATATACTTATGTATATAGTATTCGTACGAGCCCTTCGTACGCGAATCAAGGTCGCACTGTACTGAATTTATTGAAAAACGTTTTTCAAAGGTACCTTGCTAAAGAGGTACTTTTTAAAAACTAAACTTATTTCTTTGCTTCACGAATACACACATGACTATCAAATTTTATGATTTGCAATGAATTTTTGGTGCTGGCTACGTTTCCAAAAACACACGGAGTCTTAAATTAAGAAAATTTATAAGTTTTTGGTTTTTGCCTCATGTTCCTTATGCCCCCTTGCTACCATTTTATTATCAATTGTCCCTTCAGCTTAGACACCCCACCGAAATTTCCACTTATTCTTTACTTCGTTTAAGGCATATTCACCTACTCACACCGTGAAATATTTCTACAGTTGCTGCTTTCTTCTTGAAAACACCAATACGTGCACACGCTACAATTTTACTTATAACATACAACATTTGTATGTGTGTATATGGTATTAGGCGGTGTTACTCTTTGAGACATTATCCTTCACAAAAACTCCATCCATCTCCTCAAAATTCAAGGCATAAATTTATGCCTTGTTGCTAGTCATTTGTATGTATGTAGCAAGAGGTACATGATGTATATATTTGTGTGCTTGTTTCTATGTTCTCCTTTTTACCCTGCCTTTTAATCCAACTGCTCCCTAGTTAAGTAAGTTCCCATTTAATGTTTGTGTTATTAATGTAAGAAGGTTTGTATGGGTATGTCTGTTTGTTTCGCTCGTATCCCTGAAGGAAATGTCGATAGTAAAACTGTATTGAGTCACAATTGACTTTGTCACCAGTACTACTGACTAATTGTACCCGAATCAATGCTCTGTGTTATAGACATTTAACATTTGCTTGTCATTGAGATGCCACTACTGACCTCGGAACTACTGACTTACTATAGACTAGGTGGTTCTTATGGAACCATATTGATAAATTGGCATCAGAGATTTACTAGTGCATTTTAATGATTGCAGTCAAAAAATATGAAACTTTTTACTAGCTGAGGCAATTAAATTAGATTTTTTATGAAAACTTTTAGTTTTGCGTGCAGCCGTGTTTATTTTCAACCCAACAAAATTAGACAAGAAAGATTCTTTTTCTAACTGCTAAGAACTTATCTTAACATTAAAAGCAAAATAAACCCTGTACACGATTCGTTGAAAATATAAGCAAAAAGCCACCAAACTTGTCGACAAAAGTGGTGACTTAGAGACACTTGGCCCCTGGCTTCCTTCAGGTTATAAATGTGTACATGTGTTTACACATACGCACACTTGTATGTACATACTAGACACGCTCACAAAATCTTGCTTAGATATAAGTAGAAGAAAATATAAATGAACGTGCCTGTGGCTTTAGTGTGAGGTTTTGATTTCATATGCTGGTTGTATAAATGGATGAACATATGTATGCAGTAATGGTTGGTGGGTTAGAAGTCTGCGTGTTTTTTTTTCGGCATTTACTTTTTTGGAATTTACAGAACAGTAGAAAAAAAGTTTAGACACTTCGCAAGTTTTAATTATTCTTTGCTTGAATGTTATCTAGTGAAGAATTTTTGTATTTACAATATATCGAATAGAAAAGAAACAGATTTCCTTAGATGCAATTATTTGCGAGATTTTGTGAACCTCTTTATGTTAACTGGTATTCAATTAAGTTAAATTAAAGTTTTCTATACACAATTATTAATTTATAGGATTTTTTGTTTAAAAGACTGACTTGAGCTACTAAATTAGAAACAGTTTGTGTTTTTTTATATGTCTCCTTAGGAGTAGGATCTTAAGTGTTCCTTTAAGCTCTGTAATTACACCTTTATTTTTATAAGCTTCATTCTCTTGATTTTCTACAACTTCATCCGTAATGTTTGTCCTTAAGTTTTTTTTGCCCAAGCATTCAACATCTTTACCTAATGTTTGCTAAGATTTGTAATGTTTTTTTTCTTCTTAAACTTGTTATTTTATTCTGATTTTATTATTCCTTTTCTGCGCATCCAAGCAGGGGTGCTGATACAAGTGACCATCCCCTTAGCATATAATATATTATAATGGGTGTTTTTTATTGAGGTATAGAACTTTAAGTTGGCATCACTTTTTTAACTGGCGGCCATTTTGTCAGCTGTCAAGTGATTAATATTTAGTTTGGTTTGCCATTTCATCATGAACATGCAATGCGTCGTGATTTTGGTGTATGGGCCGAAAATGAGATTGATCTCGATGCTGATTTTCATCGCAAAATTTTGTTCAGTGATGAGGCTCATTTTTGGTTGAATGGCTACGTCAACAAGCAAAATTGCCGCATTTGGAGTGAAGAGAATCCACATGAGACCCTTGAGACGCCATTACATCCACAAAAACTGACTGTTTGGTGTGCTCTATGGGCTGGTGGAGTCATTGGGCCATACTTCTTCCGAAATAATGCTGGAGAGTCAGTTACCGTTAATGGAGACCGGTATAGAGCCATGATAACCGACTATTTTGTTCCCGAATTGGATGGCATGAATGTGGATGAGTTGTGGTTCCAACAAGACGGCGCTACATGCCACACAGCGCACGTCACAATCGATTTATTGAAGGAAACATTCGATGAGAGCATAATTTCGCGGAATGGACCTGTCAATTGGCCACCAAGATCGTGTGATTTGACACCATTGGATTATTTTCTTTGGGGATATGTGAAGTCGCTCGTCTAAGCCAACAAACCAGAAACGTTAGGGGACTTGGAAGCCAACATTCGTGGCGTTATTGCCAACATACGGCTTCATATGCTCGAAAAAGTGGTTGAAAATTGGACCTGTAGAATTGGCTTTATTCGAGCCAGCCGCGGCGGCCACATGCCCGAAATCATATTTAAACATTAATGGCATAAAATTATCCTTCCAATAAAGCCAAATTGATGGACATTAAAACGATTTTCTTGTGTTTTATTTCAATTCGAAGTTCTATACCTCTAAAAAAAACACCCTGTATTATATGTTTTTTTTTTTTAAATAGAGAACTTAACTTAATCGTACGTCTATTTGTTTTGAAGGCATGATTAATTTTAGTGCTTACTTTCCTTTTTTTCTTCTTGCTATCAGTTAGATTTTATTTGTGTGTGTTTTGGAAATAGTTTGTTAAGAAATGAGGATTTTCTGTTTTGTTGGTAAGGTAAGCAGTAAGGACACATTGACATGTGTAGAAAGTTATAGATATGTGTGTACATATTATTTATCTTTTGAAGATTTTGTATTATTTCTATGGAGAAATTAATGGTTTAAGAAATAGAAGAACTTGTATTGTATTTGATAGAATTTTATACATATATAAAATCATTATAATTGAGGGGCTTAAAAGCAAAGGTGTACAAGTACAAAAAAGAAACTTCAGAGTAATTAAGCTTTAATATTTTTTTGTTTCCCATGCATTTCATGTAAATATATTTGGTTTTTAATTCATACCGTCTTTTGAGGTCATCTTACAGGTCTGAAAGATATTGGTATTAATTATTGATTCCTGCATATAACTCTATTTTTATAGCTTGGCACTTGTACCCCTTTGCTTTTCACCCCCTCAATTATGAATAAGCAAATTTGTTTATAATTCAAACCTAAATCATGCATCATGTTTTAAATAAAAGTATTGCCTACTTTTGTGATATCTAAGAAAATATTCATCATACGCCAGAGTACATGGAAATCTTCAAGTTGTGAATTATTTACAAAATGATGCCTACTTTTTTGAGTATTTGTCATAGATCCTACGTAGTTATGGCAATATAGATTGATCGAGTTATGATCATATGATTAGTTGAACCAATGAATTACACTATGTAACAAAATGAATCTTTTGTCATTATTTTTGATCACCACTATATTTTTTTGATATGTTACGTTCCTCTAACTACAAAAACAGTCACAGTTTAAAATTCTATGCATCCGCTTGTTTAAATTCTTTTTTTTCTAAAATATGTGCTTTTTTCAAGAGGCTGCTATAGCAATTTCATCATAACTTGGAAAATGGTTATCAAGTTTCATTACAAAAAACAATAAAAAACTTGGAATAAAATTACATTTAAACCATTTTAGCATTATTTTTTTTAAATACTCAATGGTTTCGGAATTATTCAGACGACAATGATGAAAACTAAAAAATTTATAAAAAAAATAGAAAATGGCAAAAACTTGCCATTTTTATTAACTGAGCATAAAGCCACATGTATTACAAATAAAATAAGCTCTATTTCGATGGATAAATTATTGATTTTATTCATAAAAAATAACGTCACCTAATTTTTTGGCAAACTTGGGAATATTTACACTGTAAAACAAAATCAAATTTTTTTCAATGACAAGGTTTTTACAACTGATTCTGGTTAGAAGTAATCAAAAAAAAAAAACATGCGTGTATCGGCGTTTTGAAAGTTTATATATGGGACTTATTTTAGGGGTAGTTATACTGACTCGGCATAGAATATCTTGTAGGACTCGCGTTTAAGGTGTATGATGTGTTCAACAATTTTATGTAAAACATCACGAGGAACATTTTTGTGGACCAATTAACCCCGTTATATCGCCTCTGAAGGGTAGTTTTTGGCCTTTATTTATTTAGGGATCAAAAAACCCTATACATCTATAAATGTGCTTCAAAAATGTTAAGCATATCATTTTACATAGAATGCTAAACACATCTTATACGTTAAAAGTCAGATGTACAATCACGAATCAGTATAATTATGTGCAAAAGGAGGGAAAATTTAATTCCCCATAATATAAATTCCAGATGTAAACTCTCAAGGTTTACGTGACGTTGTCATTAGAATGGATCAGTGGACATAACTAAGATTCCCAGTTATGCACAGAGAGAAAAACGCCGTACTAAATTCAAGTATTTTCTACTTAATTTGAGTACGAGTCGTACACAAAAATTTAAGTACGAATAACACTAAAATGTTCTGAAATCGAGCCGAAAACGGGATAATCAGGTAAAAATCTTGAATCTATAACCAAATTCTTAAGCTGTGCACAAAAATTCTTATTTCAAGTACTACTATTAGTATAAACATTTTTTACACACTTGTACTGTGTTGGTATTTTGTTTTTGCTTGTTGATAGCTTCAGTCGCATGTTGTGCTTATGTTGTTGACTTGATGTTGGTGCACGAACAAACAGAAGTTTTTGCAGTGCCGACTAATAGCCTACAAATGTCGTATTACATGCTGCTGGCTTATACTAGATTTTAGCTGTTGTTATTTCTTTACCGAGTTAGCTGAGTTGTCTAAGGCATTGGTTTACACAACATGATGAGTTAAGTTCAATACCAAGAATGAACAAAAATAAATTTTAAATTAAAACAAGTAAGTAAAAATATTTAATTTATATAAGTAGTAAAAATACAAGTTCTTAAGTCTGATCCACGATTAAAAGTCAGCTTGATTCGGGCTTGATTCAAGTACGCGGCGGGATTGATTAAAGTACGCAGTTAGGATTGATTCAAGTATAAATCCGGCTTGAATCTACATGTAGTACGACGTTTTTCAGCCAGCTACTTGTCGGCTATGCCCGAGCAATGAAAATAAACAATAACAAGGGCACAACAGTGATTTGTGGCTATCATCAAGCAAACAAACACCAGCACAGTGCAAGTACGACTGTGTATAAAGTTTATAAGCATATTCGTACTTAAAATAAACATTTTTTTACATGAATAAAGGCTAAAAAGACAAAATTAAGTATTTTGCACTTGAATATGCCGACTTGAAACAATCTTTCTGTACTGGATTTTAGAAAAACTGGGATTACCGTACTTTTGACCCCGCTTAAAATTAATTTAATTACGGATGGACTGGTTTTTTTTCCAGTGTAGGTGCTGGTAAGTTTTTACTTTAAACAATTTAAATATTGAATATTGAAATGAAATATTGAATGAAATAGTAAATATTTTGTCTAGGAACGGACCTAAAAACAAATTTGTAAATATAGACAAAAATATCTCAATAATTTCATTAAAAAAACGTGTTTTTTCAATGAATTGTTACAGCCAAGCAAACAACATCATGCATATTTCCCATGTGCATTGGTGTGTTATTGTGTTGGTTGTTGTTGCACTGTTAAAGTGATGAAGGCATAGCACTGATCACTTTGGCAGTACCGGTAGCTATTAATAATAACATATCCTAACACACTCTATAGCACCCTCCTTCGTCGGTATTGTTGCAGAACCGTCGGCAAAGTAAAATAACTAATAAAATGGCTACACAGCTTAAACAACTCAATGCCTCTACTTAACACCAGAGGGGCTTGCAACACTGCTCTACAAAAAAAAACGCGCAATAGCAGGCTTGTAAATGGATTAAGCTTTCTATCTCTCTCCCACTTCTTCACCTGTTTTCTCTACACTATCTCTTTCCCAAAGAAGGTAAAACATTAATTAATTAACTGGTTGGCATTAATTGCCTAGTTGTGTTACTTCTGTTTTAAAGAAAGAAAAAATCATCATCATCCATTAGGCATTTATGAAATGTCACTTTGTTAAAGAGTCTGAGACTCTAAAAAAATGAATGAGAATTAACGCAACGACATTAACGAATTGAATTCACTCAAAAATATTCAGTAAACAAACTTCGTACAATCGCATTCATTTTGCTATCATTGTTGTTGTTGTTATTTGTGTGTATGTCGGCACATGTCGTCATATGTTTTTTTACGGCACCGTTTTTTTTTTTGTTGTTTTTGGTGTTTGTTTCCTAAATAAGAGTCAAACAAACAATTCATTGATTATGTAAAGAACATTTACTGAAAATGAAATTTATTTTTAGACAAACTTTTGTTTGAAAAATTTTTGATGATAATTTTTTCTGTGTATGTCAGATAAAAATTTACATATGTATCCATGTGTCCTGGTACACCAAATGTTAGCATTGGGTATAAAGGCGTATGTCCACCTTCCCTTGCTAGCTTTCGACCACCGCGTCTTCCATTCCGCAATGCTATTCCTCCTGATGTTACTGTCATTATCAAATGATTCCTGCAATTCTTGCCAATATATCAATCGGCATCATATCCGCAATGGCAAATGCTGCTTCGTCGGACACTGTCCTGTACGCAGAGTATACCCGAAGCACCGTAAGCCTGTAAATAGAAGAGACCTTCTCACCATATGTCTTAAGTCTACTTAATTCTGCCCATATAGGGGCTGAATAGAGAGTAATATTCCTGACGACCCCCGCAAGTAACTTCCTTCTGAGATACTTAGGACCTCTTCTATTTGGCATTATTCGTCATAGCGCTGTACTTGTTTTACCATCGTTTTCTTTTAAGTAGTCTTAGTGATGTTTAAGATGTCCTGATTGCACAATTTCCAATTTGAATATTGATGTATTCTACAAAGTTACGACTCGTTATTAATACAGCTTCAGTCTTATGTTCAGCTAACGAAAGACTCATTGAGCTAAGCAACATTTTAACCATATGGATGCTATTTTCAGAAACTATTTTATCTTCTTCAATAGTTTTCGCCACGATCGTCAACACAATGTCATTTGCAAATCCCCCAAATTTTCGCCCTTTCTGGAAGTTCGAGCTTTAAAACGCTGTAATATAGAACGTTCCATAGCAGGAGTCCAAGCATGGATCCTTGTGGGACTTCTCCTGTTATGCCACATTCTCTTATGACTTCATCAGTTTCATAGATTAAGACTCCATTTCGAAAATAGTCTTGAATAATCGCCACCATATATGCTGGGGTATTGAGTCGCGTTAAAGAGTACACAATATTCTCTCATTTAGCTGTATTAAATGCGTTTTTGAGATCTAAAGTTACCACGACACAGTATTCCTTGCTGCCATTATTCCACCGTTTACCTTCAATAACTTATTTTGCAGTGTCTACAGCTATCTTTAATTGCATCTACTGTCAATATATTCTTACTAAAACCACACTGGCTCTCAGACAGAGCTCTTGCGGCATCAATATGTTCTTCTAGTCTATGTTAGATAATACTCTCTAGAAGTTTCCCACAAGTATCTATCATACTATCGATACAATGATGGTCTTCTAATGGTTTCTTGTGTTTGAGTAAGAGCACCAGTTTTTGTTTTTCCAAATTGAGGGGAACGATCCCTGTTGTAAGCATTTATTTATCAGCTGTAGTATTTTATCGGCGCATCACTTTACAATCTCCTTTTGGACAAGATTAGGGATACAGTCAATCCCAGGCTCCTTTTTGTCTTCAAATCTTGAGACAGCCACTTGTACTTCTAACAGGGTAACTGTTGGAAAGCTAAAGCTTTCTACAGGATTATAGATGTCCCATGTCGTTACATCCTCCTTCAGAAAAAGATAAGTCACTATCTTGTCGAGCACCAAAGCCGATGGTGTACTCTAGCATTTTAGTTTCTTCGTCATAAGTTTTTATGTCAGTCATAAGGATCTTGTGATGTAGATCATTGTCAGTCAGGTCTGCCACGAGTTCTATTATATCGTCTTCTGGTTCAGACACATTCTTTGCGTAGCTCGGTTATTTTATTATTCTACCAGTACACAGAAGCTTCATTAATCCCTTGTTTTCTTTTCCCCATAGAAGCGTTACACGATTGCGTTACATAAAATATTGACTGCTCTGCCATATATTCAGGGGAACCACTTAACTATATAACTTCCACATATAAACAGTATATTTCCCTGTCGAACGTGTTGCTTTTCCATCCAGATATATATTGTCCGCAGACTGCCGCGGTAGCTATTGTAGCGTTACTTATTTTAATAATTATCGCGCTATGGTCACTAAATGTATACTTGTCACAAATATACCAACTAAGTCGATTAAAAAATTTGGAACTTGCAAACGCAATATCAATTATTGAACCTCATCTGTTTCGATTAAACGTATGTTCGTTTCCAGAGTTCAGCTACAACACATCAAGCAAAGCAAAGAATTCAAGAAGGATCCTACCTCTTTCATTCGTTCTTGGACAGCCCCAATCTCTACCCTAAGCACTGAAGTCCTCAGCTATTATTAGAGAACTTTTGCCTGTGGCATCTGTTGTTAGTTTATCAATGATCCTTTTGTATTCATCAATGCCATACTTTTGAGGGATATAGCAGCTATATACGAATATATACGCATTCAGTTGCCAAGGTACTTTGTACCGTTTTTGTGTTCACGGACCAGGTTGCAGACGTACTACTATTATTAGTTACCCAACTTTGCGAGCTAACATTACTGTAAAACTCACTAAGAAGGACCATATCTACATCCAGCTCGCGAACACTTTGTCTCAATAGCTCTTGGGCTTTTATGTATGTGTGTGTGTATATGTATGTAAAGCTCTCGTAAGTTAAGAATGGCTTAACCGATCTGCATTCTAAAGTTATTTACCTCACTTAGATTTCGTAATATAACGAACCGATTCGGTTTAGTATATTTTAAGAATTTTCGATAATAGTTTTTTAAAAAAAAATTTTTTTTTTCAAAAATAAATTTTTAACTATTAAAGCGATTGAGTTCAAGATCTAATCAGCTCTTAAGCTAAAAAACAACGTCAATTGCTGAAAAATATTATTACAATCGATTGATCCGTTCGAGAGATATCGGTGACGAAAATTTTTCTACGAAAGTGCTTTATTTTAATAACTCTAAAAGTTCTTGTCAAATTGTCATTTACTTGTTTGGACTTGAAAAACAGCGTTGAATATGGCAAATTTTATCTAAATTTCGCTGTCAAAATTTTAGAAAAAAAAAAATTTCTTAGTTACTCCAAAAATCTATGGATTTTTAGCGCTTTGAGCTTGAAATTAGCGGGAAGTTCCAGGGATGGCCTGCAGGATCTATTGTATCCCATATTTTTTGACTTAAACTCATATCCGATCTGTTAACACTCCGCAGACAGTTCAACATATGTTAATATACGTTTACTGAAAGAAAGTTAAACATTAAATACAGTGAAACCTTTCATAACAAGACATTCACCGTCGCACTATTTTTGTGCGGTTATGATATGTGTCCGCTTATGAGAGACGTACACATTTATTATTTAAAATATATTATTTTATAATGTTACATCCCGACTAGAAAATTTCCCAATACTAATATTGGGGCCCGATTGGGAATTCATGTGGCACACCCAAAAGGGTTATCCCATTTGTGATTTGATCGGGAACTTGTTGGGACAGCCCATCTACAAATTAATGCCTTAACATAAGTTCTTCCCAAATGGGAAACTATTGGGAACTAGTTGGGAAAATCTAACACAGATCTTTAATCGTAGATTTTGCTCATCTTGAACAGAGATGATTGCTACATACTTTTATCCCTTGGATAGCTTCAGCAATTTTAATTCAATATTAGAGTTTGATATTTTCCTGATTTGAGAAAATTTTTGCAAGGTTTTGATATTTCCCCACAGGAAACCAATCGGGTCCCAAATACGTTTCTGCGCTACATCGGAATTGGGATCCCAGTTAGATCCCAAATGTGTTTGCATGAAAATTTCTAGTCGGGATATTATTAAAACAATAGAGATCTACAGCCAAATTCATAAAAAATTCTTATTTTAGGTTTAAGACTCACAATTGTTATTGAACAGTTTCACGCTAAAAACTGTTTAATATGAAATTGCATTCATAAACACTACAATAGACATTGTGTGTTTTAAGGAAATTTAGATTTCGATACTGGCAACACCACCATGTTTTGTAGTTAGTGTTGCGATAAAAAGAATATGATTTCATCCGGATATTGAAATAAACGAATAGCTTTTTGTTTTCGTGTAAGTTAAGATTTTTTTGAACTCTATAATATATTTCTCAACTTATTTAACACAAGTTTTCTATGAAGTAAAAGCAAAAAAGAGAAATGATTACAAAAGAGTTCACACGAATCTTTTAATCATGTATGAAAAAGGTACTCAAATAACGAGCCTATTTTCATTTGTGTTGATTGTTTCTACATCACTAACATTTCTTTTTGCTTTCGTGTGTGTTGATGGTGTTTTTTTTGCTAATTTTGTTGCGAATTTTGTTTATCTTAAAAAATTAAGTGACATATTCTATAAAATTTAAAAAAACATACGTAAACGCTTATAGCCAAGACTTCAAGCTTTAATTTAAAGCATATCATGTATACCTGTGTGCTAAATTTGAAAAGATATTTGAAGTTGAAATTGATATATCGATGATATGAATTTATTGAAGGTTTATAGTAGGTGCATACCATCTTTAAACCTATTTTAAAATTTTCACGTAATATACATTTTTGAATGCAATACATATATTCATTATACAAACAATTGCTATTT
This sequence comes from Panzeria rudis, assembly GCA_956483635.1. Lineage (NCBI taxonomy): Eukaryota > Metazoa > Arthropoda > Insecta > Diptera > Tachinidae > Panzeria > Panzeria rudis. Next base: position 12,590,902 of record OY101449.1, read on the forward strand.
GCTATGAGTTAAGCCAGTATATATACATACATATGCCTGCATTTCTGTAAATTCTCTGTACTCATTATGTTTTTATATTGTAAGTCTTATATGTTCCTTGAGATTTTTTTGTTATATGTAAATAGAAGCAAAGTAGCTTGAGTGCTTTTCAAATATATAGTTGGTATGAGATATACTGATGAGCTGGCAAATAGAATGGCTTAACCTGCAACAATTAACATTTTTATTTTGTAAATTATTTAAGATGATATTTCAGTTAGATTTAGTAAATTTGATAATTTACTTAATGAAACTTTTAACTCATAATTTCTAGCTGAATGATGAAATAAAAACATAATATATTGTTGCCTACTTTCAAGTGGTGTTGATATCAAAAACACGCCTAGCTAGTCCTAGAACCTTGTACTCTTTTATCGCAACAAAATATCGTTAGTATTTATGGTGCTTCTTGGAAGCACTAACGTAAGCAAGATTCCGTTTTGACAGGCAGTACAACTATCAAAATTAATTGAGCTGAGCGTCAGGCCAAAAATTTTCGAAGAGTGCATTTTAGATGATTTTTCCAAATTAATTATTTCAAATTGCTTCATTATGATGGAAAACAAATTATTTTTTTTTTGGGTTTTTAGAGTAAAAATTATTTTTTTCCGCACACGTGCAGCACAAAATCGTTAATATCCGACAACAAATGACAAAGTTATAAGCCCTTAAGTGCAAATCAGTTCATACTCTTAGCAACACAACTAAATTTATTGATGTTGTAATAGCTCTGCTGTTGTCAGGGCTTCCTTCCTGAGGAAAAAAATTCCTTTCAACAGTGTGTTTCGGGCCATTCCGGGGCGTAGATCCAGTTGTCGTGGGAACGCAACTCAATTTGTTCTGTATTAGCTTTAGGGATTAAACAAAGTCTATACCGGCGCCTTGAGATATGCAAAGTTTCTGTGGTAAAAAGTTTTGGTGATGATTTTCAAATGTTGAAGCTTTTCTTATACATATTGCGTTTTATGGGTCCAACTTTTACCACATTATGACTATTGAGTTAGTGAATTCAAAACTTATAAAGTTATTAGATTATAGCTGACATATTTCCAGTACTAAGCAGGGTGAGAGAAAAATTAAAGGTGTTCAAATATTTTATTGTTTAAAATTTAATCACTTAAAGATTTGAAAGAAATTAATATTGAGGTTACTTATAGACTCTTTTTTCAGAAAAGTTTTACATCTAAATTAACATATAATTTGATTGAAAAATTAAATTAAAACCGAACTCGAGCCAAAATAATTAAATTCCTTTGGAAAAGTTTTGCCCTTAAATAAGTTTTCGGAAATGTACTTTCCGGAATAACTTTTCGGAAATAGGAGGCAAGTATTAAACTTGAAAATTCATTCAACAGCACTGCGCAAGAACGGGTTATTTAAATGAACTCGAAATGTATTAGCTTGAAAAAGAGCTGTTAAACTGAGTTATAATAAGGCTGGCCTTATTAAACAAGCTATTTTGTAAACACTGGAAAGGAAACTGTATGAGTACGGTTTGTATATAATACACAAATGAACAATAATATATCCAAAGAAAATCATATTTTCACAACAAGTTAACTGAATAGACAACTAAGATCTTTATTAAATTAAGCCATTTCAGGTTTTTATCATAAACACTAGGGCTTATTGATATCGACCGAAATTTCCATATAAACTTGATAAAAATTTCAATCGATATCGAAAACCATAACTCACAGGTCCGGCATTTTCTATTTAGTCCTGTATTTAAATTCCAAAATTTATTTAACTTATTTCCTACCTTATGCAAAAGCACGGAGGCTTTTCTTTTTGAAGCCATTTTACTGCTGCCTCCACCGCCACCAGTTGACGACGCTGTACGTGTCGATGTTTTGGGTGTTTTTCTCGGATTTTTCGGAATTTTGAAAAATTTATTTAACAACTTTGCGGACAAAAATTTTCTTAAACAACACTCGGGGTAGAAATTTTTCACTTAAAGTATAAATAATACTTAGCACTTATTGTTGCTTTTCTTTTCAAACTAACGGTTTTTTGTTTAGTAAAAAATAACGGTTTAAAATTTTTTCTTTTTATAAGATATTTTCGAATTGATTACTTTGTTTTCTTGGTTTATATTTTTTTTGTTTCTCTTTTTCCCTTTATTTATTATTTTATTCAAATTTATAAAAACCGTTTTATTTTTTGCTACTTTTTTGGAGGATTTTCTTGTAATTTTACATTCTTTTTTTCTTGTTGCTTTTAATATCCTTTGTGTTTTATGGAACAGCAAATAAAGGACAACCTATCACCACGACAATTCTTAGCGAACTGATCAAAACAGAAACATGCGAATAGATTTTGAATTGTAGTGTTTAATTTTGCTTATAATAAACAACAACACCAACAATTGTAATTGAAGTAAAAGCTTGAAACAACAAAAAAAAGAAGAAGAAGAAGCACAGCAACAACAAGAACAAAAACAATCATTAAAAGAAGAGAGAGATAACACTTGCTGGTTTTATTTTCATTTCTAGTTTTCTTTTTCATCAAAGTACGAGCCTGCGCCTTGAGTGGGCGCCAAATTGAGGTGATGATGATAATTGTAAATGTGGGACGTTGACAAAAAAAATTATAATCAACACAAAGCACAACATGTGATAAAACAGCATGATGAAGAAGACTAATAATGAATGTTTGCATCCATAAAGAAAGTTGGAATAAATGTTTTTAATGTGAGTGTGTGTGAGTCAGCCTGTTAGAGAATTCAAAAAGAGCCTGAGTAGGCCGTGAGAGTAGAGTATATGAGGATAAAAACAGAGAAATCATAATAAGCGGCAAAATGTCAAAGTGACATAGCGACTTTTGGCTGGAGTGGAAAGCAAAATAATGAAAAAAAATCCAACCTAAACAAAAACAACATTTAAGGCAAATGAAGAGAGGCGGCAAATGGAATATTTGTTAAAAGAAGTTGAGAAAAACAGCTGTAGTGACGTAGTAGGACGTAGCAGAAGCCGATTAATGCAAAGAAAAAAAAACAACAAACATACATGTGTTTGGGGGAGGTGGAAAAGAGGGCAAAAACACACAATATACTCTACATTCTTATACTCATGGTAGTAATGATTGTTAGTTATTTTTTCTTTTACTTTGTTGTTTTAAAAACGGAAAAAATAGGCAAAAGAGTATGAGAGCGCGCGTAAAATTCTATACACAAACAAATATTTAACGGTTTTTATGAAAAAGAAAAAAAGGAACAAAAAAATTTTTTTTGATGACTAAGTATGAGTAATGAGTTTATGACAGCATGGTAATGGTTAGAGCTTAAAAGGGGCCGCAACAGGGAGTAATATACAAAAGACAGTTCTTTTTTATTTTATGTTATACACACCGGTGTCGGCGTTTCGGACTTGAAAAACATACAACAAAAATGAAGGAATACCCACCGAAAAAAAAAACGTTAAAACAATGAACAAAAATCTATGCAAAAGGGGCTGGCAGTAAGAGTTGAAAAAGAATTCATTGTAAAAAAATAAAATCTACAGAAACAAACCAAAAAAGCAGACAATAAAAATTGGAAAATTTAAAGTAAAATGAGTTTAACACGCGGGGGCTAGGAATACACACACATACACGCTCATGTACATATACTTTAATATAAACCAACTGTTTGGCACTGATGAGTAACAAAAACAACAACTACAGCCATAAAGCGTACAAAAAAATTAAATAAAAAATTATGTTGATATTGAAAAAAGGTTGGAAATTCAAACCTAACGGCTTAGTTTAAAAAAAATAGAAAGCTCAGCCGAACTAAACAGCAACAATAAGCAAACGAACTCTAGTTTAAACAAGAGAACACAAAAGTAAATAGAGAGGGGAGTGGGTGGTAGTTTAAACAAGAGAAAGGATTTGAAAACCATAATATAAAAATCATATGGACAAATAGAAATAACTTTATGAAGAGTAAGTATAAATGAATGTTTGTACAATAATCTAACATGGTAGTGGCTGACTAAAAAAAGTTGCTGTTATTGTTGTTGTTGAAAAACCAAAACAAAACCAAAAAAAAAACAGGATCTTTTTTTCACGCAAAATGCAACAACGAAAAGTATGCGTATTTTATAGTGTTAGTGCATGATGCATTCATATTTAGGCAGGGTAATGATGATGATGATAATCACGATGCTAAAAATCATTATATAGAGAATTATTTTTTTCATAAAGTAAATTTATCATTTGTTTAGTGAGTACGTACATAAGTGAGCAGAAGTATGGTCAAGTTTAGTTTTTTTTTATCAAAGCAAAGCATAAGTATCTATGCCTGCATGGATGTGTGTGTGTGTGTACGTGTTTGTTTAAAGTGGGTAAAGAGTTTTAATTCATATCAACATTTCTTACTTAACGTGAGTTCATATTTATGTGCAAAAAAGGATTGTACTTTTGTGTTATTTAATTGTGTGAGTACGTTTTAGTTGTTAGAATATTAGTTTAGTTTTGTTATACTTTTTATGATGGTACATATATTATTAACTATATAAATATACATATTATTATTTTCTACTTGTATTATTACTAGAATATTCAACGGCCCAAACAATCACGCGCATTCTACATGTAAAAAAAAATCTTAAAACCCCAATAAAAAAGTTCAGCCACACAAAAATATGCAACTAAATTTAATTAATAATACACAAGAATATGCATTCATTTTACTGAAAAAAATGGCAAAATCTTTAAATAAAAATTGTACTCTGTAAACAAATATCTTTGAAATGGTATATATTTTGTCGTAATAAATTGATTTATAAGAGAGCAAAACCGCGTTCCACATAATCGTCTATGCCTAAAAGTTATATATATTATTATTGATATTATTATTAATACTATTATTGATGCTATTTTCATTAATAGCATCAGACCGTGCAGTGATTCCAATTGGAAAAAAGGTTAAAAACTATCTATCTTTGATACCTGCAATGCGATTAAAAACGATGTATGTAAAAATCATAGAGGAGATCTTAAGATTTAAGAATTATGAAACTTGGACAACCCTGTTGAAATACACGGTAAGCTACAGGGTGTCAAAATCGCCTATCTTGGGCATAAAAAACTTTGTTGGCTTCAAAACTTATACAAATACTATCCCATTTTAATGAATATAAATTTATTGTAAAGCTTATTAATAGGAAAACACATATTACTTCACAAAGATAATAAAATTTTCAGGGATATCTGGCTTTGAATTTTAAAATTTTGGTTTTTGGCCGCGACTTTGTTCCCGATTTCGTAAATATCTCCGGTAATGGCATAGTTAAAATTTTCAAAGCTATATTTTATGATTTTTACCAAAACCCTTGATAACACTGTACAACACGAAAACAAATTACAGGGTTCTATAAGCCGATTCTGCTGAAGGACAAAAAAAATATCTCTGTCAGCGTTTTGCAAGATCACATCGGAATTTTATTTTATGGCGTGGCGGGGCTAAATTTTCCCCACCTTGGCCTGTTGTGCATTATATCAATATATGATGGGGATGGAATGTACTAAACATGTTTTTCGTGATGTCTTACATAAAAGTGCGGAGGAATTGCTAAATTTCCTGTGCCGAGTACTAATAGTGAACAAGTATGAACTTAACCCTTAATTATAGTTTAAGTTTTCAATGATTTCTGGCGTACAAGTTGAGTCTGGAGCTTGATTGTCTTTGAAAACTTATAGTAAAATTTTATGGCCAATAGTTTAGTGGAACATTTTATCCCCGCACTCACCATCTTTAGGGAAGGTTTTAACCATTTTTTTTAGAAAACAGCCAAACATTACCGTTATGTGGAGGATCTAGAGGGTTAATATATTTCACAGAAATATTTGCTCTAATATTCACTACAAAGTTGCTGAACATACCCTTCACTTCAGATGTAAAGAACACATAGTTTCCTCTACCGTTATACTGCATGATCAGGCCAAAAGCGGGGAAACTCTGTGGCTGAGTAGGTAGCGATGCTAGCCTCTCAGTCCAGAGGTCGTGGTCGCGATTACCACTATAGACCCTGGGTGTTTTCCCACGACAAGCTAAATCACTTCACGTGTTATGTTTGTGTGTTGTTGTGATGTTACAAAGTGTTGTTGTGAGGTTACAAGAGTGTAAACCATATTAATTAAAAGAAAAAAATTGTTACTCGCCCGGTCAAGAGAGCAGCTTTTGTAAAAATTGTCAACTTTTCGAAAGCGTTTTATTTGCCTGCATGAAAGTAGTACCAAATATCATTTTTAACCGACTTCAAAAAAAGGAGAAAAGTTATAAATTCGTCACGAGTTTTTATGTATGTTCCCTCAAAACTCCGCTCCGATTATGAACCGATGTGGTTCATAATTGCAATGTTGAAATGAAACGACTCCAATGTAAGACACATAGCAAGCGTTGCCACATTTTATCGACTTCATAACGACGACGACAACCGTAATAAGGCTGAAGAAAACAAATGTTCATACAACAATTTGTTTTATAAGCCTCTTATTAATCAACAACTTTTTTATGAATTAGGTTATAAATTTAAAAATAACACAAAATTATAATTTGTTTGCAAAATATAAGTTATGCATAACTGTTAGACCAATACTCACGTCGGCTTCGCAGACCAATTATCGCTTACTTGCACAAACATTGTAACCGCACTAAATTGAAGTTTATTGAGAATGACGCAACTAAAAAAATTACAATACGCTCGCGCTTTTCGTTCATAAAAAAAATTTTTTTTTAAATGCTAATAGTCGGTCTCACAGACCGTGTGTGAGTATATAATGGTTAAGATTCCACAAGGGGATCTGCCTCGGTAGTCCGACATACATTTCCGTAATGCATTTTCTTTCTAAGAATGGCTTTAGTAGAAGTAGCGAAAAATAATATTTAATATTTCTGGACATGGTTACTGGCCACATTTACAGGACGAATGGACGGAAACGTTTTTAGTGGATTTTTAACGAGAATGGCATTTTAAACTATTTCATTTAAATCACGATCTGTATGAGTTCTTTCCGAATTATTATTACATATATATTTATTACTCAAATTGGCTTAAGACCCATTGAATTGTTCCATGATTTCAAATAAATCTAAGCTTTCCAGAATATTTTTTATAACTATTATACATATTTCTGCCAACCCCTTTAAAGCAAAACTTGGCCAAATAAAAGTTTTAAGTACAAAATTATTAAGAAGTAAAAATGATTAAGAATATAAAATATGCCTTTTAATCCTTGTAATCATATGCTATTAATTAAACTATATATTAAATGCTTAGAATATTTTAGTATTAAAAAATAAATTATCTCTACATTTAAGTGAAAAACAGACATCAATGTTGAAGGAATGTAACTGAATTTAATATTAATAAAATCTGATGATTTTATTTTTCCAACTTTTTGCATTTGTTTGATTATTTTCAACAAAAAAAAAATCTAGTTGACTACTTGTATTTAAATGTTAATTTAAAAAAATATTCACAATGGCTACCAACAACTGGCAGCAAAATAGAAACAACTGGAAAAAAATTTTTAGGAAAAAAATTTATTTGAAATTAAACTAAATATTCTATTCGTTGTTTTTCTTTGGCATTTTGCAGTAAAACAGCAACATTTGGAATGCATCAAATGGCAGCACACAGAACCACTCTCACTTCAATACACACACACACACACACACACATCATGTGTGAGTAAAAAATAAAGGATTCTGTTGAACATAGTTTCATACATAGAAAATGCAATTTTTCGATCAACCAGAAAATAAGCGCAAAAATCAAGTGAAAAAAAGACGAATGCGTTCCATAAAAAACAGACTGATGAGGACACTGTCAATGTGTTGTTGCTGTTGTTTTGAAGGCTTTTTTTAGTATAAAATGTTGAATAAAATCAGACTCTATAAGCTCTCAAACACAATTTTATATACATCTGTGTGTATGGTTGTCTGTGTGCTCATATAGAAAGTAAACGCCTATTTGTATTTTATTATTTATTATAAACAAAACATCATTTGGGGTTTGATGCAAATGGAGCATTTGAGTGCCTGGCTGTGTGCCTGTACAACAACTAAAATTATGTTTTTACAGGCTCAACTAAATATCAAAAACTCTGCAACTATTTTCTTTTTTTTTTTTTCTACAAAATACCAAAACCAGTACGACTGTTGTACTGCAATAACTAGTTAGTTGGCGTTTTATTTTTTATTTTTTGTATTCTGCAGCACGAATAAATTTTTATATTATATCGTTTAATATTTTTAGCTTGCGTTGGGGTAGAAGGTTTGTTTAAAATTTTTTTTCCTATTTCAATGCTAAATGCAATTTTTCTATATATAGACAAAAATTGCATTTTTCACACATGCAATAGCCCACTCTAAAGGGAGAAAGCAGCAGTAGAGTTCGAAACACAGAGTGAAGCAAAAGCAGTGTTTTTACCCGACTTCCTAAAAATGACGAGATTATCAATTCGTTTGTATTTTTTATGTGTGTTCCCTCAGAACTCCGCCATTTACGAATCGATTTCGGTTTTTTTTCGTTATATGAAAGGATGAACTTCCAAATTAGTTTCCTTGAAAAGTTAGCAACCCCATGGCCGGATAAATTAAATACATATTCTTTTTTATAAATATATTTCTATTTAACCGATTATTATGAACATTTGTACACACATTAAGTTCCCGTTAAAATACTACATTATGATAAAAAAGTGGGTAGTACCACGCCCATGCAAAGTAAATATTATTTTTCAACAACTTTTGCTAAAAGGTAGATTTTTTAAAAGGTAATTTTTTAGAAAATACTTATTTTAAAAGGTACTTTTTTTAAAAGTTACTTTTTTAAAAGGTATTTTTTTTAAAGGAATTTTTTTAAAAGGTACTTTTTTTAAAAGGTACTTTTTTTAAAAGATACTTTTTTAAAAGGTACTTTTTTTAAAAGGTACTTTTTTAAAAGGTACTTTTTTTAAAAGGTACTTTTTTTAAAAGGTACTTTTTTTAAAAGGTACTTTTTTTAAAAGGTACTTTTTTTAAAAGGTACTTTTTTTAAAAGGTACTTTTTTTAAAAGGTACTTTTTTTAGAAAGTACTTTTTTTAAAATGTACTTTTTTTAAAAGGTATTTTTTAAAGGTACTTTTTTAAGAAATACTTTTTTTAGAAAGTACTTTTTTTAAAATGTACTTTTTTTAAAAGGTAGTTTTTTAAAAGGTACTTTTTTTAAAAGGTACTTTTTTTATAATCTACTTTTTTTAAAAGGTACTCTTTTAAGAGGTTCTTTCCTTAAAAGGTAGTTTTTGAAAGGGTACTTTTTTTAAAAGGTAGTTTTTGAAAAGGTACTTTTTTCAAAAGGTAGTTTTAAAAAAATAAAATTTGTTTAAAAGTTCCTTTTTTTAAAAGGACCTTTTAAACAAACAAAGGAGTTTGGCTCTTAAGTTTTCCAAGGCACAGCAAATTGTCTAAATTATGTACATAGTCAAAACCACATTAACTGATAGAACAGCCTTTAATTTTTATTGTTTTAAATATCAGTGTTAATTGGTGTAGTAGATTATACAGAAAATTTAAAGTGTTTATATATAAGTGACTACATTACATTAGTATATCAGCATATTTCGTTGCTCGCTTTAGAATACCCTTTAATTTTTAACTATCATACGTTGTTGTAGCGGCAAAATTTTTACATGTACGGTGAAAAATTCAGGTATGTAGCTCTTACGGTTCTTGAAAAACAGTTTGTGGTAGACAGACAGATAGACAGTCGGATAGACAGACAGTCAGACGGACAGCGTAGCGAAAACAATAGGGTTCCTTTACGCTTTTGCTGTACGGCACCCTAAAAAGCAATATATTCCCCATAAGCAAGACAGTTAACTTTTAATGCACTTTAGGCTAAATATTTCGCAACTAATGGTGGTTGATGCCTGGATTAGTTTTAATGGAGTCAACTGACTATTTTAACATTGCGATGTCCTTCGTAGGCGGTAGTCAATTGTACGACTCTGCATTACTTTCCAACTAACTTAACCTTGACTTTATTTAAGTCAACTGATAGTTAGTATGCAAACAGAAGATCCTGGGGCTCGAACTATGTATCACACGTTTCATAGTCAACGTGCTGGCCACCCGGCTAAGGTACCATTTAACATAATGACAGCAAAAAGTTAATATAGACCAGGAACCGGCAAAACATATCACGTGGGGCTTTTTGCCCTTTTACCCTCACACGTATGTACTCCCACGTATTAACTAAAAGTAAATAAAATCAATCAGTGTGGCATGAACAAAGCAGGTTGTGTTATCGCTTGTTTCTTGCTATTGCTTTAACTTAAGAATTGATTTTGGGCCAGTTCTGGATTACATTGTAGTTAGCTTTTAGTTAGTCTAAAAAAGTTAACTATTAGTTGTTTATTTTTGTATTCGACTACAGATTTGCTGGTAGGGCTGTGCATCCTTATTCGTAAAACCCTTTAACACCTAAATGTGGGTAATGGCAACAGAGCCTGTATCCAGTTTTGATTTAGTTTTGATGGTAAAATTGCTACTACAAAAAAAAATTTTTGTTGTTTGTTAGCATAAACACACACACACACACACACACAAACATGCTCAAATTTATTTAAATGCATTTCTGTGTGTCTAACAGAAAAAACCCATCAGGCTCATGAGCAACAAAAAAAGTACATGAATGATACAGCACAAAAAAAAAGAAATAAAATAATATTAAAATATAAAAACCTGCGAACATTAAATACACAATTCTAACCAAAACCATTGAACTGACCCTTTCGTGTTGCATGATGGTGATGGTTTTTATTTTATTTCGTTTACAGTAGTAGCACGTCATCTATTTGGTGGCCACCTTTGATAACCTAACTAACATCTATGTAATAGTGTAGGCAACAACCACAGGCACACAGTCTAAAATACAAGCTAACGTACCTCTTTTAGCATACAAACACACACACACAGCCAAACATACATACATGCAAGTGCAGTGTGGAGTTGTATATAGAATTTTACACATATGTTGTATTTTACATAAATATTAAATGTTATATGCATACAATACTGGTATATAATAGCTAATACTTTTGCATACAAACATACATATATGTATATGTATGGATGTAGGTATATGTGCGGTTGTTTGAAAGTATGTTTGGTATGTAATTATGTGTATGTGTTTGAAAGTTTGTGTGTTCGTTTTTTGTGAAATTTTTTAACTGTTTGTTCTCTATAAGCCTTTGAGTTAGTTATTCACCTATTTTTTTCACAAGTGGCACCTCCAATTTTTTTTTTGCATCAGTGTTTAGTTGTAGGAGGGTTGTGCTAATTAAAGAAGACACAATACACAATATTTATTTATTTATTTATTTATACATTTTGAACCGTTTATTGTACAATTTTATATTAAGAATATTTCTTCTATAGTTTTTAAATTTTTGTTTTGATTCAAATCAGAATTTATTAAAATTCAGAAATAATCAGGTGAAGAAAAAAAGTATCAAAACGGGATCTTATTGATTCCACTTGATTGCTTGCGTACAGTAGGCAGCCAGGTGTACCAGAGCTTGTCAAAGTACACAGAAAAAGCTAAATTTCATTTTCAGTTTTGTCTAGAATCGGGCTTACAAAACAAATTTTTAAATACAGACCAAGATTTCTCAACAATTACATTGAAAATGAAACATTTTTCTTTCTCAGTATAAAAATTGTCCAAATCTATAAGTCAATTTGTTTCAAAATATTTACAAATTCTAAGCAATATAATTTACTGAATCAAACAAAAATATTTACTGGATTTTCTATAATATTTGAAACAATATTTTTGTTTTAAATTTTTTAAAACAATTTGCCTAAAAATACTAAAAACTCTAAACAAAATAATTTACTGAATCAAACAAAGTGTTCACTGGTTTTTTTGTAATATAGTAAACATACTTTTTGTCTGAGTCAGTAAAAACTTTTTTTGAAAATATTCTTAAGGATTAAATAACATAAATAATTATCATCCATTAAGAATTTATTATATTTCATTTTGCTAAGTGTGTTCGACTCTGTATGTTTATCTGAAGACTTGAAAAAATGAATGAGAATAAATAATATTAAGGAATTGATTTACTCAGAGATTTACAGTAAATAAACTTGTTACAATCGCATTCCTTTTGCTAGCATTGCTGTTGCTATTATGTATGTGCATGTCGCCATCGGAATTGTTTGTTACGACACAGATAACTATGTTTTTCGTGTTTGCGTCCTAAATAAAAGTCAAACAAAAAAATTCACTGATTCAGTAAAGAAAATTTACTGAAAATAAACATTATTTTACACAAACTTTTGTTGGAAAATTTTTTGGTGATAATTTTTTCTCTGTGCGCACCGTTTAGCTTTCAGCAAAATTAAAAACACCTGAACGCGAGGCACAGAAAATACATCCACTTAACTTTTCAGAACATTCACAAAACTTTTAAATATTTAGTAGTACAAACCTACGCTGTTCTTTTAGTGTATGTTGGTAATGCAATTTCAATAATTAAACTGAGTAATGAAGCGGCGTACTAAAAAAGCTTAACGCTTAATACACAAGACTGCGGACAAAAACAATTTAAAAAAAAATTATTTGTAATATTTTTGAAGGATTTGATCTGTGAAATAAGAAAACTAAATGCAAATATTCTAAAACCACTATAAATTTAACCTCGTTTTTGAAAAAAATTCATATTTTCTTAATGTGGAAAATCAACAGTATGCATTACGGACACGCCATTTTGTATGAAGAGAGTATAAACAGTATTTTCGTTCTTTGTGACACATAATGGGCAGTCTTACACAAAAACACTTATGTACACTTATTTATAATCTAATAAATTATGCTAAAGCAGTTTCCGTTTAAGACTTATGAGTTTATTTCATAAAATATTTTACTACACTTTCAACGGACACGAAAAAAGCATTAGAAATGAGAATCAGCCTTATATTAAATGTTTTCGTTATGCTATAAGATCGTTAGTTATTGATATTTCCCAATAAAATTTTGCAGTTATATAGAAATTTCCGTATTAAATATGGAACCAGCAAAAAAAACTATGATTTCTTTAAATAGTAGTAATTGCTTTTGTATTCAAGTTTTGGCCTTTTAGAATATAAGGAGTAAAATAAAATTTTTGATGAAAATAAGTCGAAATTCAATTAATTTTTAATGGCTGTGAAAATACCTTCAAAAGATATTTTTATATAAAAATGAGGTAAAATGATTTTATTTGGCAAAAATTGTCAAAAATTCTAAATTTTAAGTTATGAATTTCACTCGAACTGTTTGGGCTTATATCCAAACAAATTTCATTATTTTGGCTTGAGTTCGGTTTTAATATAACTTTTAAACTAAATTATATTTTTAATTAGAGATAAATGTGAAGCATGTAGACAAAGAAAAATTTGGCTGTTCGGAGGGTTGAACTGACATGTTTCGATAGCTCCCGCTATTCTCGTCAGAGCTCTTTTCCGCGTAGTCTACTCGACCAAGGTCGATGCTTTGCTGTCAAGACCTGAATATCATTTACCTTTAATCAATTCATACTGTCAATTTAAGAGCTGTATTTCATTTGATAGTTACTGATATTCACTTTTTTCTTTTACGTCTTGTGTTTAGTTTCTTGTTATTTCTCTATTATAGTATGAATTACTCGGGCGAAACTCTCCCCAAAAGCAAAGAAGTTCCCCGAATTCCAAAAAAAAAACTAGGACGAAAATCTCCTCAAGCAACGGCAACACTGAAAACAGCGAAAATACTAAAGCGGCAACGGCGAGTTTTGAAGGAATTTAACCTTTTCCCCGGTACTTGTTACACATAATTTTTTCATTTAAAAAATTTGTTAACCTTAGGATCAGGCGCGGAACCCCCCAAAACCGAGTAAAATTTACCTAATTACCAAAGCAAGCTATTATGGAAAAGGCAATCCCATTTATAAATCTTATTGGTTTCGCAGCAGACACACCAAATATCATATTCGATAATTATAATTCTGTTTGTACTAATTTAAAAGACAAAAAATCTTTTGTTGTGTTGGCAAAGTGCTCTTGTCAGTTACAACATCTAGTAGCTTCCAAATATATTCCAGCTTATTTAGAAGTTTTGTTGAGATTGCTTGGATCTTACGTTAATTTGTAACTGTTTACGATAATGTAAGCTCCAAGAGTTCCAACAATATTTTCAGTTGATAAAATTTTATCAACTGTCATAATAACCCTTTAATGACTACAATTGTCATTAAAGGGTTGCATTGATCGAGCCACACGATTTTATGAACAACAACAGCATCCTTCTCGCACACATTAATGAGTAGTGATGTCAACATGTATTTTTGCGTGAGCTTATACAATTAAAAATATTTTTTTGTGAATATTTATATAATACATTGAAATTGATTATGGAGAATATTATTTGCTAGTTCCTTGTGTCAAAATGTATTTTTTTTTGAATATTTCATTTGGTTTTGTACTATTTTTGCTTACCTGCTGTAATATTTTTAGTTTCTTTGGTGGCAACACTAATATATCGTCAACTATTTCATCGTTACGTGAAGCTGGGTCAGATCATTGACAATAGTCAGCTGCCCAAAGCACACACTACGCATTTACTTGATGTTTAAAAGTGCGATCCTACATATTGTCCCTTTATTTTTAAAGCGTTAAAGTTTTTATATTTTTATTGTTATATTGTTAAAAATTTATATATGTATGTATATATAATTTTTTGTTATTTTATGCATTAGTTGGTAATTTGTATATACATATGTATATGTGTATGTATGTATGTATGTGTGTATGTATGTGTGTAGTATGTACATTAGAGTGATTGTAAAAAATTAAAATTTGGAAGTCTTCAAGTCTTATACCCCAAATCGATGGATATTTATAAAATACTTCGTTCACAAGTGTTAAGGGCCTGATTCATAAACACGAAATAAAAGTTTTTCAATAAAATTTGATCGTTATTTGGAATCTGGGGTTAAGGCGTCCCACCAAAGTTTGAGAAAATTTTCCGTTTTCTGCTTTTATATATTTAACAATATAAGCAGGAAAAAAACAAAAAACATTAACAAATTTCAGTAAGTTTTTTCGTTCCCCAGAAGTTGTTTTGTTAGGGCCGCTGAACGCGAATTTGCACTCCAATTTGTCAGCTCTAGTTTTCGAGATATACCGTTATGAAAATAATTCTTGCAAAAATCCGACTTAAATATAAAGAGCTTATCGAACAAGTTACAGATATTTCGAGAGGCCACTTTGTCTATCTGATTTCCACTTAAACTTCCATGGAACCAAACTACAAACAAATAAATACTTTCAAATAAAAAAGATGTTTTGTTAAAATCGGTCCATAAATGGCAGAATTATGCTAAAATAAATATTTAAGGTGGCCGTCCGATTTTCCAAAAAAAACAAATAATAATAATAATAAAACCAAAAAGTAATGAACACACAAATGAATTTTGAAAATCGTTCTATAAATAAGTGAGTTATGCGACAATCAATATTTTGGGCGGGCAAATTGCCCCTCCAATTTTCAAGAAAAAAAAAATTGTGTGACCGAACTGCAAGAAAATTAAAAAAAAAATCATTTGAAAATTTGTCCATAAATGGTGGAGTTATGCGACAATTAATATTTTGGGCGGAAAAATTCCTTGTCCTATTTTCGAAAAAAATTATGTGACCAAACTGCAAGCAAACATGTTCAAATAGCAAAAGAATTTTGCAAATTGGTCTATGAATGCAGAAGTTACATGACAATTAATATTTGGGGCGGGCGAATTGCCCCTCCAATTTTCCAAAAAAGATAAATAAAAAATAAAAAAAATATGGGACTAAAATGCAAGAAAGCTTTTCAAAAAAATATATATATTTTCAAAATATTCAATAAATGAAGGAGTTTTGGGGTGGGCAAATTGCATGACCGATTTTCTGAAAAAATAAAATACGGGACCAAACTGCAAGCAAACCCTTTTAACCAATTTTTTCTTTTTCAATTATTACATGCTTTGAAAAATAATTTCTCAATAAAAACGATTTAATTGTAAAATTAAATTGAACGAACTTAAGGTTGAATAATAAATTTCTTCGGATAAATAAAGAATTTTTAAAATCAATCTACAAATGGGGAAGCTATGTGTGTACAAACATAAGAAAATACAACCAAATATGAAGACACTTGCACGATATACATTGGCATAACTGGAGCAGAGTTGGCCGTATTCACTATTGGTGTACACCTTTTAATTTTTTCACAATTTAGTGAGAGCGCTTTTTAAAATTTTTTTAAATTTTACGATATATCTGTAACAATTTTATTGTCGAATTTTATCGCAGAATGGGACGAAACCTTCTCCATTTACGCTAATGTATGTGATGCAAGTGCCTTCAATTTTAACATAACGGAGAGCAAATTCGGTTCAGTGGCTCAAAAACCTAAAGGAGCAGGTTTTAGTTGGAGGAAACAAGTAAGTTTACCGAAATTTGTAAATTAATGTAACCATTGTGAAATTTTAATTCTTGATAAAATTCAATGAGACAAGATCTGTTGGAAACTTCACAGACAACAACTTTTCCCTAAATACTATATTTATTAAGCTATGGCTGTTGAAACACAGAAAAAGAGCATTTGCTCAATTGATTGAGGTGGACATATTTTTAGGTTAGTTTTTTATTAATACCCATCGATTTGAGGTATTAGGCTTAAAGAAATTCACTATGTAATATATTACGACCACCCTAATGTACATACATGTATTGCGCTACAAACACATATATTTTTTTCCATAAAATTTTGACCGACCAAACTAACAAGCATCGACATATTTTCTATATGCAATTTAGGGATTTCTGCAAAAGGAACTTTTTTCCGCCATTACCAAAAACAACAACAAAAAACAGAAAAACAAATTTTTGTTTTGTCAAAAAAAATATATATATTAAAATTTATATCATATTTTTAAAAGCACATTTACACTAACATACAAATGAATAAATTTATATAAAATTTATGTAAATGTAGGTGTATATAATATTTACATAGATAAATAATATACATGCACATGCACACTTGTATATGTTTAAATATGTGTCTGTGTCATGTGAATGTGTCATTTTGTATTGGTGTTTATGTCATTTCATTTAATCATTTGGCCTTTTCTTTTTGTTGGTACCTCCCTTTTAAGTTTTAGTTTTTTGGAGGTTGATGTTGAATTGTTTGAAAAGTGTAGGCAACAACGTCAGGGAGGCTTAGTTTTTATTTAAAAACATTTCGGTTTTTTTCTATCTATTTATTTAATTTTCTGTTCTATTTACTCGGTATTAAACTAATAATATCCTAACCTAGGGCAAATATTTTAAAATATAATATTGACCCAGGTTCCAGCATTGTTGTTAACTCTAATTGGGTGCATTTTTTAAATAATTAAAAAATAATTGTTTAACAGTTGGGGTTTTTTTTTTGTGAATAGCAGCGATTAGTTACAATTAAATATGAGAAAATTTATGGAAATCCGTCGGCTTATGTATTAAACTAAAACTTGCAATCAAGTTATTTTTAAATTTTTAAGTAATATTAGAGAAAAATAGAAAAGATAGAAAAAATGGAATGATTCTCATTTTGGTTAAACAAGATTTAATTTGTTTTGAGAGTTTACATCTGCACAGAAAAAATTATCATCAAAAAATTTTCAAACAAAAGTTTGTCTAAAAATAAATTTCATTTTCAGTAAATTTTCTTTACATAATCAATGAATTGTTTGTTTGACCTTAATTTAGGACGCAAACAACAAAAACAACAAGAATAACTGTGCAAAAATGATAGCAAAAGGAGTTCGATTGTACCAAGTTTGTTTACTGAAGATTTTTGAGTTCATCAATTAGTTGCAATGTCGTTGCATTAATTATTATTCATTTTTTAGAGTCTTTAGATAAACATTCAGACTCGAAGAATTTGAACAAAGTACAATTTCATAAATGCATAATAGATGATGCGGATGATGATAAATGACCCAGGCAAAAATTTTGTTTGATATATTACAAAAAGCCAGTAAATATTTTTGTTTGATTAAGTAAACTATTTTGTTTAATATTTGTTAGTATTTTTAGACTAATTTCTTTATAAACTGAGACAAAAATATTGTTTGAAATTTTCTAGAATCTTTTTGTTTGATTTAGTAAATTGTTTTGTTTACAATTTGTAAATATTTTTAGACAAATTGTTTTATAGATTTAAGCAATTTGTTCACTGAAAAAAACACGTTCTTTTTCAATGATATTGTAGCGATATTTTTGTCTATATTCACAAATTTGTTTGCAAGTCCGTTCCTAGGCAAAATATTTACTATTTTATTGAATTCCTTCACAGAAAATGAAATTTAATTTTTTCTGTGTGGGATTTATTTTGGGGAGAGCTAAAGTTCTCCCTTTTGCACATAGTTATACTGACTCGGCACAGGAAATCTTGTCAGCCTTACGTTTAATGTATAAAACGTATTCAGCATTTTTATGTAAAATATCACGAAAAAAATTTTTGTAGAACATTTTAAGTTTTGTGGGCCATTTTATGTCTTTGCCATAAAATTATACTGTAGGGCTTTAAAGATTTCTAAGCTCCAGGTGTAGTTTGAACGTCAAAAACCACTAAAAACGTAAAATTTGTTTAATGGTTAATTTCGTACTTATTCGCATTTAGCACGCGGCATAGGAAATCTTGTCAATCTTACGTTTTCAGTATTAGATGTATTTAGCACTTTTATGTAGGTTAGTTTAGGTTAGGTTATCAGGTTTCTGGTGAAAATTAAAAGAAACATACCAGCCCGCTTGGGTCCAACAATGATAGTCCTTTTTTAAAAAGAGAAGTAACACAATCAGGCAATTAATATATTAACTTCTTTGGGAAAGGGGTAATGTAGAGAGAACAGATGGTGAAGTGGGAGAGAGATAGAAAACTTAATTCATTTACAACCCTGCTTGTAGAACAATGCTGCAAGCCGCTCTGGTGTCAAGTAGAGGCATTGAGTTGCTTAAGCTGTGTAGCCATTTTATTAGTTCTTTTATTTCGCCGACGGTTCTGCTACAGTACCAACGAAGGAGAGCTGTGAGAGCTTGGATGATTGCCGTCGAATCAATATTGTTGAAGGCACCTTCAATATTCATGAAGGCTACGAGTGTAATATTTTTGTGCTCCAGTGACTTTTCTATGTATCCTACGAGCGAGGCTGCAAGGCTGTCTCAACTGACTTCTCCTTGGTGTAGGCGTGTTTGGAGGCTGATATCAGCAGTTGTTCTTGTATAAATGTCGATCAGTCGCTCCAGTTTCTAAAGTCCTTCGCTTTGGAACACGATACTTTACCTCCTTTTCGCATGAAAATTATATCACAATTGGTTCAGAATATATGACCAGGAAAGGTATATGCCCCTAAAATTAATAATCTATCAATAAGTACATCATCTTGTTCATTAAAACAATTTATTTTGTTTCATTCCCTCTCCACGCAATATTTCAAAGCAAGCTATCAGGGATTATTCAATAAGACAATCATCCCAAAACGGCTACAATGTCATGCAACCGGTCAAGAATGAACTAAAAAAATAACAACATTCTGATTAATTTTGTGGATATTTCATTAACAAAATTTAGAAAAAAAAACACTTGAAAAAATACATAACAAGCCAAAGAATAATGGAAAAGCATAACAAGAAAACTAGCACCAACAAGAAAGTATGTCCAGAAGAAGCAAAGAAGGAAAACTCGTTAGCAAATAAAAATCCAATTTTTATTTTGCGAACACGAAAACGATATCTTAAACAACATTTACTTCTCCTACCACTACAATTTGAAAGTATAAAAACGCAATGACTTTAGCAGTAATAGAAACATCATTGTAACAACAACCATCAAACCTTAAGGTACAGGCCCTGCTAACACTTCGGCCACCGACTCAACCGACTTATGCCATTGACGTTGTCAACCATACAAGTTTTATAATAAAAAAAAGCTATAAAGGACGGAAAAAAATCCAAAATACAAACATAAAGAAATGAAGAAATCAGACATCATTGAAATACAAAATTGAAACCTTCATAATGTTTGACAAAAGGATAGACATTGATGGTCCCCCATAAAAAAATGAAAGAGTTGTTAGGGAAGCAGGCAATAAAGTGTTAATGTATTTAAGCTCAAAAAGAAGTTGCTATAAAGAAGACTTCAATATACAGAGCTTCATTTGAATTATTCATATTTAAGGGTTATAGTTTTTTACTAGATCTGCTCAAAATTTAGCTAAAGATTTAATTAAAAAAATGCAGTTTGTCAAATCTCTCATTTTAAAAGAAATTTTTACTACACGTCGGGGATGCAAAAGGTGCAATTGTACTTTTTTAGTACTATTAGAAAGTGAAAAGTACAATAGCACCCCAATGACTAATTTAGCACTATTTCAAAGTTTTTGATAGTGACGGGGTTTGTTTGAATTTGGAAAAATTTTCCGTTATACCACGTCAAATTTGGTTGATAAACTGATTGATTTCAGCTATGCCTATCTCCAGTTAAGTTAAATTATGTTAAGTTTATCTACATATATGATGATCCTGATGAAAAAGGGCCCTATCTTCCCAGCATGAGTTTTCAGTAAAGCTAAAGCAGCTGTTCCCCCCACTTTACAAGTGGAATTATCCCTGAATTGACCCCCGATAAAGAGAGATTTTTATCAACATCTATATTTAGAGAAAAAGGAAATTTAATTTCCCTCATATAAAAAGTATTTGGGAAGTTAGGATCTCTATTCCGATATGTTATTTTCATACACAAGCTTTTATGCATTCCTATTTTATCTAGTTTTAGGAAACTTAGCTAACTCAATTTCGGCCGCAGGAAGACAAGGTCCCATTTCATCAGGATCATCACGTATAAATTCTTAGTGCAAGTGCCTTTTTCAATGTGCCTTTTTGGTTGATTGTTAATAATGGGTAAAAAGATAGTTAAAATAATAGAATAAGAATTTAGTACAATCGGACTGAAAAATGTACATGATTTCTTGAAAACTAGGTCTCTAATGTAATTTTGCATCCCTGCCACACGTACTTTACAGAGAAATTGGCATAATTATATAACGTATACGCCTAGAATCAACTTGAAATAATAAACGTAATGTTACCTTACACAGAAAAAAATAGACAAGAATTATATTCAATAAAACCATGTTATTAAAAAAATATGAATTTCAATAACATTTATCTTTAACATAATAAAATATTTCGTTGTAAGTATTTCTTTTCCATGCCGGTTATTTCTTTTCTTTTTATACATAAGTACTTAAAACAAGTTGTATCCCATAAAAAAATAAATGGGATATGGCTCAGCTAGAGAGTGTATGCTTTACGTCCGGAAAGCCCGGGTTCGTATTCCAGCCATGTCAACATTTTTTTAATTTATATATATATTTATATTTTGAAATAATTTTGTTATCAATATATGGGAATTCTTTATCACAGGAAATTTGAAAAAAAAATTATTGAATACCGGGTTTTTTGTTATCAAAAACGAAACTTATTTTTTTCTGTGTAATACAGAAACGCCATACCTCATTATTTTTGGTTTCAAATCGGGTTTCTTGCAAAATTTCGATAGATTAGAGGTTCGTTTATCTATCAACATATGCAACAAAATTCGATTTCCAAAAATAATGAATTAGGGCCTTTCTATATTAAGGTAGCGATATAACGACTAAAAAGGTAATTTTATTCCGCATATTCTACTGGTTTATTTATTAAAATCAGACGAATACTTCGCGAGTTATGATGATATATATTAGGGTGACATTTTTTTCTTCAGTTTTGCTTAGAATTTTTGTCAAAAATCTAATGCTTACGTTTAATTTAAAATCCTACAGTAAACTAAAAAGTTAAACGCGAAATATTAAAAAACGTCAAGAGAAACCAACATTGTTTTAAGTTTGTATATCTTTTAAGCTATGAGAGATACGAAAATACATGTAAGGCCATTATATCTTTGTATATTGTAGTTCAACTGAAAGCGCTTTAAATTTTTAAAATCGGATAACATTCAAAAAAGTTATAAGCCTTAGAAAATTTTTTGAGTCCCAGGTCCAAGTCCAAGTTGACACGAGAGGTGTAACTGTTTTCGTGATTTAGCCAGAAGGCCATCAAGATGCGCATTATACAGCCTACACAGAAAAAATTATCACCAAAAAATTTTCAAACAAAAGTTTGTCTAAAAATAAATTTAATTTTCAGTAAATGTTCTGTCCATAATCTATGAATTGTTTGTTTGACTTTTATTTAGAACGCAATTACCAAAAACAACAAGAAAAACTGTGCTGTAAAGAAACAACCCCGATGACGACATACACACAAATAACAACAACAACAATGATAGCAAAAGGAATGCGATTGTACCAAGTTTATTTACTGAAGATATTTGAGTGAATCAATTCATTAATGTCGTTGCGTTAATTCTCATTCATTCTTTTAGCGTCTTTAGAGAAACATCCAGACTTAAACACATTTAACAAAGTGAAGTTTTATAAATGCGTAATGCATGATGATGATGATGTTGATAACCCAGACAAAAATTTTTATTGATATATTTAAAAAAAATCCACTAAATATTGTTTGATATTTTTCAGAAAACCTAGCAAATCGTTTTGTTTGATTTAGCAAATTGTTTTGTTTACAATTTGCAAATATTTTTGACAAATTGTTTTATAGACTTAAACAATTTGTTCACTGAAAAAACACGATTTTTTCAATAAAATTGCTGAGATATTTTTGTCTATATTTACAAATTTGTTTGTACGTCCGTTCCTAGACAAAATATTTTCTATTTCATTGAATTCCTTTACAGAAAAGGAAATATAGTTTTTTCTGTGTAAGTCCTTATTTAAAGATGTTCGAAGTTTTAGATAAACTGATGATTGTATCAGTTTAGAAGTACCAAATTTATTACCATTTATTTTGCAAAAGTCTTCACTGTGCGATAGATTAATGCAACAAGTTTCGTTAACATTTTTTTAATGAAAAATTTAATATAATATGTGTATGAAATAATTTCATTGATTCAATTTCGTTAAACTACTGAAATTATTTCATTATCCAAAGTAATTAAATTAGTTGGCTTAAGTTCATTTTTAATTTAATCTTTCGATCAAAATATTATAAGCTTAAAATAGTTGAACACGCTAAGAAAAGACAGTTAGTGAAGTTCCGAACATTTAGACAAAGTTCAATAAGGTGCGACTCGCCACAAGATGGCGACAGTGTGTTAATTGAGATTAGTAGAATTTTCGCTACAGTGTTGTTACCACTGTCAGTGGTAGTGTGGGTAAAGGACTCTGATGAGTAGACTTGGTGGTCACGAAACAGCTGTCAGTTCAACCTTCCGTACAGCCAAAATTTTTCTTTGAATGTTCAATATTTACATGCTGTAGAATTACTTTTTTAAATAAAAATAATTTGATCGAAAGATTAAATTAAAAATGAACTTAAGCCAACTAATTTAATAACTTTGGATAAAAACCATTCAGTTCGACTAAAAATTCATAACTCAATTATTATTTCATTATTTTAGTGAAATAATTTCATTATTTTAATCAAATTATTTAATTATATTTAATGTTTTGCATTTAATTATTTTTTTATTTTAATGAAACTATAACATTATTAATATTATACTCATTAACTTAAACTGCTGTATTGACTTTCTTAGTTTATTGTAAAAAATATGCAATCATGACAAACGAACACTCACAGTATCGAAACTATTTTTAGCAGACTTCAAAAAAGAAGCAGTTTGTCAATTAAGATTTATTTATTTTTTGCTCACCCATAACTCTATCATTTTAGAATCGCTTTTCCAATTTATTTTTTTTTATTTTAAAGCTTTGCTTTCGGAAATCGAACGGACACTGAAATAGAACGAAGAATCATGTTGAATCAAAGTTATTTTAAGTTGAAACCATATGAATTTAAAGTAGCCATTGTAATAATTATTTTACTTAACTAAGTGCTAAGGAGAGCACCATAATGTGTATTAGCATGGGTATTAGAAAAGTTAATTGTGTAGTTGGTCGAATTGAACTTGGGCTCATATATCATCCCAAGCTTGGTAGTCGACGCGTTAGCCACTGTAATCACAACAGCTTGAAATATATTTTAAATAAATGTACTTTAATATAAATGCCATGATCAATATGATTTAATTGATGATTCAACATAAAATTTATTTGAATTTAAAGTTATCATCATGTTGATTTAAAATGAAATGTGGCGTTGATTTTTCACTGATTCCCTAAAGTAACTCCAACTTTAATTTAACGTAGTAAAAACTGATGTTACTATAAAACCGGATTTAATGGTTTTAATATTGAACAATGTTTTTTTAACAGTGAAAAATATTAAATCAACGTAATTTAAAGTTAGATTAATATAATAAATGAATGTAATATATACAATAATTCGTCCTTTAAAATTAATATGAAACAATGATAATTTTAAACTAAGTCTGTACTTTGTCAGAAAGTTTAATATGATTTTCAATCAACATTGCAACATGTTGATTTAACATTGGATTTTTTTTCTGTGAGATATATATATTTGCAACTAAAACTTGAAACTGAATTATATATTTTTAACTAACAAGCGGCGTTAAGCGTTTTTTTCGAGTTGTTGGCAATTGCAAGTAAATTTAAATTAAAAGGCTTAACAGTTTTCATTTTAAAATTCCTATTTTTTACAATAATTGAACATTTACCTACTAGAAAAAAATTCAATGATTATAAAAGGGGTTGTGTTAATTTCATATCACCCCCAAACACCCTAGATTAATAAGTATTATACGGGGTATAACAATACTACTACTCCTGCCTAAAAGAAAAATTTTCCTTTCAAAAAATGTGGATTTTTTCTCAAAACTTTTCTAATAAAGTTTACCTTTTTTCATGGTCTTAAAATTTTCTATCAAAATATTACCATGACATGGGTTGTATTGGGAAGAGGGTGTTTTAGTTTGTCTTGAGTTTTGAATACGTGAGTGCTGTGACAAGTACGTACATAGATGATGATGAATGTGTAGAAGTAAAGGAAATATTCAACTCACCCTTAAATTTAGTATCGTTAAAGATTTAGAAATAGAGAAAAAAGTTATTTTTTACGGTTTTTATGTATAATTTTTTCTGGGTGCGTTTAAGAACTCATCAAAATCATTGTAATCATCGTCGTCATCATCATCATCATCATTTGTTTTTGATGGCTTGATTGACTTACCCCGGGTTTTTTTTTGTTCACGCTGTTGTTACAATATCTCATGCTTCTTTTGCGAAAATTTCTTGTTATTTCGTTGATGCTAGGACAAGTTAAAAGAAAATAATTTAGAACTTTTAGGCAAAAAAATATTCTTAAGCTTGAGGATTCACATATAAAGATATATAAATATGAATGTGCTCTTCTGCTTTAATACAATAGCACTGGAAAAAACCATTGTGTGCGAAGTTTCAGAAGAATCGGTTTATTAGACATTGTTGAAAAATAGTATATACTTTGCAAGGGAGTATCACTGCCCACTTATTTCATCATGATGTAGTATTGAAACGGACACTTAATGTGTATGCAAAACTTCATAAGAATTGGTTAAGTAGAAATAGTTGAAGAAAAATATTTACTACGTGTGGGCGCGCATTTGACCTCAATTCTTTTCAAAATATTGTAGTGTCACGATAACTAAATATGTGTACAAAGTTTCAGAGCAATCGCTTTAGTAGACGTTGTTGAAATACCATTAGTGGGCGTGTCACTGTCCACTTATTTAATCCTGATGAAGTGTTGTCAAGGACTCTTAATGTGTGTGCAAAGTTTGATAAGAATAGGCTAATTAGAAGTAGTTGAAGAAAAATATTTACCTCTTTTAGGCGTGTCACCGCCCACTTTTCTACCCATAATGTTGTACTATCACTATAACTACATGTGTGTGCAAGGTTTCATAAGAAGCGGCTTGGTAGACATTGTTGGCAAAAATTTACTTTGCATGGGCGCGGCACTGCCCACTTTTCTAATCGTAGTGTGGCATTGTAACAGAAACCTATCGACCGTGCAAACTTTAATAAGGATCGCCTAAGTAGAAGAAGTTGAAAAATAATATGTATATACTTTGTATGGGTGTGACGCTGCCCACTTTTCAACCAACCAATCTGGAAGTAAATCCTTTCAAAGAAAGAAAAAAATTCGAAAACAATTTACAAATGGTGAATTTCTGAAGAAATACACATAAAGCAATAAAAGCAAATTGATAATCTTCTCCTTAAAAGAAAAATTGGTTTAAATCAAGTAAATCGATTACTTCCACAGAATCTATTTGCACATAGAAAGATAATATGTAAATAAAAATTGAGTAAGCTCATTTTTTTCTAATCATTGTGAGTGAACTTGACTTAAAATTCAATGAAAATTCTTCTAAAAGAGGACTTCTTGCAATCACAGCATTTTCCCATCACAACTTCAGGATCTAATTTACTACTTTGGAAGTTCCTTTTCCGGGAAAAATCTTTAAAAAATCTTCTCATTTACCTGCTTCAGTTTTGTTATTATATGCGCCGTTACATATTTTACTTGCACAGACACCCATACATGCACTGATTAAAAATTTGACATGGATTCTATGTCAAGTGTCTTCGTGTTTGATTTCATGACAATCTTCGTCATTGTGGTGTCAACCGCTCATCAATGCCATTGATGACAAATCTGTCATCAATGCAATGACACTCCTACATCAAGGAAATGACCAATTAGAATCAATTTAATAGCAAAATGTCATTGATATAAAAACTATCATAATGCTGATGTAATTTGACTGACTCGCTGTTTTCTCAAGTGCCGTCGCTTTTGACCACATCACAATTTTTGGCCTTGTCATGGCAAGCTTTACATCTGCTTGTCATCTTGCTATCAATGAAATGATTAAAATAGTTATACATATTTAAATTTTCTTACTTTGACTTGTTTCCATTTTAGTTTTACTTTTTGTAATTTTATTGTTCCTTCTTATTAATCCGAGACGCTTCAATTTATGGCACATTTATAGGCTGACACCGGTACTATTTCAGCCACTTTACCAATCTAAATTATCGCCAGTACAAAATCAACATAAACATAATTGATGCGATATACATATGATGACTAAGTGTCATCCATATGATGAAAATGTGTCATAACCTCGTTTGCTTCAAATTTTATCTGTGCATATATTCTGTACTGGCTTAGTTTTTAAAAAGACTAGTAGATTATATTATTAGCTCTGTCATAGCAATGATGATGAGTTTACATCAGTGGAATGTCATGTTTCTTATAACTTTTGAAAAATGCGTTTAAACACAAATATAAAAATAAGAAAATAAAGTTTGTATTAAAATATAATTTACAAACGTTATAACATTTTAACTATTTTCTTTTGTATAATATATCGATGTCGTTTCAGGTCAAAGCATAGATGACACTTAAACAATGGCAAAATTCTATGATGAGATTTGTCATCATATTGATGTCTGTTTTTGTTTTATTGATGACATTTGTCATAGAATTGATGTCAGGCTGTTGATGACAGAGTGTCATCAATACAAAGATATATTTTTCTATGAGTGTATACACAGAATTTCTTACGCAAGCCGGCTTTCACCCATTCATACAATTATTTTCAATTGTTATTGATGCTTAAACTTGTTTTTGTTCATGTTGTTTGTTGCTTTAATAAAACAAACCACCCACTCAACACTCACCCGTAAACACACACAAGTGTACAAGAAAATATATTGGCATCATCTTCGTTTTAAGTCGTCATCAACTTATCATCAATTTCTACGAAGTATTTAGTTACCCAGCAAACCAAAAACATTCGAAAATTATATCGCATTTGAATGTTGCGTAAACATTTCTCGGACAAAACACTCGAGAACGGCTATCGAAGTTGGAAAGAGAAAGAACTGGTAGATCACCAAATATTTCGATTTGATGTTTTGATGACAAACCAATGGCGAATCTTGGGCAATATCAAAAGTGAACCCATATATCGATACCGCAAAAATTCAGAAAAAGTTAATTTTTCAAGATTGTTATCTCTATTTTTTAATTTATTTATTTTAATGTAAATGGAATATCTATTTATTTTAAATTTTTACTTACGCTGCAGTTATACAGAATCGAACACGGTACCCCCACTCGAAGAGATCGTGACAATTTTTTTTTAATTCAATTATTGCACAGATGTGTTTAAATTACACATTCGACAAATTATCGAAAATAGTTCGATGCTGCGAAAATTAACATTTTACGAATTTGGCAATTGCGCTTATTATCGTGACATTATCGACAAAATCGAACATTTATCGAACAATATTGTGTATCGAAAAATCTTCGCTTCAGCGAACATTCTTAAATTTCGAAGCCCAGGCTGCTGCATGCATGTATGGCTGCTGCATTCATGTATGGGTGTTTACGTACCTCTTCGCTCTTATTATTATGGCTCTTCGCTGAATGCTGTAATTCAAACAAACTCAAAGAAATATTTAAGTATGTTTGCATTATTGTGTATCAACTTATAACTTGAATCGAATACAAGTGTCGTATTATTCTTTATATAAGATTCTCGGTGTCATGTTACTTTTTGTGTGGGGTGTGAAATTATGTTTAGCGGGCAAGTGGTCCGTTTTGTAAAGCCTTAAATATCCTTTCGCTGGCTTGTGATATAATAAAACTTTTTTTTGCTTTTGGTATAGTTCGTGGTACGCTAAACTCCATTCAAACACATACATACACACCCACACATGTACATAAATACAAAATTAAGTACATGTAAATATATGACTATTTAGCATACACAAGCCTTTGGCCATGCCAGTGTGCTTGTATTGATGAAGGGGGGATTTCCTTTATATTATTGATATTTGGTTTGATGATTACTTTGAAATATCGAAACATAACTGATTGAAACGAGGGCTGAGGATGGTGCATTGAAATATCGTGAGGTTAGTTGTCTTTAACACGCGTGTTCAACTTACAAAATGTTTAAGGGTATACATGATACACAAAAAAAAACTATTTATTAAACTTTCTCTTTAATAACATGCAAACGACTAAAGGAAGGCTTTGCTAATATATGTAAGTATTTATAAGTGGTTGTTAAATTATATATAAAACACTTTAACACCAGTTTTCCAAGTAAATATTCTTCATACAATTTAAACTTTAATAAACGTTTATAATAAGCCTTATGGCCAACTTGTTGCAAATCATTGTTTCATAGTATAACATGTTAAGGATTTAATAAAATTCCCTTGACAAATGTGAATATTCACCATAGAAATATGAAAGACGCCAGAGCTAATTTCAATCCCCAAGAATTGCTGAGGCAGCAGGTAATAAAAGGTGTTAATTTCTTAAAGCACAAAATGTAATTGTTGCAAATGGAATGAAGGTCCAATGTACAGAGTTTCACTTAAATTTTTCATATTTTATTGTAATATTTTTTTGTAAACCCTTTTCAAAATTTAAATAAAAAATATTTTGAAAAGATAATCATTGAAATTTTTAACTTTCTAGTGCACCCTCTCATCAATAACCAAAAATATATGCGTTAGTCAATGACCGGGTACCCGGGTGACCTTATTTAGTTGTGCTCCGTTTTTTTAATTGAAAATCAAATGTTTGCGTTTAATATTTGTTAAAATCATATTGTTTAGATATGTATATTTATTTCGTTCCAACTAAAGCACGTAGATAAAGACAGTTTCATGGACATTAACAAATTCTGGTCATTGATACGTTTTAACGGCACACAGTGGTTCCAATTAAAAAAAGGTTAATATATCTGTATTTTAGAAAATGTCGATCAGATTAAAAAACGATGTATGTAAAAACTATGACAAAGGACCTTAGCTTTAAGAATGTTGCAACTTCGATCACCCTGCTGCAACACACGGGGTGTCAAAATTGACTACCTCTGCTTTAAGGCCAACAGTTCAGTCCGCTATATCGCCGCTGAAGGCGAGTTTCGCTTCCACTTTTCTTAAGACAGGGAAAAAGGTCCATACAACGAGGAGTTAGAGGGTTAAAATGTTTCTCAAAAATGCTTCTGGTGCAATTTTACATAAAAGTACGGAACACATCTTATGATTTAAACGGAAAGCTTATACGATTTTCTATGCCGAAAATAAATTGTGAGTAAATATGAAATTAACCTTTAATCTCATTTTAAGTTTTAAATGATTTCTGCGTTTCAAGTTGATTGAATTTTATGGCAAATATATTTCTAGAACGTTTCAGCGAAGTTTTTTGCTTTTTAAGTAAAGGGACCAAAAGACCCATACAACAAAGAGTTAGAGGGTTAAAATGTTCCACGAAAATATTTCTCGTAGTGCTGAAATCATCTTATAACTTAACCGTAAGGGCTACAATATTTCTTATGCCGAATCACTAAAACTATGAGCAAAACGGCTGAACCTTAATTCTTCTTAAAATTACTCCTAGATGTAAACTTTCAAACCGCCGATATACGTATATACATTTTCTTGGTGTCCTCCGCCGGAATCAGGCTTTAGAAGCATGTTACATTTTTTTTGTCTTGTACAGTGTTATTGTTGGAAGATAAACGCATAGAAACACATTTAATAAAGTATTCTTTGCTTATGAAATACTTTAATATGTATAGGGACAGCAGAACACGAATATGACATTTACGTATATTTCTTAAGAACCTTTTTTTTGTAATATTCAGGAAAAATTTAATATCTTGCATTTTTTTTAGATAACTTAAAATGCGGACATGTATTTTTCCTGCTTTGATATTAGCTCTGGAAAAAACAAACATTTATCAAAATCGATAAATAGTTATCCTTAAATATTTTTAAGACAAGAAATGTTGAAATTTCACACCTTCAGCTTATCTATTGCTTCACCAGGATGGTAAAAGTTTTAAAATAGTGAAAGGATAGGTAGCCTGCTATGACTTATACCTAAACCATTTGGATCACTAGGTTAAAATATCTATAGACTTATTACAAAACAGAAATTGTTGTAAGTTGACTAGGAAATTAAATTAAATAAATTCAGTGAGACTTTGACTCGCGCACGAAAGGTTCCTTACAAATACCACACCCTTTTTTCGTGCTGCCAATTTTTTTTGCCTTTTTTATTTCAACTTGATTTTTTCGATTTTTTACGATCTTTTCGTTTTGGCAATTTCTCTGAAAATTTCAGGTCCATACCGCTTCCGGTTCTCGAGAAAACAGCCTGTGACACACAGACAGACAAACACCAATTTTGGTGTACGGAAGCCTAAAAAGAGCTTTGTCGAAAATAGTTTCATTAATACAAAATTAAAAATATACGGAGTAAAGTACTACTATATGTAGCTACATGCAAATGGATAGCTAGTATTAGATTTATTAAGATCACAGAATAATTGCAAATAGATTTACATTATTTATTTTGAATTAAAAAAAAGTACGTTATATCTATATCTTTGAGCCAGACATTTAATTGTCAATTAAAAGAAAAAAATACATTCTTAAATTTGTACAAGTAAAGAGAAATAAGTTACAAATTAAACTCTTCCTTCTGCCATCAAATACCAACATTTATTTTCGTTAGCAAATTTATATAAATCTCCAAGGCATTCGTCTTAAGACATTATTTTTTCCTTATAAATATTTCATAACAAGAAAAAAGAAATCATGCCACAGATTTATTTATACCTGTTCACATAAAAACTTTTCTATGTACAAATACATATAAACCAATGACATGGAAATTGCATAAAACAATGAAAGCTTGTGTAATCATCCATTAGACTTTAATAAAAGAAAAAAAGCAACCAATACAAAATTCCAAACTAAAATTTTAATTGCCAAACTAAATAAATACAACTGCAGATTAAAGATATGCTAGAGTCAAACCCCAGATGTTTCAAAAATATATAAATAAAAATAATTAGAAACGAGATAAACATTTTTCGAAAATAAAATTATTAAACACAAGAGCAGCTTTGGAAAAGCCTTTTGAAGACCCTACAATTCAGGAGTTGAAGAAATACAACTGATTATGCAGCTTGACAACAACACACTATTTGAAAAATTAAAACCAAAGAGTGCTATTTCATTAAAATTTTAAAATCAAATTTAAAAACATTAAATTTAAAAATCGTTACAGCTTCTTGCAGTTGCATGAACATAAATATATAAACACTAAATACATACTTATAATACAATCAAAAGTATTGCCTACTTTAAGTCTTGCTAGAAAGAAAAGCACGCACACACATGCATACAATCTTAAAGAGTACGTCTCTAAGGTATCCTCCTCAATACACAGCCATACTCAAAGACGAACACTACCTTACATTTCCTAAAAGGTCAATTTGCAATATTCATTAGGCTTTATTTTTTTTTGAATTTCTAAAATACTTCTTATACATATAATTAAGTTATAAGTTTTAGTCGAACTGTATGGGTATATATCCATTCTTATATACTTCAATTATCCATTTGCAGTTGACTTGTTGTTTGAATATAGTTAGGCCTACAACGAAAGTGTTGACATGCATGCAGCAAGTGTAACAAGAACAAGAATTGCAGTTGCAACTTGAAGTTTATGAAAACTATGACAAAAAACTCTAGCAAAAGAAATGCAAGAACACATTTTTTTCTTCTTATACTTGCACATATTGCAAAATACATAACCCTTTGAAGATACTGCTGTACATTTGCACTTGTATATAAGACAACCTTTAAAAAGCCCAAGAAAACTCAAACTGGCTTGTCAAGGAAAAATACATAAACACATACAGGCGTGCATGTGAATACACATTTGTAGAACTATACAGAAAAGTAGACATTTTCTAAGATTTCTTAAATATTTAAGCCTGATAATTTTTGGAGCATATCTTAGGGGTGAGAGTATAGTTTTTATTGCTCTGTCGTGTGCGTGCGTGTGCGTGTGTGATTTTGGTACGAGACTCAAAGAAAGTTGTTAGTTGAAGATTTCTCATAACAATTTGGCTGAAAAACTAATTTTACTTTTTAGATAAATTTTTTACAAATTAAATGTTTTGTCATATATGGGTCTTTTAGCTTCCTTTGTAAGACAGATTATACTAAAACTCATCTAAAGCTATTTTTCTTGTAAACTATACTTTTTAGTATTAAAAACGTTTAGTACAAAATGTTTTAGAAAAAAAATTTTTCTGCAACATTTTTTAGTACAAAATTTTGTAATACAAAAATTTTGTAGTATAAAAATTTTTAGTACTAAAGAGTTTGGAAGTCACTCTTTTAGTGTTTCCTTCTCTCGGTCTAAATTTGTGTAGCCTACATTGTTATTAGTTTAAACTTTTTTTTAATAATGAAATTTTTAGTGCAAAATTTTTAGTACTATAAATTTTAATATAAAGTTTTTTAGTACTAAGAAGTTTAGAAGTCACATTTTTTAGTTTTTCTTTCTCTTGGTCTAAATTTGTGTAGCTTACATTGCTATTAGTCATTTTACAATGAACTACTTTCTGTATTGATATATTTAGTACTAAATTTGTCGCATAGCCTCCCTTTAGCTGATAGCCCCTTTGGACGGATACTATTGACAGGTCCTGGCAGCGTTCCATGAAAAGAGCACTGCAATCGCTCACCTATGGACGGAATCTCTCATGAGCAGATGCATAAATTGAATATGTTTTTCTTTTTTATCCTTCAAGGAAACTATCTGCTAAAAATAAAGATCAAGATTACTATCAGAACATCTCTAAAAATACTTTTTTTAGGTACTAACATTTTTAATCAATTTGCCATAAACAGATAAATACTTTTAGTGTTAATATATTTAATACTAAATTTTTACGTAAGCACTAAATTTTATTCTTTTAAAATTTTTATGAGTCTATTTTTGGTATAAAATCCATTAGGTTTGACTTTTAACTTGCAAAATTTTTTTTTATTACGAAATTTTTAAATTATTTAAAAAGCATTTTAAGAAACACTTGTTAACAAAGAAAGTCTCTAAATAAGTTTCCCTATTTGATTTTAGTAATCTATTTAATATATACCTAATCCTTTTAGTACTAAATTCTATTGAATTTTGTTTGTTTTTAAATTTGAGAACTAAAAATCTATGAATTTTGTAGTTATTGACACATGATTGTATTAAGTACTTTGTGAAACCTAGTAATTGATTGCACGTCCCAGATTATTTTAAGAGCTAATTTTTAGTACCTAAATTAATATTAATAAAATACATAAATTACGTATATCCTATAGTTCTTATTTTTCATTACTAAGTTTTTCTATCTAATAACTTTAACCTTTATTATTAATACTAAATTAGTTAGTCTTGTATTTTCTTGTACTAAATGTGTAACAATATCAAAACCGGTAAGTTTAGCTTTAATGTTTTGGCACAAGTATTTCAAAAATACTGACTCTCTTTTCAACTTTAATTTAAAAACTTTTTTGATGATGATTTATTTGTCTTTTTTTTTAAGAAAGAACCTAAACAAGATGTCTTGAATAAACTGAAATTTCAGTATTTAGTAGAAAATGTTTAGTAAAATATATCGTTGCAAAATATTTAGTACTGAATTTTATTACTAAATTTTGTACTAAATTTTTAGTACTAATTTTTAGTACAACATTTTTAGTACAACTTTCTTAGTACACAATTTTTTGCTTCTTAGTTTAGTTGATGCGAAATGAATAGGCAAAAATTTTTTTTTATATATTCGCTGCCGCAAATATTTAAGTATGCTTTTTTAATTCTGTCAAAATATCTTTAAATAACTTTTAGGATCAGAAATTTTATTACATGTAACATTTTAGTACATACTAAACTTTGTTGATACAAAGAGTTTCGGTAGAAACGTTTTTAATAATAATGTGGCTGCAAATATATAAGCACTTTCTTAAGAAGTCCAGTATTAAATTTATTTAAAACCTTATCCAGGTTACTTTCTGTGTGTTGTTTTAATTTTCTCTCTATGCCTATTTATGTACAATTTTGCATTTGCAAAATCTTTTCTAAGAAAATCTCAGTTTCTTATACTTAACATAAAACGTAACATCTACACCCAGAGTCATTTATCTCAAAAAATTGTATTGATATGAATAAAAGCAACAGCCTAAGTAAAAAGCAATTCTCCTAATGCCTTCTAATAAACCTCTTTTTTTTTTTTTGTTTCATAAAATTTTCTTGTTACATTTTGTTTGTTTGTTATAAAGAAAGAACTCTGCTCTCAGACTCCCCTTGCTGCATGTAGACGTGTGGGCATGTACCCAGAAAACATTCTTTGCCGACTTGCCTGACGTCTGAGGCTTTACAAGATATTCCACCGAGTTGTCTAAAATTCCTTCACGTTTATGCACATTTTCCGATATATTATCCGACTAATATCAAACTATTCTGTACATTATCTGAAGGCAATTTGATTTTCTTTAAGACATTGAACGGAATAGTCTGCACATTTTCCTACTTAAAACTTTTCAAACTTACTTCTGGACATTGTCAGTTATCCAAATAATTATCTTTTATCTTTTGAGAGTTTTCCGAAAATTTGCAGACATGCAAAAATGGATTCGGAATTCTTACAGAATTCTCTTGAACATTTTGACAAAATTCTTATAATTTGCTCAACTATTTATATGATTTTCGGTTTGTTTTCGAACCGTCTTCGGAATCTTGTGCAGACTCTCTGATGGACTTAGTACAGAAATCGTCAAAAAATGTTTTTGGGTATTCATGTGTGTGTTTGTATGCTTTCGTTTTGTATGAGTTAGTTTGTGTGTGTGTATATTTATTAAAATGGCAACCTGTCAGTACCTCTTTTCGGCACAAAATGTCTTCTTCCAAAATATTTTTGTTGTGTTCTATAAGTTTTCTTTAAGACACACGCACGTACACACTTACACGCATTCTAAATTATTTTTAAAGGAAAGCAGCAACAATACTCTCAAATGAGTATTTCATTTAAACAATAATCTTGTTGTTATTGTTGCTTTAAATGTGAATATTTGTTATTGCTTTTGTTGTGATATCATTTACTTGTACGAAGTCTAGGATGATTTTTGTTGCTACTCTTATTTCATAATGCACAGTAGGATAAAATACAGGCAAAATATTATACGTAGAATTCTTTTGCTAAATTTAATTCAATATCTGAAATAAAGTCTCCCAGTATGACACCTAATTGATCCGTTAAAAGAAAAACAAAATGGAAAGAGTATACATTTCCAAAGTGGGGAGACAGACTTACATAATTTCAACGAATGACGTTTATTGACATAGATTCATTAATTTTTGCAAAAATATATTGACTCGATGTATGCAATTGTTGTTTCAATGAAAATATCCATAAATGTTTAATGTAAAACGGTTCTTTGAAGGCATTCACTGTTGTTATTCTTTAACAAAATTAATGAACCAGTTCATTGATTTAGTGTACTAGTAGGTCAAAATTAATAAGCAATTCGTTAAAACAATGAACTTTTTCCTTGAATTTTTGGTTCAGTGAAACTAATGAATACTTCACTGGGCGAGATTTTTAGATTCCTACAGTTTTGTTTTAGTTTATTTGTAACCACTGTGCATCACTTGTCCTGCCTGGTCAAAAGACATTTTAATGCATTATTTCTTATTTTATGAAATCACAAAATTCAATATATTTGTGTGCGTGCTTGTGTTTGTGTTAGTGTGAAGAAGTATGGAGAAGTACTCCAGTTGGCCAGACTGTCTTGCACGACATTGCCATTCACGATTCTTGTACGATTTGTCCTCTGTCGATTGGGTTTCTAATCGACAATTGAAAGGATATCGTCGTTCAGGACAATCTAAGCGACAAATTCATACAAGTTGATCTCTAGTACACACTTTTGATGACAATATGAGCGACAATGTCTTTAATTTTGTCCTCAATCCAACTTTGTTGAGGACAATATGAGCGACAATGTCTTGCATTTTTCCCCATTAACATTGTGGAGGACAAGATGAGCGACAATGTCTTAATTTTTATCCTCAATCCAACTTTGTTGAGGACAATATGAGCGACAATGTGTTATATTTTGTCTCCATTAACATTGTGGAGGACAAGATGAGCGACAATGTCTTAATTTTTATCCTTAATCCAACTTTGTCGAGGACAATATGAGCGACAATGTCTTATATTTCGTCTCCATTAAAATTGTGGAGGACAAGATGAGCGACAATGTCTTAATTTCTATCCTCAATCCAACTTTGTTGAGGACAATATGAGTGACAATGTCTTACATTTTGTCTTCAATTAAACAAACGAATATATTGGCCTCTTGTTGTCGATGTTTTATGTGGTGCAGCGGCAGGGTGGCAAGCGCGAAAACTTATAAACATGCAAATTCAGCTCGAATTTCAGCTAATTCAGTCAATAATTTAAATGAAACGGAAAAAACAAGGCAGCAAAAATATTAAATAATTAAGTAGGTGACATTATCGCTATGTAATCGTTGACGATAAGGTAAACTACATTGTAGCCTACATAGTCGTAAGCGACACTGTCACTTTTTTAATCATTGACGACAAGACAAGCGACATTTTCACTCATATAATTATTGACGACAATCTGAGCGACATTGTCGCTCAGTGAATCATGCATGATTTTCACGACACTTGTTCGAAAAGTTCATCGATGATTTGTTCCGGCTGTCCGACATTTGTCGCGCA
Source organism: Panzeria rudis (assembly GCA_956483635.1). Lineage (NCBI taxonomy): Eukaryota > Metazoa > Arthropoda > Insecta > Diptera > Tachinidae > Panzeria > Panzeria rudis. The sequence goes on from OY101449.1 coordinate 12,628,676, forward strand.
CCCGTCATTGATGATGTCTTAAAGACGTGGCCAACTGGGATGTTCATATATTTGTGAGTTCGAATATGTCTTATTATTTTGTTATTATTGTTTTCTACTTATAATTTACGTTTAATGTGAACGTCCTAATGTGCGTATGTTTATGTTACTGTAGTCGTACAAAACTTCTTGTCCTTTCTGTATGAGTGTGAATGTGTGCTTAATTTTACTTTAATTTCCATTTCTTTTTGCTTTTTGTTTTTGTGCTGCTTTCTTTTGTGGTAGAAAGGTGTACGTGTAGATCTGATTGAAATTGATTGTTCAGGTATAGTGTGAGTTTTCTTAAGATTTTAAGAAAATTTTCTTAAAGTCATATAATTGAGAAAGAAAATTAATGTTTAATACGCATGCATAAGCATGTTTAGGCAGGCTTTTATATAAATGTGGGTATTTATGGTAAAATATGCAGTTATGTACATGTTAGACGATATTTTTTTCTGATTTTTGAGGAGAGCAATATATATGTTTCTTATATACTGTAACTAGGAGTAAGAAGCGTTCTATGGGAGTTTATATTTTCATTGTTATCGACAAAAAAAAATTGTGCTCAATTTTAAAAACGAGGAATCTAGAAAAACATTTTTCTAATGAAGACTACCTTCCTCAAAACAATATTTAGCGTATTTCCGAATATAAAACTGGTCTGCAAAAAATAAATAAATAAATCAAAACTTTTGGTTCTTTAAATAAGAATGTGTGAAATATAAAGATTTTAAAATTCGTTTTCAGTTCTTTTCTATAACGTACAGATTTATTTTTATGGGCATGGCTAATATTTCCATTATGTTTATCAGTATATTTTAACTTAACAGGAAAACGGTATGCCCGATTTCGATGCACGAAGCGCGAAAATATGCTTAAAGAAATTTCCTTTTTTTTCATTTGATCAAAATTTTCGCCCTTATTCACAATTAGTATCGAAAAAAGTGTTTTTTAAATCGAATAAAAAAACAATATTTTACAAAAAATTTAAAACTACCATATCTCTACCTTTTAACTATCCTTCTCAAGACCAGATGTCTTACGAAAAATATAAGCCATATGGCAGCAAAATCGGTGGATAAATGTTGATTTTTTAGCAGTTAAGTGAATATACCCAGATACTTAAAAGGTACCTTTTAACTGTCTGAATGTATTCACTTAATTGTTAATAAAATCAACATTCGACCATCGATTTAATTGCTATCGCTTATTTTGTTCGCAAGAAACCTATATTTAAGAAAAATAGCTAAAAGGTAAAGTTTTTGCGGATTTAAATTTTTTATAAGTTTAGAAAAGACATTTTTTGCATAAAAAATATATTTTTTCGAATTTAAATTGTAAATAACTCCGCAGGCGTTTATCAAATCTAAAAACTAAATGGAGGAAATTCGAATATAATTTTGTCATGCATGTACCAGCATTTGGCTGATCGAAATTCGGCATACCGTTCTCGAGTTAGGCTAAAATATCGTGATGTACATTAATAGCGAAAATATTAGTCAAATTCATTATAATAAACTTGTACATGATAAAAAAAACTTAAAAGGGATTTCAATATAGCGCACTAAACTCTTTATTTTTCACATATTTTTATTTAAAGGACATTTTCTTTGGAGACGTTTAAAGTATTCGGCTGATTCTTTTTCTAAATGTACATTTTGTGTATGTTCTTTTTTTTGTTTGTTTGTTTACCAGTGCAACTAAACGAAATATGAGAAAAAAGGATTTATATTATAGTGTTCGCTCCATTCAATGGATCCTAAAATGAAATTACATTTTTCGATTTTCTAGCATTTTTGTTAATTGAGCGTTACATTTACATTCGCGGTTATTCTGGGAATGATTTTTGCGTAAAAATACACGAACAAAAAAATTTGTATAGAGTTTGAAAGCACTTTGCATCTACTCTGTAAAGACAAAAAATTATAATAATCGCAAGAAGAAATTCAAAGTTACTACCACTTTTTTAATTTTGCTTGGGTTCACATAGAAAAATTAAAAAAATTTATCTTGTGAGGTTAGTCGAACTGTATGGATTTATATCCAAAGAAATTTAATTATTTTTGTTTTTGCATGTAGACAAAGAAAATCTTGACTCCGCTGAGGATTGAACTGACGTTTCGTTCAACCGTCCGCTCAGTCAAAATTTTCTTTGTCTACATGCTTCACATATATCTCTAAATAAAAATATCATTTAATAGAAAAATTAAATTAAAACCGAACTCAAGCCAAAAAATGAATAATAATGAAATTCTATATCTTAAAATAATTCTTTACAGACATTTATACATAACCGAAAAGCAGGCTAACTCTTCTATCAAATAATACTAATTTTAATAAAATCGAATGACAATTTTAAAAGTTATGATAATTTTAAACAATTATTCGATTTTTCGTACCAGAATACGACCTGCCCACAGTGCGGTAGAAACAAAATTTTTTCAAAGCAAATTGAAAATTTCTAAAGGGATAATGTGCTCTATTTATAGTTTGTACCCTTCCGCAGCTGCTAAATTTTTTTACCGTCCAAAAATTAATAGATAAATTAAGCTTAAGAATTTTGTTAACGTAACGCTTAATACATTTTCTTACGAATTCAATATTTGTTTTAAAACACACATTATATTTTGAATTTAAAACAAAACATCATGCATAACAGACACGTCATTTTCTATGAAGAGAGTATAAACAGTATTTTCGTTCTTCATATTTAGCACATAACGGACAGTCTTACACAAAAAAAATGTGTGTAAATTTATTTGTAATATATTATTAAGGCATGCTAAAGCAGTTTTCATTTTCAAATTTATGCGTTTATTTGATAAAATGTTTTACTATAGTTTTTGCAGAGAAGAAAATAGTATGTATATGAAATGAGAATCAACCATAAAAATATATGCAAAAAAAAACATATGATTTATATTTATTACAATAATATTCCTTATACGCATTTATATATTGTTCAACCGATTATATCTTCTGGTTAACCGTGAAAGAACAAACTCTGACCGATATAAGACGAACGTTTACAATGCCTTCACTAACCCTTAACATTATATGAATTTTAAGTTTTATCCTGAATTTAAAGCATTTGAAGTATTCCCCCACCCCCTCAAAAAAATTAATATTTGGCCAAACAATTGTTTGGTAAGCAATTCATATTAAATCCAACTGACATAAGAAAATGTAACAACGAATAATGAGAAAGTATTTAATTCAAATACAAGCCGTAAGAGTTTTACAAAACAGTCATCAAAACGCTAGCAAAAAATAGCACAACAGAAAAACAAACGACAAGAAGGAATACTAAGCAACTTAAAATGGTATTAAAAAAAATTTTAAATATAAAGGAAGTTTTTTTAAACAAACAAAGGAAAATAAGTAACCAAAAAATAAAAAAAACGAAACATACACCTCCATTATAAATACATATTTTTGTTCCCTTGCAGGATCTCATAGAGAACATGCCACTACCACGAATACAACTTAGCTCAACATTGCAACAACGTTTACGACTACGATTACGATGGTGATGAAGACGAATTGTAATAATAATAATAATAATAATAATAATAATAATAGAAGATATGGCACTCTACGGCTTAGCTGCATACTTTCCCATGCATATATATCAACAAACATATATAAAAGTTCTATGAAATAGGGGTACTACTCGTACACAATGTTATCATGAAAATTTCAAACATTCATTCCCACTCTCATATTGGTAAAGACAAGCTGAAACCAATTCATTGTAGCCAACAATACCAACAAAAACTAAGTCCACAACAACAACAACAGCAACACCAAAAAAATTATAAACGAACACTCAGAATTCCTTGGTTCTTACATTTTTGCCTCCATTTAATTTTTTCCCTTTTTCATTCTGCCGTAATTTTTTTAGACAGCTTAAAAGAAGAACTTGTATAAAATGTTGGCAAGTACCATAGAACTTTTTTTCCATTTTATGACTTTTTTTCGTCTTTATATTTTATATGATGGGGGTTTCTCTAGACAGTTAAGGCAGCATAAGAAAAAGTAACGAAAATTACAGAAAAAGGACTCTAAATGTAATAGAATGTCTGTTAAAATGTTGGCACAGCTGTATGTGCGCGAGTGTGTTTGTTTTCAAAGTTTAAGCTTGACTGAATAAATGGTTGCCTGGTACGTTAACTGACATTTGAAAGAAAGAACCAACTAAAAATTGTATGCAAAGAAAATAATTCGTTCGCAATAAAAAACGATCATTAAAAATTGCACCAGGTACAGCGAAATGTATTCAACTTGGAACCTTTTTTTAAAAGTATGTTTTTAAAAGCACTTTTCTCAAAAGTTGCTTTTTTTAAATGTTCTTTGTTTCCAACGTACTTTTTTAATAAGTACTTTTTCTATAGGTATTTTTCCAAAAGACACTATTTTTAAGGGTACTTTTTAAAAGGTACTTTTTTAAAAGGAACTTTTTTAAAAGGTGCTGTTTTAAAAAGGTACTATTTTTAAAATGTACTTTTTTTAAAATGTACTTTTTTAAAAAGGTACTTTTTTTAAGACACTTTTTTTAAAAGGTACTTTTTTTTTAAAGGTGTTTTTTTAAAAGCTATTGTTTTTAAAAGGTACTTTTTTTAAAAGGTACTATTTTTCAAAGGTACTTTTTTTAAAAGGTACTTTTTTAAAAGGTACTTTTTTTAAAAGGTACTTTTTTTAATAGGTACTTTTTTTAAAAGGTACTTTTTTTACAAGGTGCTTTTTTTAAAAGGTACTTTTTTAAAAGGTACTTTTTTTAAAAGGTACTTTTTTTAAAAGGTACTTTTTTTAAAAGGTACTTTTTTTAAAAGGTACTTTTTATAAAAGGAACTTTTTTTAAAAGGTACTTTTTTCAAAAGGTACTTTTTTTAAAAGGTACTTTTTTTAAAAGGTACTTTTTTTAAAAGATACATTTCTTAAAAGGTACATTTCTTAAAAGGTACTTTTTTTAAAAGTACTTTTTTAACACTTACTGTTTTTAAAAGGTACCGTATTTTTTAAAGGTACTTATTTTAATAGGTACTTTTTTTAAAAGGATTTTTTTTAAACTACTTTTTTTAAAAGGTACTTTTTTTAAAAGGTACATTTTTTTAAACGTACTTTTTTCAAGGTACTTTTTTTAAAAGGTTTTTTTTAAAGGTACTTTTTTGAGCTATATTTAAAAAAGTAAAATTTTCAAAGATATTTTAAGATTCTTGTCTGTAAATACAAACATATTTCGCATCCTTTAACCGGATAGTTGGTGCTATTGAAGTACTTTCCCTAACTAAGATTTAGTGTGGGTTTCATATAAACGTCTGATTGTAGAGATGGTCTGGTTTTTTATTTCATTTATATTTATTTTTTGCTCTGTTCTTCCTTCTCTCGTTAAGAGTTTCTAACGAAATTTCTGTATCCTCTTCCAAGCAAGAAAAAAAAACATTTTTGCTGTTGTTCCAACCATTGCTGATGTGATAGAAGCTTCCATTATCCTTGTTTTATTTGAGGGTACTGTTTGCTTTAGCAAAAAAAACACAAAACTGAAATAGAATTTTTACTTGTTCCTTTAATTTTTATAATTTATTTTTTTTTCATTTTTTGGTATTACGTATTTTTGGCAACATGAAGTATCGCAAAAGGATGCTTCAACCAAAGTTACCTTTTTCCGTTGCGCAAATTGTTATCTTATGCAAAAAAAAAAACAACGAGAAAAATTTACAAAAAGTGGAATAAAATGTTTACCAGCAAGCTAAAATTTAAAATAGTGCAAGGATAATGGTTGTGGTGGGTATGGATGTAGGTGTGGAATCAAAAAGAAATGATGGCTGTAGCAATTTCTTGGGTTTGTCATTAAAAATAAACCCTCCTGTGCATAGCCACCCATGTTCCTCTTAATGAAACAGTGGAAAAAAGTACTAAAACTCGCATTCGCTTATTTTTTTTTTAGATTTACTTGCCTTAATGTCCTTTTTATCCTCTTGCATCTTCTTCGATACCCAAAATAAAAGCTGTTCCCCCCTTTCAGTTGGTATTTGTATATATAAAATTCAAACAGTTTTCTAGGTATTAAAAATAAAGGATTTTATTTTTGGTATTTTTTGATGATCCTTTTTCTGGACCTGTCGTAGTTGTTGCTATTCTTTTTCGTATCACATTATGTGTGTTCATTTTAAACACAAATAAAGAAACGACCAGTAAGTTCCTTCACACAACCACTGCTTCATAAAAAGTTTTGTGTTTGAATTTTTGTTTTTCAACCGTTTTGTTTTTTGTTTTTTTAGTTTTGTACTAATTTTCTAGGGCGCCACCATGCTGGTGATGGGCTATTTTTTATATCCAATGAATTTATTGTAACGATATTTACTGTTATAATGCTTCGCCTTTGCATGACGAAAGAATGAGTGGCAGAACAAACAAGCCGTAAGGTTTATAAAATGAAGAATTACTAATCTAAAGTCTAACACCCTTGTTCCCATTACTATTAGCGATACGAACTTTTCTTATTTGTTACTGTGCACAACAATGTTCGGTCTTTTGGTTTTTAGAAGAAAAAGTTAAATTATGTCTACAAAAGGTTGGTATATCGATAAATAAAGTTACACCATTTGATGGATTACTACTTTTCCATTAAAAAAATAAACCTGAAAATTGGGCAACAAAGCACAATGCTTATAAAATATTTCTCTAAGCATTTTCCGAAAATTATTGGAACGTAGTTCCTTATGGCACGTTATGCACATCAGTGCTTTGAATAGCATAAATCAATGCTTTCAGGAGTAACAAAAATTTGTTGTATATGAAAAAAAATGTGTAACAAAACCGTGAACTAAATACAAGTAACGAGTACTGGTAACGAATACTGGTAAAGAATACTGGTAACGAATATTGGCAACAAATACTGGTCACGAAAATACAAAATGAAATGTATACAAATATCTCTATTTGAAGGTAAAACTACTGCACGACAGCCGGTGATCAGTGTTGCTGCTGTGAATGTTTCGGAGTTTTTAGTGCTGCCAAACTGATTTGTGACCTATAAAAGTGGTTTATGACTATGATAAGTGGCTATGACTATGATAGCTGAAGGTGTCTCTGCCAACTATTGACGATAAGTATCGCTTTAGCTTTCCATGCAATAGTTGGTTTAGGTGCTGGCGACTTTTAAAAGTTTATTTTTCATTTGGAAGTCCAAATTGTTGTCTTTCTATCGATTGGTGTTATTAGGGTAGGTTCAATATATTTTCAAAGAAGTTTTTCGGCGGGACCCATAGCACCTCCGGGTCCGTTTTCGAAGCGAAAAATTCTGAAGGGGCACAACGAGACGACGGATATTGCATAGTGACACGGATAGCGAGGCTGATAAAAATATTAAAAAATTATTTAAATTACAATCAATCATAAAGTTTAACATTTGCTGTTTTCTTTGGAAAAAACAAAGTTAGCTACGTCTGCCTCTGTCTTATTATTGCAACAAAATGAAAAGTGAGAGTCTGTTCTTAGAATTTACTTAAAAAAATTCTACAACTATTACCAATAAAAAAAAAGCATGTAATAAAAATTTTTGTTTAATATGATTATTTCGAACTTTATTTGCTTGTGAATCCAAATTGATAGCACATGCTAAAAAATTTCCAAAAACTTTTTCGTTCGCTAGAAATGAAAGTTGTTTCTTTAGTTATTTGGAACGCTGAACCCGAATCTGCACTCTGTTTTTTTCATCAGCTCTAGTTTTCGCGATACAACGTTATGTAAAAAATAAACGTACTTTCACCATAGCATAACTTGAGAAGGGGTTTCCCTATTCAGTAAAGAAAAAAAAACCGAAATTCTTAACTTAATTCTTGAACACACACAACAAAACAGAGTTGCGCCACTTTCGGAAGCCGCTACATTTCCATCGTCAGTGCTCACGTGTATGTTGCTTATCATCACTTTTGAGGTGGCTCTGTTGAATGTGATTTCAATTCTTATCTATACAAACTTTTTGTGAAAATGTAATACGAGCACGGCGACACTGAGAAAGCGCAGTTTAGTATCAACCTAAGTGATTTAGTTCTCGTATTCAATTTTCACGAAAAAAATTTTTTTATATAAGAACTGAAATCACTGACGATGGAACTGTAACGGCTTTCGAAAGCAAGATTAGCGAGTGCAAAAAAATACAATGTAAAAATGAAAGGATATTCTTTCAGTGATCTATTTTGGTTTTGACCAACGGATATTCTTTCAGTTGATGTAAGTTTGCAAATTAGCTGTATTTTGGAAACCGTAAGAGGCAAACTCTTGAAATTGTCAAAATAACAATCTAACTAAAAATTAAAGGGTATTCTATCAGGTTGTGTAATTTTAAAATTTCAAACAGAACTAAAAATACCGTCAAAAAACGAAAAAATAATCACCACACTAAAATATTTCCAAAAAAAAAACATAGAAACTATCACCAAAAACGAAAAAAATTAACAAAACTAAAAAAACCCCCAAAAAACCGAAAAATTGACAAAAACAAAAAAAAACAGAAAACGAAAAAAAAAATCGCTAAAACGAATTAACTAAAAAAAAATACCAAACAAAAAAAAATGCCATAAATAAAAATATCTTCAAAAACCGAAAAAAAACGCCAAAAACTAGCAACAATTGCCTAAACTGAAAAAAGTCGTGAAAAACGCTAATATGTAAAATAATCGCCAAAGCTAAAAAATCGTAGAAACTAAAAAATCGCAAAAAAACAAAACAATCGTAAAAAACAAAAAAAATCACCAAGAACGAAGTTCGCCAAAGCGACTACATGTCAAAAAAGTCACCAAAACGATAAAAGCGCCAAAACTGAAAAAAATCGCCAAAAGCGAAATGGAATACATGTATGTATATATTATTTATGCGGAGCCCTTCGTGTGCGAGGCACAGTCGGAACTACATTTTCATTGCTTCCAAAGAATCTGTATCAAAAACCTGAAAATAATTAGTATAAAAGTTCAATTTTATATAAGTCATACAAAAATTGTTAATTCCTTTACAGTTTTAAAAAATACTTTTAAAAAAATCGATACATTTTAAAAAATCGATCTTGTAAAGGACATTTATTTATCAACTAATATCCTTCTAAACAGCTTAATAGCTTAGTTGCTAAAATTCTTCCAAAAGTTTATATTTATTCACTTAAACTTACATGAAAACACGGCTTTGCGTTTAAATTCGCATTAAAAGAAACAACTTACGAAAATGGATAATTTTTTATCTATTTTGAGGAAAAATATTTATAGACCGGCGAAAAAAAATTTCCTAACATCGCTTCCAATTCCGTGATTGGTAATCGAAAAAGAGAACTTCTTGCAATGACGAACATATGTAAACTAATTAGAAATGATCCAAATTTGCACTACTTCCGGATCACAAATTCTACATTTTCATGACTTCCTTGGAGTGTCCTTTTTTGATGAAAATAAGATTTAAAAGACAATGAATTCAATTTGAATTCATGGTAAAATTAACAAGAACTAAATTATTTTTTACAAAATAAGTAATTCCATTTAGCCGGGTGTGACCATTTTACACACATTTTTTGTTATAAATCAAGAATATAAAATTTTTACTTAAAAAAACGTAGCGGCTGACAAGGACATTAAGCTTAAAGTCGTTCAATAACGGGTAGACACTGATGGAACACGATTTTTGTTCAGAATGATTATCACAAAGTTGCGATGGGTGTGACCTTACAAATCTTAGTTTTAAAGAATTATGACTTTTAGTATAAATTCTGTAAAATTTGGACTATAAGGTACACAATAATTTTGGTATAGATATCTGTTCAAAGTGTTTTTAATTGTATTGTGTATTTACTGTTTGACAAAAAATTTTTTTTCTTATAAAAAAAAAATATTTTTAAAATGAGACGGGTGTGACCGACGGATGTGGCCTAGTATAAAAATTCAAAAATTCTGAGAAATAAAACTTTTTACTGATTTAAATAATATAAATAATATAAAGATAAACTCAGAAGAAAATAATAAGACAATAAATTATTTGCTATCCGTTCTATTATAGACAGCAAAATGCTCTTGCTGAATATATTTTAAATTCAATAAAAAGCAAAAAAAAAGTATATTCTTTTCAGCGATAACGTTTTTTTATTAATAATGAGAAAGGGAATAAAAGAAAATCTGAAATTAATATTAAACATACAAAGAGGGAGAGCAAAATATTTCTTGCATGATCATTTAAAAGTGCCTCAAATTGATTAAAAAATATTTAATAGGGTATTTTTTATATTTTCTATAATTGTCATTCTGTAAAAAACATAAATAGAGAGATTTTTATTAAAAATTAAAAAATTATTTTTTCCTTGTATAGGACCGTTTTACGTGGAATCACTCAAATAAGAGCGTAAAATATTATTGATATATAAAATTGATATTAGTAAGTTTTGAAAAGCAACGAATTGAATTTAATTCATGGTAAAATTAACAAAAAATAAATTATTTGCTTAAAAAAAACTATGAAAAAAAATTTCACGTTAACTCCCCATGAAATTAGTCCCAGATGTAAACTTTCCAAATGGCTATACACGTATATTTTTTAGTGCTCTCTACCGAAATCAAACGATAGAATAATATAATTTTTTCATGTTGTACAGAGTGTTACTATTTAAGACAAGTTTTTGGCTAATTTTGCGATTACAAAATACTCTTTAACCAAAATTTCTCGCATATTTTTTCTTACTCTGTGGAATTAGTGTCCTTTGTTTTTTTGTTCAGTTTTTTTTATCTTTATCATTTTGTAATTTTCTTATCCTTAAATAAAACTTTCTTCGTCGTGTGTGGGCAACTTTTGGTTTTCTTTATTTACCAATATCTCTAGATATATAATGTTTTTATTCTCCTATTCCTTACAAGTTCCCTTAGTCTTTGAAAATCCAAGGATTTTGTTTTTCTTAATGTTACTCTTTAATTTCTTTATGTTGGTGGCTCCTCTTTTTGGTTTTTGGTAGTCATTTTAAGCCAATTTCAATGCAAGTAAAAAGTATGGAGATATTCGTAAGAGCATGTGTGTGTGTGTGTGACTAAATGTATGCGTATTAGGTTAGAGCTGGCCAAAAACGAAGATGAATTACTTTTTCTTGTTGGCTGGACTTTGGCCATCAATTCTTTTCTTTGTTTTTCTTTTCGTCTTTTAGACTTAAAGTTTCTTTTTATATAAATTATAAGAAACATTTTATGTAACGTAACAGCAACACACATCTCTAGTCCGTTTTTAGTGTTGTGGGGGCACTGCTAAGAAAAAAGAAAATCCATTTTGTTTAAGAAAGTTTGTGTCTGACTGTCAGTCATGCGGAGCTTATGGTTGGCATGGGCACATTGGTATTGAAGGAGGTCGTAGTAATTCATAAGTAAAAATACTTTATTACAAAGTAGTCATCAATGCATGCTCACACAAACACACACATGGTAACAAATACATTCAAACACTTTTTAATATTCCTGTATGTTTGTAAGAAATTGGATTTTATTGAACAAGACAAGTCATTTTGGATGAGGAGGAGGAGGAGGAAGAGCTGGGGCACATTTGTAGTCAAGCGTGAATGGATATGAGAAATGAGTAGTGACTTGATATGGTGAGCAACATCTTTAAGAGAAATATATATCTAATAACACTGTACAACAAAAAAAATATTGAGAGGACTCTAAAGACTGATCCTGATAGAAAAATATACCTGTATTGGAGTATAGTGTAAGATTTTCTAAATTAGAAGGTAAAACTAAAAATCGTAAGAAAAAAGTTTTTTTTTGCATAGTAGTTCCTCATACATTAAATAAGAGATGTGCAAAAAATTAGTCTGATCTGAATCCCAAGTTACACTGTGCAGTAAAATATATATCTTTTTTCCAAAATTAACAGATTCTGACAACTGATGCTCGTAGAAGGCACCAAAAAAATATATATGTGTATCGCTGTTTCGAAAGCTTACATCTGGGAATAGTTTTAGGGGGAGATAAGTTTCCCCCTTTTTTGCACATACACAAAATAAGAATTTTCTTCATAAATTCTGTGACTTTCGACATTAATCCAATGAAAAACTTCATTAAAATAAATTAACGTAACGCTTCGTTGGATCAACGAAACAAGTTGAGTTAAAATCATTTTAATGAAAATTTCAACGAATATATGAAATAACTTTGGATAAAGCCATACAGTTCGACTAAAACTCATAACTCAATATATGAAATAACTTCATTATCCAATGTAATAATATCGCTAAACTAAAGAAAATATTTCTTTATTTTAACGAAATTTATTCACCATTTTAATGAAACTAGTTCATTATTTTAATTAAACTATTTCATTATTTTAATGATATTTTTGCATTATTATGTATACTTATTAACATAAAATGTTTTATTGGCCATTTAAATTTATAAAAATTTATACGATACATCAGAAAAATGTTCAATGTTTATGACAGCTCATAGTATCGAACTCAGACCTCGAGATTTTCATCACTTGCTTTGTAGGAAACGTCTTAACTATTTCAGCTAACAGCGCTCTCAAAACAATTTGCTCGATGAGTGTGTAATAATAATAAAAAGAGTACATCATCAACAACCATACAAAACCATTTTTGTTGTACACTTTTGGTCGACAACTGTTGAAATAAATAAAGTTGTGTTTTTCATCGGTATTTCATAAGTCCAATGAAATTTTTCATTAGAACTATGTATTACATTTCATTGAAAGTATAATATCTGAAAACTTAAAATTTGTAATTATTTGTAATTTTTAATTGTTTTTAATTTTTAATGGTTAAGACTATATATAAGAAGTTTCCATAAGATGACAAAACGTTGTTGTCATTAATCCAATAAACAATTTCTAATGAAACAACAAAAGCTAGTGACGGAATTCCAATGCAATTTATTCACAGTATTTGTGAAAATTTCACTGGATTTATGAATCAAAATTTTTTCAGCGGATTTATATTGACTTGGCTTAGAAAATCTTGTATTCCTTACATTTACGGTGTCTGAAATGTTTCGCATATTTATTTAAAGCACCACGACGAACATTTTTATGAAATACCTTAACCCTCTCACGCTTCGCTGTACGGCTCTTTTTGTCCCTTTCTTAAAATAGGGGCAAAAAACTCCCCTTCACCCGACATACAGTGGACTGAAATGTTCTACAAAAATATTCGCCATAAAACTTTATTATAAATATTAATAAAACTTAAAGTTTAAGATTTAACTTTAAGAAATCATTCAAATTATAAGATTAAATGTGTTTTACATAAAAATGCTAAACATATCTTTCGCCTTAAGGCTTGCAAGATTTTCTATGCCAGTTCAATCTATTTATGTGGCGGTGGGGTCATTAACTGTCCTAAAATAAATGTAAATTTTCAAAACTCCGATATATTTATATATTTTTTTAGGTGCCCTTGGCAAGAATCAGTCGTTAGAGCAGAGGCATGCGAGTCTAGGTCATGGCCCAAGACGTTCGTCGCCTATTTGTCGGCTATTTACATCTATACAACACAAATAATCAAAACGAATAACAACAAGGGCACAACAATGGGTTGTATCTATCAACAAAGCAAATAAAGACCAACACACTTAAACAATAAATTATTTCTCATTTATTTAGTTGTCTCTTTGCCTGGCTCTGCGTTAGAGCCATATATATTTTTTTGTGTTGTCCAGTGTTATTAGCTGAGGGTTTCTTGGTTTAAAAATATGTCAACGAGAATGAATATGTAATAAAGTGATCATTTTAAATGATAGTGCTCAAAATCTTTCTTTCTTATGATCACGCCTTTTTTTTAATGTTTCAAATAAGAGAAGTTGAAAAGAAAAAAAGTGAAAGAAATTTATGAATTAAAAAAAAAATTGCTAGACGAAACTCTACAATATGATATAAGCTTTTTGATTATACAATTGTTTTTTTTTATTGCCAAAACTATTATTTATTTTGATTTTGTGTTGCAATAATATAATGAAATAAATTTAATGCCATTTAGTTTAGAATTTCTTCAAAGAACGAAAATAAACCTCAATTTTATTTTTTGGGTTTGAATTTTCAAATCCCATTAAACTTTTAAAAGTTTTCTTTAAACCCATTTCTAACACATGAAAACTTGCCCAAAAAGACACATCTTCCTTAAGAAGCAACATCTTAAAACTTCCATATCAATTCATTTTAAATGTTTGTCTTAATTTCAATGTAAATGTATGTACGAGAATATTTCAGTGTGTAAGTCTAAACGAGTAAGTGTGTGCGAGTTTTGTAGAAGAAAAAAAACCCCTTTTCAAATACTAAAATTCAACTTCAATTAAATTCAAACCTTTTTACTGCTGCTCCCCACTACAATTCCTATAAATGTTCAAATAACAAGAAACTAAAAGAAATGAAATCTAAAAGGACTTGCACGCCAGTGTGCTAAGTGAAGGAGGTGAGGTAGAAAAACACGCAAAAGAAATAAAATCCAACAGAGCAGTTTGGCAAGAGACACACTCTTAACTTGGGAACAAATCAAACTAAATAAAATAAAAAAACAAGAACCACACATACCATTAAAAATGAGAAGAAAAAAAAAGTAAAATAGAAAAGGGTACAACTCAAATAAATGGAGGACACATAAAAATGAGACGACACCTTAACGAACAAACAGACGGACAGACAGACAGAAAGTTAGAAATACAGCCAACACGAAAGGAATAACATTTTTGTGTATAGAAAACCGTTTCTTTATATCAAATGTGACGCCAACCAAAAAATAAAAAAAAACAGAAAAGGAGTACAAAGCCATGGTACCTTCCACCCCCTCCCCTCCATCGCCAAAAATAAACAAAAAGGGATAACTTTTTTTGTTATCCTTTACAGTAAAAAAATATATAGCAAGATTGCAATTGCTAAAAGCAAGGAAAGAGAAATGATATTAAAGCGATTCTACGTATGTATAAATGATTGTACTATTCTGGTGACCCTCTTCAACAGAAATGTCTTAGCTTAGCCCAAGTGAATGACTTTAAAGCAAATGATGGCTTTTAATAGTGGCAGGGCTGTTTGCTCCCACTCACTGTATCCTTGCGAGGGGGGACTACATTTTTATGATTGCGCTAGAGTACAACGTGCCTTTTTCCTTTCTTTCCCATATTTTATTTTTTTTTTGCTTTTTTTCAACCAAATACCAATTTCAAATGAAAAGCAAACCATCATCATCGCCATCAACAACAAGAACAACTACAACTACAACACACAACTACTACAGCACTGGCAACATCACAAGAAATATAATCAGAGACAAAAAAAATAGAAGGGAACATTTCTTGTCAGTTGTTGCCAACTAAAACACAAGGATATCCAACTGAGGAATACTATATTGCTGAACGAAACAAGTAAAGCCAAACCTAAATTGTATGAAACCAAAGTACGGAGAAATAAATGAGAAAAAGGAAAGACGGCTAAAAAAAATCTAACTCGTGAACATTAAAAAAATAACATAAAAAACTTTTAAAAGGACATGCAGTCGTATAAAAGGCGTCGGTAGTCAGAGCTCTTTTTCATATTCTTAATCACAATGGCAAGATAAGTAAAATAAGTTTAACAAAGGGTTTGAGACAGTAAGCTTTAATTTTTCCGAGAAAATCGTAAATGAACCCTTTTAAGTACCTTTACAATTTTTCTCGGAGAACTTGTCGCCAAACTTCTGCCTTAAGAATGATTGGCCATATGGATAATGAAAACTTGGCATGAAGTTAGCATGACTGTCGAAATGCTTTAAAATTTTGAAGTGAAAATTTGTCTCTTTAGAATTTTTTATAATAAACATTTTTCACTCTGCAATTTTCTTTAGAAAATCGTTTGCTTTGCAATTTTCTAAAGAGAACTTGTCTCATTTAAAATTGCTATAAAAATTTGTCGCCTTAAAATTTCCTATCAAAAGTTTGTCGCTTTAAAATTGTTTATCAAAAATTTGTTGCTTAACAATTTTCTATAGAAACTTGAGCTGAATAATTTTCTATAGAAAATTTGATGATTTGCAATTTTCTATAGAAAATTTTTCGCTTTACAATTTTCTTCAGAAAATTTGTCGCTTTGCAATTATTTATATAGAAAATTTGTCGCGTTACAATTATCTGTATAGAAAATTCCTCGCTTTACAATTTCCTATATAGAAATTTTGTCACTTTGCAATTTTTTATAAATAAGTTGTCGCTTTAAAATTTTCTATAGAAAATTTGTCACTTTACACTTTTCTATATAAAATTTTTCGCTTTACAATTGTCTATAGAATATATGTCGCTTGACTAATTTCTGTTGAAAATTTGTTGCCTTACAGTTTTCTATAGAAAATTTGTCGCTTTA
Source organism: Panzeria rudis (assembly GCA_956483635.1). Classification (NCBI taxonomy): domain Eukaryota; kingdom Metazoa; phylum Arthropoda; class Insecta; order Diptera; family Tachinidae; genus Panzeria; species Panzeria rudis. Next base: position 12,645,053 of record OY101449.1, read on the forward strand.
CAATTTTCTATAGAACAGTTGTCGCTTTACAATGTTCTATAGAACAGTTGTCGCTTTACAATTTTCTATAGCATATATATCGCTTTACAATTTTCTATAGAAAATTTGTCGCTTTACCATTTTCTATCGAAAATTTGTCGCTTTAAAATTTTTTATAGTAACTGGTCGCTTTACAATTTTCTATAGAAAATTTGTCACTTTACAATTTTCTATAGAAAATTTTTCGCTTTACAATTTTCTGTAGAACATTTTTCGCTTTACAATTTTCTGTAGAAAACTTGTCGCTTCACAATTTTCTATAGAAAATTTGTCGCTTTAAAATTTTCTAAGGCGACAATACAATTTTCTTTAGAAAATTAGTCGCTTTAATATTTTCTATAGAAAATTTGGCGCCTAACAATTTTCTATAGAAAATTTATCGCCTGACAATTTTCTATAAAAAATTTGTCGCCTTACAATTTTATATAGGAAATTCGTCGCCTTACAGTTTTCTATAAAAAATATGCTACATTACAATTTTCTGAAGAAAATTTGTAGCCTTACAAATTTGTATAGAATATTTGTCGCCTTACAATATTCTATAGAAATTTTATCGCTTTAAAATGTTCTATACAAAACTGAAATTTTCCTTTGAATCCACAGATAATTTTTTATAGAAGGGTGTTTAGAGTTCGTTTACTATAATGAAATCGTCAAGTTCCTTTTTCTTGATATATCCCACAAACAGAATGTCTTTCACCTAAACGCCTTCCACTACAAAAACAGAGACCGAGACTCCCTTTGGTAAGTACAATGGCCAAAACTTTACTGAACACACAGCAATAACAAAAACCAAGTGAAAAAAATGAATTGGAATAGAAATAAAGGGAACATAATAAAAACGAAAAGCTTAACAGTGGGTGTGTGTAATGATGTATAGAATTTGTTGATGTACTAAAGATGGGGGTGCCACCACATTGAATGGGTTCGTGCGGGTTGTTAAGTGTGTAAAAATGAGTGCACAAGTTTGTGCTTGTGTGTGTGTAAGTGCGTGCGTGTGTCAAATGTGTGATGTGCCTAAACATTGCCCTCATGTTGGTGTTTTTTTTGCTGCTTAAGGCTGGCAGCAGGACTGAATGCCAAAAGGGATTCGCGTTTTGGGTTACTATTTCTCGGCGTGTGTAGAAGGATGTGTGGGTGTGTGGATGTGTGTTATATTTTCATTTATTTCTTTCTTTTTTCAAGTTTTTTTCAAAGCTTTGCGTGTAAAAGTATAAAAATATTTGAACATCTAACGTTTCTTGGGGTATACTCGTGCTTAAATTTACACACATACACATTCACACTCATTTAACAACTTTTGTTCATATGGGAGAACTTTCAGTATGTGTATATTTGTCTTTGGGTACATTGTTATTTTATGTTTCAAATGTGCTGGGTAAGGATGAAAAGGACATTGGAAATTATGTAGTTTTCTTGTGGTTGAGAAATCATATTTTAAGTTCTAAGGTCAGGACTTGATATTCCTCTTCGGCATCAAACTAATTTTTTTATCTTCTTAAGCGCTTTTAAATTTTTTTGAAAAAAAAGTCTTTGTTTTTCTCTAATTATCTAAAAAAAATAGTTTGAAAATTTTTTCCAAAAAAGAAAAAGTCTTCTGTTGTTTCCCTTCAAATTTTTTAAAAGACAACCAAGATAAACCTCGTTAGAGTCCTTTTTTTGAAAATATTTTTCTTCTTATAGTTTTGCTACCACTTTAACAACAACACGAAGGGTTTTGATGACTCTGACGCTTGAATACATTGTATTTTTTATTTTTCTTTATTATTTTTCATTCTGATAAGACATACAATGGACACATCAAATTGTGGCTTTATAGTTTGTTCTGTATTTTCTTGTTCAAAATTCAGTTGAATATTTTTTTCGCTTATTTCTTTGGTTTTTTTTGTACTATGAATTGTGGGGATAATGTATGCATTTATGGCTCTGAGGGCTTGGGGTTGGTGTCAGTGGTAGTAAAAAAAGATATAAAAAGGACCTCTAATGTAACCATTACATGTTCATATTAAGCTATCCCTTTATAACGTTACAAATCATACAAACGAGGGAGTACATGTCTCTACGTATGTCATCGTTACATGGGTGTGTTATTACTTTGCTGTATTAAATATGAGTTCTTTATGAGCCAGTTTTTTCCTTTTTTTTTAAATACAAATTTGGGGGCCTCTGATGGCAATACTTAATGAGCTGTTGCAAATTGTAGTATTTACAAAAAAATAATATTATGTGTGAAGGATCGCTTGAAAAAACTAGGTTTTATTTACCTAAAGATCTTAAGCATGGAATTTTTGCCCTTATATTAAAATATAAAGTAATTTATGAAGTTCAATTTGTGTAGCAAGAGAATGAAGGCAACATATGTCATTGCAAGAACTGGGATCTTAAAACAAACTAAAGTTTTTGCAAGAAAATGTAAAACTTCAAAAAAAAATAGAAATAGGAAATAACTTCTGTGGAAAACTTGTGGCTTTACAAATTTCTATTAAAAAATCTTTCGTTTTGCAATTTTGTAGAAAATTGCTCGCCTTACAATTTGCTTTACAAAATTGTACGTGAAAATTTCCTATACCAAATTTTTCGCTTTACAATTTTCTATAGAAAGTTTGTTGCTATAGCAAATTTTTCGCTTTAAAATTTTGTGAAACGACAAATTTTCTATAGAAAATTTATGTCTTCTCACTTCTTTTTAGAAAATTGGTTTCTTTATAATTTTCTACAGAAAATTTCTCAATTTACAATATTCTACAGTAAATTTGACGCTTCACAAACTTTTCATAGAAAATTTGTCGCTTCGCAAGTTTCTTCAGTAAATTTCTTGCTTCAAATTTTTGCCTATGATATATTTTTAGCTTAACAATCCCTTATAGAAAATATGTCGCTTCACAATTTTCTATAGAAAACTTCTCCTTCACCAATTTCTGTAAAAAATTTAACGCTTTAAAAGTTTTAATAGAAAATTTGTCGCCTTCCAATTTTTTATAAAAAATGTGTCGTTTCCCTAATACCTATAGCAACTATGTCGCCTCGCACCTTTCTATAGCAAATATCTCGCTTCCGAATTTCGTGGCGCGGCAAATTTTCTGTAGACAATTTATCTCTTCACAATTTTCTATAATAATCTTTTTTTCCTAATTTTCTATAAAATATTTATCTTTTTAATATCTTTCGCTTCACAATTTTTTTTTTAGAAAATTTGTCGCTTCGCATTCTTCTACAGAGAATGTTGTCGCTTTAAAATTTTGTGAAGCGACAAATTTTCGATAGAAAATTTATTTCTTTACAATTTTCCATATAACACTTTTTTCTTAATAATTCACTATAGAAAATTATTCTTTCCCTCCCTTCGCAATTTTCTACAGAAGATTTGTTGCTTCGAGGTTCTCCTTAATAACTGTGTCGCCTTAAAATTATGTGAAGCGATAATTTTCTATAGAATATTGTGAAGCACCAACTTTTCTATGGACCTTTAATTTAAGATACATATTTCGCTTTACAATCTTCTATAGAAAACATGTCACAACTCAATTTTGTATAGAGAAGTACTAGCTTCACGGATTTCTATAGAAATTAGTCAGTCCCTTATACAATGTATGTTTGATCACAATTTTCTATAGAAGCTCCACAATTTGCTATAGAAAACTTTACGCTTCACAATAATCTAGAGTTATTTTTGCGCTTCACAATTTTCTGTCGCTTTTCATTTTTCTATAGAAAATTTGTCGCTTTTCAATTTTCTATTGAAAATTTATCGCTTTTCAATTTTTTATAGAAAATTTTTCGCTTTTCAATTTTCGATAGAAAATTTTTCGCTTTTAAATTTTCTATAAAAAATTTTTCGCTTTTCAATTTTCTTTTGCAAATTTGTCGCTTTTCAACTTTCTATTTGATATTTGTCGCTTTTAAATTTTCTATAGAAAATATGTCGCTTTTCAATTTTCTATTGAAAATTTATCGCTTTTAAATTTTCTATAGAAAATTTTTGGCTTTTCAATTTTCTATAGCAAATTTTTCGCTTTTCAATTTTCTTTTGAAAATTTGTCGCTTTTCAATTTTCTATTGAAAATTTGTTGCTTCATAGTTTTTTATAGAAATTTTGTCACTTCAAAATTTTTTATATCAATTTTGTAGCTTCACAATTTTCTATTCAATGTTTGTCGCTTCGCAATTTTTTTTAAAGAAAATTAGTCGCCTCATAATTTTCCATAGGAAATTTGCCGCTTTACAATTTTCTATAGAAAATTTGCGGCATCACAAATTTTTATAAATAGTTTATCTCTTCAAATAAATTTTTTTTTAATTTGTCGCTTCACAATTTTCTATCGAAAATTTGTCACTTCACTATACTCTATAGTTAATTTTTCGCTTCACAATTTTCTATAAAAATGTTTTCCTCCACACTTTTTTAAAGCTCACAATATTTTATACAAATTTTTCTTTAGAAAGTTTCTCGTTTCACAATTTTCTATAAAGATTTTGTCCCTTTAAACATTCGTAAAAGAATTTGTCGCTTTAAAAATTTCTTCAGAGATTTTTTTGCATTAAAATTTTCTTTACAAAAATTTTCGCTTTAAAATTTCTTGTAGAAAAATTGTGAATTTAAAATTTTCTACGGAGAGCTCTTGCTTAAAGTTTTTCTGTAGAATATTAAACATTGAAGGAATAAATTAATCAATATGTAATAAATTCTTCTTAACCATATAAAATACAGAGGAGAATTGTTATCCCATTTGCCAAATTTACTTGATTTATATCGTCAGTCAGTCACTCAAAATAAAAAAGCTCGTGTAATTGGTAACAGCAAAAACAACAAGACACATTTATAAATATTAAACCCTTAGCCAACAAAAATGTTGAAGATAAAACCCCAAAGAAAGCAAAAAACAAGCATAATGAAACTTCTAGCACACAAAAAAATAGGCATTAACTGGGTTTAACTAATACACACGAGCATTGTTGGTGGCAGTATAAAACAAAGAAGTTTTTTCTACCAAAAAAAAATTGGGGGGAAAAATAAAACGAATAAAAATAAAATAGAACAGATACTTAACGAACGCACCCACTCGTATATAGCATGTTACCATAGCTGTCAATCAAATAAGAATCTAAGACATGAAACAAACTGACAGAAAGAATGAGCAAACAGTAAACGAATACAAAGACAAAAATATACATACACAATTTAACCACCACTTGAATGGGGTACATTTCTTATAAAATTATGGTCATGTTGTTTCTTTGTATAGTTTTTTTTTGCCAAAAAAAAAGGGAAAAAGTCATACATTTTAAGTATTATAAGTATAACATAATTTTAGATACAAAGATGGAACGCTGTTGGCTTGAATAAGTGAATGACTGTTAATGTTGCTCTGTAGTTTTCTTAGACTAACGAAAAGGGAGGAGGAAAGAGGCCATGAGATAAAGAAAGAAAGAAATGAAATAAACATGCGAGTTCGTATATTTCTGATAAGTTTGTATTTCAAATGAAAATATTTCCAACTGACCAAAGAGGCAACATATAATTATGTGGTTGCCAAGCAAGCAGGCTATACAATGAAGTAGATATTAAAAAGAAGGAGGATGACGTAAATCCAATGTTGCTGGATTATTTTGTTTGTCGAACAAGAATTTAGCTATCCATATTTTCAATGATTTTTTCTCAATTACTAAAGATCAATCTCAGATCTGCCCCACCTCAAAGTATATTTTTGTCCCTGCTTAGTATATTAGTTATAGAATAATCCTCTTTTTATATTTGCCTATATTTGTATTTGCCCTCTTTTTAACTGAGCCTATTCTTAGTTCTTAAAATAATTTTATTTATTATTAATAATTTTTGTATTAACAATATAACACAAACAACTTCCATTATCATAAGCAAATTATAAAACTCTGTTTTTGCCAAGGATGCCAAAAAAAAGAAAAAAAGCATTGCCAGTGCGGAATCTAAGTTGCAAAAATAGACAAAACTCACACCCATTGTACACAGCGGTGGTCACATAGTAATTAGATTCTTGGAAATTACATAAGTCCCAATCTACTGTCCTAATCAGAGTTGCCAGACACTTACTTCCATCTTCCCCAGATGAAAGAATGAAATTGGCCAAGAATAAGAATAACGAAAATAAGAAACGAATTGTTTATATGTTTTTGTTTTAGACTCAGTTGGCTAGATGTCACAACTTGTAGGTGAAAATGGGTCAGGAAGCTAAAATTCCTGCTAATTCCTCTGCGGATTTTTTTAGGTTTTTAGCTGCCGTAATAATCCGGAAGTGTAGGGAAGCTTCTCGGATTTTGGGGATTTTCGTCATATTTTGAATCTCCAATCTGCGGTTTAGGACTTGGCTAAGTGATTCCTGACCGCGCGCTAGTTGAAGGTGTGCCTGCTAAAAATTAGCAATAATATTCGTCTTAGTATCTTCTAAGTGATAGTTGGTTTAGTTGCTGCGATATTTGACAGTGTCCTCTTCTTATCAGCTGGAAGCTAAAATTATTATCTTCCTAATGATTGGTGTTATTAAGGTAGATTTAATTTGTTTTATTAATGTGTTTTTTTTCCGTAAGTCATGGTTCCTCCAGGTCCGCTATTGTGACGGAAAATTCCGAAGGGGGCAACGATGACAATATATCGGATACGGGGAACTCTGAGGCTATGGAACCACCTCCTTACATCAAGAAAGTGAGGCATACTGACATAGATGGCAAGTTGGATAAGAATGAGAATGGGTGGAGTTCTAAGTCAGCGTAGCCTCACGTAAGACCAGGCGCGCTGCTGGTAGTATTTTTAGTCTTGCTGCTGGTATTTTTGGTCTTGCGGCTATCCGTTCAGCTGCTACATTGGTTTGTGCTGGTAGTATTTCGGCTGGTGTCTATACAACTGATTATGGTATGGCAGAGTAGGTGGCGGTTTTCATTGGCACTGATGCTACTGACAGTGCTGTAGGCTCTGGTGGAAGGAATAAACGGCAGAAGAAAAAGGTGGCTTCTAGTGTCGTCGGGATTACTGATGGTGGTTATCCCGTGATAGACTTGAAAGAGCTCACTATTTCAAAGATGGAAGCGTTGCTAGATGATAAAGTAGATTGGGTGCTGGCTCATAAGGTGACCACTATTTCGGCGGAGTATGATTTTCTCTTGGCGAAGCTAATAGCTGTAAATGAGCGTTTGTGGGAACGGTTGCAGGCCGGCTATTTTTAGGGCGCAAAATGTTGCACTCCAGTTGACCCGATGGTTGCGCCCAAACCGCTTGACACGTTGTCGGTGGTGGTTATGGAGAAGGGTAGTAAAACTACATCCGAGGTGTAGCAGTACCTCCTAAGATGTGCATGCCATGTCATATCCTATCATGTCATGTCATATCATGTAATGTCATGTCATGTCATATCATGTAATGTCATGTCATGTCATATCATATCATGTCATGTCATGTCATGTCGTGCCATATAAAAAACCTTTGCATAATTTGGATCCAAAATTATTAAATAGGTTTATGAAAACAACTTAATCGGACGAAAAAACGTAGCCAAGAAAAGTTTAAATCATCAAAGTAATTTACTAACTCAAAAAAAAAAAAGAATACCCAATTTAGGGTTACAACCTGAAATCTAGCAGCATTGTTCTAGCAAATGTTTTAGTATATTTTATCAGCAGTTGTAATAGATATAAACAAATTAAGGGAACGGAAAGTTATCAGACTTACAACCCAAACAGAAATGCAACGGAGAGTTTTAAAACCTAGAACCCAAACAGTTTGAGATGAAGATAATGGTCTTAAATCCCCATACTACATTTACTATAACAATAGATCTTTGCACAATTTTAGGACTTCTATAAGTGTGAGTTTTTTGGGAATAGCGTTATGGGGCTTAAAGAACGTGGCTAAGAAAAGTGTAAATTTTCAACTTAAAATAAATATACATATGTACTTCCTCAAGATAAAAAAACTCCACATATAAGGTTGCAACCTGACATGTGGCAATATCATTTCTAACATAGCCTGCTAGAACTAACAAACGTTTTATTATATTTTTATCAGCGTTTGTAGTAGATGTTAGTAAAATTAAGTGAACGGACAGTTTCAAGACTTACAACTCAAACAGTTGGGAAATAAAGATGAGTTAAACGCATAAAGTAATAAAACATGCTTACGAATGTGCGGTAGTTTAACTCACTCCTTTTTAATTTTTTTCACGTTTCCGGTGCGTCTACAACGAACATAGCAGAAAATACAAAAAGTAATAATAAAAGTTGTAGATACCCCACCAAATTGGCAAAACAGTCAGAGATAGAAAACATTTTAACTGAAATGAAAGCAAAAATAAAATAAAATGAAAAGAAAGGAAAGTGTAATAAAGTAGATGGATGGGAAAGTAACCATAAATTTGTTAATGAGAAGAACTTGATTTGTAAATTTTGAATGGAAATTATTGAAATCGAAAAAATATAAGAAACGGTTGACATTGGAAGCTATACCTGAAACTTCCCATTAATTTCAAGGTCAAAGCGCTAGAAAATCCATCAAAGTTTGGAGTAATTAAAAAAACGGCTCATATTCACACGATATTTAAGTTAAGCCAAATCTTAAGAATAGCAATTCGGTATGATCATCTAAGCCGTTCAAAAGCTTGTACACGCACATATACTCGTATACACATATGGACATCAACACAAAAAAATATAATAGTTTCCTAGGACCGCAAAACGAAAGTTTTTCGTAAAAACTTGTGAAGCTGATTTTTTTTCTTTTTTTCGTGAAATCATTCCAATGAAATTTTTTCAGCGAAATACTCTTTTGGTGAATGATTTTTAGTGAAATATTTTTTCTGTTGAACATTTCAAACGAAACTATTTTGATGAGTAAGTTTTCGTAAGCTATTTTCTTTAGTATTTTGAAATGAAACTCTTTCGACTCAAAATTTTTAGTGAAAAGATTTAAGTGAAATATTTTAGGTGAATAGCGATTTTTTAAGTGAAAATATATAGCGATTTTTTTTATTGACATTTTTATTGACAGTTTTTAGTCAAAATATTTAGTAAAACTTTTTTGGCGAAAACTTTTTAGTGACACTTTTTTGTTAAAAAAATTTTTAGTGGATTTTTTTGACAAATAATTTTTTAGTTAACTTTTTTAGTGAAAGTAGTGAAATTTTTTATAAATCTTTTTTTGTCTAGCTATTCTGATGAAATTTTTTAGTGAAGTTTCTGTTATTGGTGCAATATTTGTAAAATTTATTTTGGTAAAAAATTTTTAAAAAATATTTTCCGGAAAATGTTTAGTGAAATTACTTTGAAACGTAATCTTAAGTTTATTTTTTAGTGATAAGAAATTTTTGAAACTCTTTCCACATAAACTTTTTAGTGAAAAGTTTTAGTGAAATTTGTTAGGTGAATAATTTTTAGTGAAAGTTTTTAATGAACATTTTTAGTGACATATTTAAGGAATATTTTTAGTAAAATTGTTTTAGTAAAAATTTTTAGTGAATTTTTTTTTTTGTGAAAATTTTTAATGATATTTTTAGTGAATATTTTAGTGAAATTCCTTTGGTGCAAAATTAGTGCAACTTTGTTAGTGACAAATTTTTGGTGAAAATTTTTTGATAACATGCTATGGTAAATATTTTTTAGTGCACTTTTTTATGAATAATTTTTAGTTTGCTTTTTTTTAGTAAAAGTGTGTAGTGAAAAGATTTTTGGGAAAGGATTTTAGGAAAATATTTTTGGAGAAGAATATCAAGTGCAGTCCTTTTGGCAAAAGATTTTTAGTGCAAATTGTACACAGAAAAAAATAGACAAGAATTATATTCAATAAAACCATGTTATTAAAAAAAAAATATGAATTTCAATAACATTTATCTTTAACATAATAAAATATTTCGTTGTAAGTATTTCTTTTCCATGCCGGTTATTTCTTTTCTTTTTATACATAAGTACTTAAAACAAGTTGTATCCCATAACAAAATAAATGGGATATGGCTCAGCTAAAGAGTGTATGCTTTACGTCCGGAAAGCCCGGGTTCGTATTCCAGCCATGTCAACATTTTTTTATTTTATATATATATTTTTATTTTGAAATAATTTTGTTATCAATATAGGGGATTTCTTTATCACAGGAAATTTGAAAAAAAATTATTGAATACCGGGATTTTTGTTATCAAAAACGAAACTTATTTTTTTCTGTGTAGTGGAGAATGGTAAAATTATTTGTAAAAATTTTTTGTGAAATTTTTTGGTGAAAAATGTTTTGTGATTTTTTTTTTGTGAAGTTTATCTTTGGAGTAAAATCTTAAGTGAAATTTTGTTTGCGAATCGTTTTTAGTCAAAAATATGTCGCACTAATACTGACACGATTACAAAATATTGTATGCAAATATCATAGATCGAATATCGATATCGATCGAAATTTATATACAATTTAAATTTAAATTTCGATCAATACCGAATGCCGTAATTTGCCGCCTAATCTTTCAGAAAGTTAAACTAATAAACATTCTGTAGAAGCACGTACACTAATTCAAAATGGACTATCTGAGTTTAAAAATACTTATTAGTTGTCGCAACTTCTGTAAATATTGAATGACATCAATTGATATACAGCCATTTCTAACACAAAGAAAATGTCTTACTTCTTTCCTTAAGTTTATGCGATACCCTTCCCTTCCCAGGTGCTAAGAAAGTATTTACAATATCCCAAGAGGCATTTACAAAAACGTTACCATATCATTTTCTTACCAGCTACATGAGCATTTGCAGGACACCACATACATCATCCTAGCCAAGTCCTAGCAACAGTAATACAATGTACATACGAGACTACCAAGTAATGCAGGCAGCGGCAGAAAATGACAAAGAAAAAAGAATTAAAGAAAAACAAAACAACTCCTTCTATTAGAAATTAAAGTACTCGTACTCACTCACGTACAAGTCCAGTGTTAAACTACGAATGTTTGTCAGTAATGTGTTTAAAATTAAATTTCTAACTGTAAGTGTGTAGATTTTCAGCAGAGCCTTAAACAACAACAACAATAAAAATATTTGAGTGCTTAAAAACCAAGACAGTTATTAGACAATGAAACGGGTCATACTGGTACATACATAGAGGCAACAATGACAACAAATATAACGATTTCATAGCCATCAAGGACAACCATCTTAATCCCTGCTGTTTTTTTTTAGAACACTGAGTGTGTGCCTTGGGTTCATGGTAACGGTTTTACTTTCCTGCAAAAAAATTATAACGGTTTTGGTTTTTTTCTTTTTTAATAAGAGAAGGAGCATAGAACTTAATCAAATATAAATTTTATACAGCCAAAGGATTTATTTTACAAAAGTTTGCAGTTGCTTTGCATTTTTGCTTGTATTGTTTTTCATAACCAAAAATAAAATTGTTAGACTGTTAGCATTGTATGTGTGTCGTTCTTTTTTTAATTTTTTAAATAAAAATTTGCATTTATTTTTATTTTGTACATTTCTGTCCCAAAAAAGGGTTAAACTTTTCTGTTTGTTTGAAAAAAAATGTTTCAAGTTAAATACCTTTTGACTGTGCAGCATGAGTATCTGAACTGTCCTGCTGGAAGGTGTACTTATGTATGTATTTTGTGTTAGCAGGGGCATTTCTCTAATTGTCCTTTTTTGCAGTTGTTGTTATCACTGTGTCTGGGTGTGTGCGTGTTTTCAAGGGGTGTAACTTAGCTAAGGCTGACATAATTAAGGATACCTTTTATTTTTATAATGTTTTCTTTTTTCTTTTTTAAATGAACTTTTACAAATATTTAAGTCCTTTTTCCTTTTCCTGGCTTATAACATGCAAATATATAAACTTCGTTTATAAAAATTGTAAAAGTTTATCTAAAATTGAATACTTTTTAAAGGAATTTTTTGAGAAAAAAATCTAAGTAATTTTTATTTATTGTAAGTCCTAAAAGAGTCCAAGGAAGGTAATTTTTTTAAAACTTTTCTAATAGAGATCAACTAGAACTGCGGCCAAAGAAGCGGTATAAAAATTAATTATTCTTTTATGGTCACTACAGAAAAAAATTATAAATATCACAGGATTTGAATTACATACAAAAAAGTGTTATACAGCCTAAATATTAAAAATTTTTTGTTATTAATAAATGGATAGTGTGTGTCTGCGCTGACTGTTACAAGTCTCTACGAGGTATGTGTCAACAATTTGAAGGCAATTGAGCCTCTTATTGTTTATTTTGTTATACTTGGGTGATTGTCATTTTAAGTGTACGTTTTGTGCTTTTTTTACTAATGTAACTTATATAATTATACTAAGGTAGGACTAATACTATGGTTTTGGCCTCATTCCTGAAATAAAATTCTATATTTCGAATTTTTTTACATATTAGCTTTAGCTGTTGTTATGAAAATAGTTTTTGCGAAAAAATCACACCACAAAAAATGAGTAGAGGGTTTGAAAGTTATAATAATCGTATGACGAAATTAAAAGTTATGACCACATTTTTAATTTTGACTTGGGTTCACATGAACTAATAAACATTACAATCATTTAACCAGAAAGTTGTCAATTTCAAATAATTATTCGTATCAAAATTCGACCTACCCAATATATTCTTCGAAAATATAGCAACCCGCAGAGCGATAGAAGGAAAATTTCATTAAAATAAATGAGAAATTTCTAAACAGATAATGTTCTCTATATCATTTCTACCCTTCCGTAGCTTTTTTTAACGTAGAAAAATTTATAGATAAATTAATTCCAAGAATTTTGTTAACGTAACACTCAATACATTTTCTTACGAATTCAACGCTGTTTTCATAACACACACTATATTTTGAATTTAAAGCAATTCAGATCTGTAGTCTTCAATGAGTTTTAAAACGATTTCCTTAATTGTGCACTAAATTTTTTTAATTATATTAAAAAAATATGGATACTACTCAATACATTTTTCTGGATCCAAATCATGATTGATATTTAAGAAAGTTCACAAAACTTTTAAATATTTAGAAGGACAAAACTACGCTGTTATTTTAGTATATGTTGTTAATGCTATTTCAATAATTAAACTTAATAATATAGCACTAAATAGCATCAAAATAGCGTAACGCTCAATACACAAGACAGCGGTAAACAATAAGTTTCTTAGAAAAGAATTATAATTTTTATTACTCTTTTTAAAAATTGATGTGTGATATAATAGAAGCAAATGCAAATATTCTAAAACCGTTATAAATTGAATCTCTCTTTTGGAAAAATTCAAACATTCTTGATGTGAAAAATCAACAGCATGCATTACGGACACATGATTTTGTGTGAAGAGAGTAGGAACAGTAGTTTTGTTCTTTGTTTTTAACACATAATGGACAGTCTTTCACAAAACAACTTAGGTACATTTCTTTATAATATTCTAAATCAAAGCGTTTTTCATTTTCAAATTTATGCATTTATTTTATAAAATATTTTATGTACTTTCAAGGGACACGAAAAAATATTTGAAATGAGAATCACTTGCAGAATAAAAAAAAATATATTGTTCTATTATAAAAATACTATGATGTACAATTTTGTTATCTTTTATCAACCTGAAAAGGGTTTATATGACCATATATTTTTTCAGCCGAAAATTTAGGGTATATGCTATAGATACATTGTTAGCCAGATATCCTTGCACGACATTGTAGCCGACGATTCTTGTACGAATTGTCCCCTGTTGATAAGGGTTTCTAATCGACAAATTAAAGGAATTCGTCGTTCACGACAATCTGAGCAACAAATTCTTGCATGTTGTCCTCTATTATTTGATAACAACATGAGTGACAATATCTTATGTTTTGTCCTCAATCCAACTTTGTTGAGGACAATATGAGTGAGAATGTTCTACATTCTCTGTTCAGTAACATTGCGAAGAACAAAATGAGCGATAATGTCTTAAATTTTGCCTTTACTTCAACTTTGTTGAGGACAATATGAGCGACATGGTCTTGCATTTTGTCTTCAGCTACGTCTTTTCCTTAATCCAACTTTTCTGAGGACAACGTGGGCGAGAATGTCTTACATTTTGTCCTCAATCCATCTTTGTTGAGGACACTCTTAGCGACAGTGTCCTACGTTTTGTCTTCAGTAACATAGAGGAGGACAAGATGAGCGACAATGTATTATATTTTGTCCTCAATCCAACTTTGTTGCGGGAAATATGAGCGACAGTTTTTTGATTTCTTAAAGTCTCACATGCCAAAACGATGGGTATTTATAAAAAACTAACCTAAAAAAATTTTAGGTCAATGAGCTAAGATTAAGGCGTGTCGCACGCTCACCGAAGTCTGAGGAAGTGCTCTTTTCTGTTTTTATATCTCATAATTTAATAAATATAGTATTTACAAAAAAATGTCTTCTACAAATGTTTTGCCTGTGAAGTTTCCAACAGCTAGCTCCTGCCTTACTGACTTTTATTTAAATCTTATATTTAACAGAATAATCAGCAATATCGAAAACAGTCAATAAATATTAAAATCTCACAAAAAGCCCATAATATTAAAAATTTCAGTAAACTGATTCGTTCCATAGATATGATAGTCGCTTCTCCAGCTATTTAGGCCGCTGAACGCGAATTAGCGCACATTTTTTATCAGATCTAGTTTTCAAGATATACCGAAATGCCAAAGTTGAAGGCACTTGCCCGGCATGTGTTGGCATAAGTGGAGAAGTGTTCCCTGTATTCAGTAAAAAAGAAAAACTAAAATTTGGCAACAAAATTATCTTTCAGCCGAGCAAACACTGTTTTAAAATCTGTCTTTTACTTTCAGAGATATCGTAAAAATTTCATCCTGAAATTAAAAATTGTATAACAAATGTTGAAATTTTTGTTTTTAAAAATTCATAAGAAAAATAAAAAATCATCACCTTTTCTGTCCAGTGCTACAGAGCCACTTTTGATTTTATTAACAATTTAGTGAGATAACTTTTCAAAATTTTTTTATGAAATTTTGAATTTTAAGGCGCAAACTTTTACGATATCTGTGAAACTAATCGGCAGATTTAGAAACATTGTTTGCTCGACTTAAAGATAATTTTGATGTCAAATTTTGGTTTTTATTTTTTACTTAATAGGGTGAACCCTTCTCCACTTTTCTCAATATAATGTCGTGCAAGTGCCTTTAATTTTGGAATAACGGTATACCTCGAAAACTAGAGCTGATAAAAAATGGAGTGCAGATTCGTGTTCAGGGACACAAATTACTAAAGAAACAGCTTTCCATTTTAGGAAATGAATAAGTTGTCCGAACTTTGCATCTATTAATAGTATAATCATTTTGAAATTTTAATTGTTATGGACTTTTTTCAATATTGACAAAAGATGCTGGAAACTTCCTAAGCACGAACTTTTTAGAATATTTTTTTTTGTATTTTCAATTTTATTTTTTTTTTACCTGGGTATTAATTTTTAATTAATTTAATTGTTATTTAACAACGTAAATATATAGCGAATGGATTTCCCCACGACACACACACTCTGGGAAAAAAACCAATCTAGCGGCGGAATAATTATATCTGCCAAATTAATATTCTGATTCACAAAAAATGTATGAATGAGTTATAGGGAAGGATATAGGCAGCAAAATATGTCAAACGTTAGGCAGCTATTTTTAACACAGTGGGCCCTATATGTTGTTATATAAGACAAATTTTACCGATAAAATTATTTATTCTGTCCGGCGAAATTAAAAGGCTGATCAACAAAAAATGGTTAGATGAATTATAAGCAAGAATGAAGGCTTTATGGTCTGCAAAAAATTAGGCAGCTATTTTTAATACAGTTGGCGCAATATGTTGTATAAGACCTATTTTACCAACAAAATTCTTAAGTCTTTGGAAAACCCATATCTTCCGAACTAATAGTCTGATCTGCAAAAATGTATAGATGAGCTATAGGCAAGGATGTAGGCTATAAATTCTGTAAAAATCAGAATCCGAAAACATCCATCATTACCGATTCAATACGCCAACAAATTTTATATAAAAATCCAGAAGGAAACACCACCAAATTTTTTCTCAATGTTTAAAAGGCCATATTTTTTTTAAAAGGTAACTTAGTGAGGCGCGGATCCATCTTAAGCTTTTGGGAGGGGAACATTTAAGCGAAACTTACCATTTTGTAAAATTTCTTTTTGCAACTCCATAGGAATAAGGTATATTTTATTTGTTTTGGAGGGGAAATAGGAAATGTTTAATTTCAAAAAAATATTTTAGTAATTTAAAAAACTGTATACTACTTAAGCCCTTATGACACTTGCTTTTTTTATTTTTAAAAATTTTTCAAAGCAGTACAAATATATTGTAATATAAAATGTTATGAAGAGCGAAAAGTTTGGCTATATTAAAAGAAATCCCTAGACGTCAGAATCTGTATATGTGTTATCGATAAAAAAAAAGTCTAAACTGTCAAGAAAAATCTAAAAACTTTAAACTTAAAATTGACGTTACAGTGCTGTTGGATTCATTAGTTTTAAACCAAAATACAGCGATCTTAGCGCTAGTTTTTTCAAATTAGCTGTTTTTTGCAGAATCAAAAGAGGCATCATTGAAATTAAACAACAACAAGTGGTAAACAAAAACATTCATTTCGTATATTCTTCTCTTTTTTATATTCCTATTTCACTCTTTCAATTTTAGATTAATAAAAGACGGGAAAAAGCGAGTGTCATAAGTAAAAATCCAACAGTGCGAAAACAAATTGTTATGATCTGTCAAATAATACGTAAAGAAATTTGACAGTATTATGGTATTCGTTATCTTTAGGAAATTTCCTAAACAATCACATGTTTCATTTTATCAGGGTTGTCTTTTGCACAAACAAACATTAGAATAACGAAAACAGTTGTGTAAAGAAAAGAAAAACTAAAACATTTGCTTGAGGGTGCTGTTGGCTGACTAGTTAGCGCATTTGACTACAAACCCTGAGGTCTTGAGTTCAAGTCTAGGTTCATGCAAGCCAACAACATCACGCATTTTTCTCATGTGCATTGGTGCGCTATAGTGTTGGTTGTTGTTGGACTGTTTAAGCAATGAAGGCATAGCACTGATCTCTTTGACAGTACCGCCAGCGATTAATATTAACATATTCTAATGCACTTCACAGCACCCTCCTTCGTCGGTATTGTAGCAGAAGCGTCGGCGAAGTAAAAGAACTAATAAAATGGCAACACAGCTTAAACAACTCAATGCCCCTACTTGACACCAGAGGGGCTTGCAACACTGTTCTACAAAAAAAAACGCGCAATAGCAGGGTTGTAGATGAATTAAGCTTTCTATCTCTCTCCTACTGTACCACCTGTACTCTCTACACTATCCCTTTCCCAAAGAAGGTAACACATTAATTAGTTAACTGGTAGGCATTAATTGCCTGATTGTGTTACTTCTCTTTCTAAAAAAAAATCATTTATGTTA
Organism: Panzeria rudis; assembly: GCA_956483635.1. Classification (NCBI taxonomy): domain Eukaryota; kingdom Metazoa; phylum Arthropoda; class Insecta; order Diptera; family Tachinidae; genus Panzeria; species Panzeria rudis. The sequence goes on from OY101449.1 coordinate 12,662,505, forward strand.
CGTTTTATTTGGAATGTGATAATAGTGTAGAAACAAAATGTAATGAGAAGATTTTCTTTAAGATTTTTTGACAGTCAGACTGATTTGGATTTGATATTCGTCTTACAAAATCTAATAAAATTCTCAAAGATTGCATTACAATGTGAAAGCGCCTTTACTACCCTGAAGAAAGCCAGGGGCCAAGTGCCTCCAAGTCAACACTTTTGTCGAAAAGTTTGGTGAATTGTTGCTGACGTTGTCAACGAATCGTCTACACTTTTTATTTTACCTTTAATGAGATGAGAAGTTTTTAGCAGCTGCGGCTGAACGGAAAACTTGAAAATTTTCATAAAAAATCTAACTTATTTGTCTTAGCTGGTAAAAAATTTCATATGTGTAGACTAGAATCATTAAAATGCACTAGTGAATATCTGGTACCAGTGTCTCCATATGGTCCCATAAGAACGACATAGTCTATAGTAAGATAACAGTTCCGAGGTCAGTAGTGGAATCTCAATGACAAGCACATGTTAAACGTCTATAGCACAGAACATTACTTGGGTACAATTAGTCAGCAGTACTGGTGACAAAGTCAGTAGTGAATCACTAAAATTTTACAATCGACATTTTTTGCAGGGTATATATTCTAAAGAACACACCTATACGCGCATACATACATACACTAAATATGGAAACCTTTATATGCTGTATAAATACATATTTAAGTATGCATAAATATTGTTTAACAATTAGAGTATTTTTTCAATTCAGTTATTTTTATATAAAATATGAGAGGTTTTCTAATGCATAATTTAAAGTAAATAATGTTATAATATCAACAAAAATATTCACCCGAACGTATATATGTATGTATGTATGTACATTGTAAATACATATATGATTAGATAAATAAAAACATATATACATCTACATACATTCTTGCTATGCATATATGCATGCGTTTTTGTACATTTATTAGAGAATGTTTGTGTATATGACAATTTGTATTATAATTATTTTTGTGATTATAAGAATATTATCATGAAGGTGTCAATGAAAAATCACTCATACCGTTTGAATTTATTAAATTACTTGCAAATAAATTCTATACACAGTGCATTCCCAATCTAACGAATTATGTAATATCACACTGCGGTAAATTTATAACTAGTTTTGTTTTGGGACAGTCATATTACTAGTTGTAACGATACTAGTCAAAAAAAGGACTGTCATAGTACTAGTTGTAATGAGGCTAGTAACGATACTAGTCAAAAGACGACGTTTTCAAACAGCCATATCACTAGCTGTAATAATACTAGTAATTTAAATTAGTTATTTTTATAAATTGACATATTTTCAGGTGTAAGTACATAAAACAAAATTTTAGCTTTAAATATAATAAGAAGATAGTGGCTTAGTGAATAGAGTCCATGCCTTGAAATATGAGGACTGTGTGCTCATACCCCGGTTGAGCCAAATGCTTTTTAATATTTAAAAAACTATAAATAAACTAGTAAGCGCACTAGTCTACAATAACTAATATTTCAACTAGGATATAACTATATAGAAATGAACTAGTTGGGCTCCTATGGCAGCCAAATGTTAGAATCGATAGTTCGATACGCAACAGATACGCAACTAGTCTGAATTAAAAAGCAACTAGTATATTTGTAACCACATAATAGTCAATTTGTCTGCAGGGCAGTCCAACTCTTAAATTGAAATGAATCAGAAAATCGTTTATATTTATTGTAGTAATAATATAATCAATATATTTAATAGTGATATTCCTTACTCTTCTTTTGTAGAAAATGTCTATATCATCCTTTCATTAGTTATATTAAAAACTAACAATCTGGACTAATTATCTTATCTTGATTAAAAAAGAATACGGCATGAAGAAAGATATGTTAAATGAAACCAAACATAAAAGGCAGAATATAAAAACATATTTATTTTTGTTTTTAGTCCAAAATAATATTTTTACATATAATTAGAGCCACATAAAATGTGGCGAAATAATTGAAATTCATACACATGAACACTGATGAGGGGTAATGCGCCCTTCGAAAACAACGTTATACTATGCTATACGTTTGGAATATTATCTCATATTCTCTTTGGAATATTATATCTCATTTTCAATTCTTTCTGAGCAAACTACAAAACATTTTACATTAATATAAAAAATACTTTAGATTAGGACAAAAATTGTTCAAAACAAAACTCGCATTTTTCTAGTTATTTTTATTTTCAATAAAATGTTCATATGATATCTCTTAATCGCACAAAACTCACTCTGTTTTTATCTAAATACATTGAAATTGTGTGTACCTGTTAAACATCTAAAATGAAGTATTCGTTAAAATGTGATACTACTGTGTTTATTTTTGCTTGTTCATTTTCTTGACATATCTTTAAGGCCTTATAATCGTATCTATATTTAAATACTATAATCACAATATAATTCAAGCTTTTGTTGAGCAAAAAAAAAATCTTTTAGAAAATAAGGTAAAATTTCTAATTAATTTCTAATCAAATTTTAAAGAAACATATAATTTTATAGGAAAAGAAAAGCAGCACATAAGCACAAAGTAGATAATAATATCGGGTTTTAATATACACTTAAAAAAATAATTAAGTGTAACGAATCATTATATAGCTTTTAGCTTCCAAAAATCAAATTTTAATTTAAAAGGTCTCGCTGTAATGCTGAATGCAGAAATAATGGCAATAAGTTACTTCAGCTACTATCACCTAATGTTCACAAAAGTCATAGCCTAGGACCTTAGCTAGATAGTACGATCATCTGCAGCTTGTCCAAAAAGTCAACGTCGGGATTTAAAAATATTGTATGCAAAACATGTAAAATTAACAGCAACAAAACAAAAAACAATTTTCAGGAATAAAATTTTAAGTTGCTGAAAGCATATAAAAAAAATTATATAATCATAGTTTATATATATGAAAATATATTGAACGTTACCGATAGCTTTTTTTTCTTCAATAAACTAAAAATATTTCTTGTATAGCCAGGAGTTTTTGTTACAACCCAAAGGAGTTTGTTCAATTCAATTGATGTCCATTCAATTTGTAATGTGTGTTTCGAAAAAATATGAAATTCATAAAAAAGTATATTGACTGTTACTTCCACAAAATTATTATACATCAGTTGCATTGAAATATTAGCATGGGAAAAAAGAAATTAATGCAAACAAAAATTAAAAAAAAGGTATTTTTACAAAAAGAAACAAATTTAATGAACAAAATTTTGTATACTGAACGTTACTTCTTCTGATGTATACTTATGTAGAAATCGTATTAAAAACATCAAATATAAACAGAAAGTTTTTCGTGATTTGATTCTTTCAATTGATTATAGTTTATATCTATAAAAATGTATAGAACGTTACCAATAGTTTATTTGTCTAATTAACTAAACACATTGTGTATATAACTGAGTATTTTTGTTGCATCTTATGGAACAGTATCTATCCCAATTGTTCTCCATTCATTTGCTAATGTGCATTTGGAAAAAATAGGAAATTCATAAAAAAGTGTACTGAATTTTACTTCCATAAAATTATTATATATCATTTGGCTTTAAATTTTAGCATTAAAAATAGAAATTAATGCAAATAGAAAGTTGAGAACAAAGGTATTTTGTACAAAAAGAAACGAATTTAATGAACAAAATTTTGTGCATTGAGCGTTGACCTAAACAGAATGCTTTTTTTTGTGATTTGATTCTTTCAATCGATCATTGTTTATATCAATTAAAATGTATTGAATGTTGCCTATAGCTTATTTTTCTAATTAACTACACAATTATGTATATAACTGAGTGTTTTGTTGGATCTTACGGAACATTATTCATCTCAATTGTTGTCCATTCATTTTGTAATGTGTGCTTGCGAAAAATATGAAATTCGTACAAAAATGTATTGAATGTTACTTTCTACAAATTTGTATACATGATAAAAAAGATATTAAGTAAATTTCTAATTCAAAATAAATTAAAAACGAACATTTTGTTGTACAAAAAATAGCTATTTTTATCAACAAAAATTTTATTATACTTTTTTTTATATTATGCGGAGAACAGGATGAAAAAGAGTCTTTCGAAAAAGTGTATCCTATATTACATTTATACCGTAGTGATCCGACCCAGGGCAGTGACACATTACTAGTGCAAGAATTTCAACTCCTCAGGCTAGTCTGAAGACAATTATTCACTTAACTCCCCTAGGTGTTGATATCCAACACATATTTGCCAGGTGCGCCCATAGACTCAGAGTCGGGTCACTTTAGGCATGACTGTTTAGCACATGATACCTTTCTACAACACGTTGGAGTGCAAGTCCTGGGGAAACAAATGGACTACATGACTCCTGTCGTAAGCTTTGATAAATTTTGCTCAGGCGAGATCCGTCAAAGGAACAACTGAAACGGAAATTATTTACATAGTTTCGGTGTTAACGGACGACTCCAAAATGTACTGGATCGATAGTATTCTCTGAAGATAATGATGATATTTCCTCGCCAACGGTGTTTCAGGCAGAGATTTATGCTATAAACGGAGCCGCGTAAATAATTGACAGGCTTGCCTCAGAAACCAGTACTATAGATATTTTTGTGAATAGTCTGTAGAAATGTCTTTCGGTCTATGTGTTTCTACGCTGAAAATTTTCACTTCTTCAAATAATTTCTTTTTCTAACTTTCATTTCATTTCTCCAAGTATATTTCTTCATATATTTAGATTTTTATATACAAATATTTGCTATCTAATATATGAATTTCTACACATATATTTATAACAAAATTTTAAGTATAATTTTTGAGCAGCACATTTTGGTGATACATTAGGAAGCAATAAACGAAGAAGAAATTTTGAAGAAGAAAAAAACTGTTTAAATATTAAGAAAATATAAGTATAAATTGCAACAAAAATTAAACATATACCAACAAAATATATAAAAATGCACACACATGCATGTATGTATATCTAAATGTGGATTTTATAAATAAGGTAAATATATCATAGAACAAAACACACACTAACATAAGTATGGCTTTGTGTAAACAAAGACTTGTATACTTTTTTGCCAATATTTATTTATTCTCAATCTTAAATATACTAATACACTTACATATAATATACGCACACATGTATTGTACATATTATATGTATGTTTGTATATAACTCTATCAAGTCAAGTAGTTACAGAAATATTTCTTAGAATTTATATTTAGAAAAAAGGCCTTCGTTGCGAAATTAACTACAAACTAAAATAAGTGTAGTACTAGCTTAAAGCAGAGAAACTTTTTAAACTCCAGCAGGGGCTTCTGATTATAATTAAAGCAAAAATATATATTTTTAAATAAAGGATGTAAGGAAGATTGGCATGTTTTTATACCGATTGAAACTAAATATATTTCAGCAGCATAATTTTAGAAATAGTAACCAATTTTTACTGAATTCTGCTTGTAACTGTAGCTAAAATTCAGTTTAATAAAAGGATATATGAAAATTAGGACTATTTTTTTTTATCAATATTGACATAAAATTTAACGACATAACATAAAAAAATGCTACAATTTTATGTTCAAAATAAAGGATACACGAGAGATATTATGGTTTTCATCTCGATTGAAATAAAATTTGCCATATAGCTTAAAAGCCTAATTTGACAAATTGTGACAAAATTTCTGCTGCATTCTGAGTTTAATTGAAGGTAAAATTATATTTTCAAAATAAAGGATATACGACAGATAGGCATGTATCGTCTTATTTGAAATAGAATTTGTCACAGAACTTAAAGACATAATTTGAAAATTTTATAGTAAGTTTGGTAGCTTTCTGATCACATTTGCATCTGAAATTTATTTTAAAAATAAAGGACATATAAGAGAATTAAATTTTTGTTTATCCTTTAAATAAATAATTTTAAAAATTTTTACAACATTTCGCTGCATTCTGATCACAACTGTAACAAAAATATAATACTTAAAATAAAGGATATGTGAGAGATAAGCTTGTTTTTATCTCAATTGCCATAAAATTTACCACAGAGCTTAAAAGTACAATTTTGGAAGTTTTTTATAAACTTTTTCCCCACTCAGACCATTATTGTGGCTAAAATGTAATATATATAATAAAGGATATATTGAAGATGGGCCTGTTTTTATTTCGATTAAAAACAAATTTACCATAAATCTTACAAACGTAATTTTAAAATTTTCTATCAGTGCATTCTGATCATAGTTGCCACCAAAATTAAATTTTTCAATTAAAGCATATATGACAGGTAGGCCTGATATTGTCTGGCTTGTAACGAAATTTACTATACAGCTTACAGTTATAGTCTTAAAATTTTTTACCAAATTTTGCTGCATAAAAATCGTATTTTCAAAATAAAGGATATGTGAGATGTATGAGTGTTTTTATTTTACTTGTAATAAAATTTACCAAAGAGCTTACAGGCATAATTTTAGAAACTGCTTCTGTTTTTTTGCAGCATTATAATCACAGTTGAGGCTGATATTTAGGTTTCAAAATAAAGGATATATAGAGGTATGCCTATTATTGCCTTGCTTGTAATGAAATTTAAAATATAGCTTACAGAAATAGCTTTAGACATAGCTACCCCCTTTCGTTGCATTTCGATTATAGCTGTAGCTAAAAGTAAATTTTCAAAATAAAGGATACATGAGAAATTTACTTGTTTTTATTTTTATTGAAATTAAATTTCACATTTTTTTATAAAGTCGTAATTTTAGAAACTGTTGTCAAATTTTGCTGCATTCTAAACATACTTGTAGCTGAAATTTTATTTTCAAAATAAAGGATATATGGGAGTTAGGCATCCGCAGAGCTGAAAAACTAAATCTTTTTAGTTGCTTTAGATTTTTACTGCCTTCTTATTAAAATTTATACATAGTAAGAGTTTATTTTTCGAATGAAGGATATATGAGAGATAATCTCTTTTTTTATTTCGATTGAAAATTTAGAAATTTTTAAAAATTTTTGCTGCTTTTTGATCATACTTGTAGATAAATTTTAATATTCAAAATAAAGGATATATGGGAGATGGGTTTGTTTTTAACTTGATTGATAGAAAATTTACTACTGAGCATAACATCATAATTTAAAAATTTTTTACCAATTTTTGAAACATTTTGATATGAATTTAGTGTTTACAGTAAAAGGATATATGAGAGATAGCCCTATTTTTATCACGATTGAATTAATTATTTTTCACAGAGCTTGAAGGCAAAAATTTACAAATCGTTAAAAATTTTTGCTGCTATCTGCTTATATTTGTGAGTAAAACGGTAGTGTCAAAAATAAAGGATATATTAGAGATATTCGTGATTTTATCTTGATTAACCTAAAACTTATCACAGAGCTTACTGGCATAATTTTAGAAATCGCTATCAATTTTTTGTTTATTTTGATCGTAATTGTATGCAAACCGTGATTTTCCAAATAAAGGATATATGAAAGATAGTCCAGTTTTCATCTAGATTAATTTAAAAAATTGCATTCTTTTTGAAAATAAATGAATTTAACAATATAATTTTAAGAAATGTTACTTTAGATGTGTTCTGCTCATACAATTTTGTTTTTGAAATAAAGAATATATGGGGGAAAGGCATTTGGTTGCACTGATTAATATGAAATTCACCATATAGCTTAAGAACATAGTTATATAAATAGTTGCATAATAATGCATAACAAATTAATTAAAATAAGAAAAGATCAGATGTATACTCATCATAATTGCCATTATACCCATGCCATTATTTCCATGGTATTTTACTACTCCCATTTTTACTTTATAAGTTCATAAATTTAAAAATCTTTTTTTACACACTTTTAATTGCACTATAGTCTCTTTTTCTACTTTCTTACAAAATGGCCCACTGTGCGCCTTTTAGTTACCCTCTGAAATTAGCTTTATTGTTATTTTTCATTAAGTGTGTCGTATCGATACTTCGATCTCCATATCAAAATTTATTTTAATAATTAAAAATTTCGTGTCCCTCTGCGTATGATTAATATTAATTGTGACAAATTTTGGTAAACTTTTAATAACTACTGCATTTCGCAAGCGAAAAAAATATGTGAGGTAGCAAATTAAAGCTATGCATTAAGACTTTTTAGCCGCCAAATCTAAATATGTAAAAGTATAAATATGTTGAATTTGAAAGGATATTTTCTTTGTTTTTATTTTATACTCTTATTTTCTTCTCTAATAAATTATGTTTGTTCTGGATCTTTAAATAAGCTCAGACTTGTAGCATTTTCGGAATAAATTTTCAAGAGCCTTTAGAATTTTGTTCCTTCTAATATTAACCTGTTTGATAATTTTCTAAAATTTCTTATACCATAAATATTGAAAAAAAAAAAATCATTTTCTTGGAATATTCTTATTCTTATTTGTATTCATAGGCTTGTATATACTTAGAGACGGTCATTATAAACCACACAACTACACATTCTTACTCTTTCCTATGTTTTTCAAATTCGAATTTTGCACATAAGATTACAAGGACCAACAAAATGCAATCAGCAAAGCAAGCACACACAAATACACATATAAACACCTACTTATACTACATAGAGCAACAGTAAATGCATTTTATTGAAGAAATAAGAGAATTTGCTGCTGCAAATTTACACTTACATACACACACAAAACAAATTGTACCAATCAAACAAGGTTTTTCTTATGGACCTACAGAGAACAATAACAATTAATCGATACTTTCTTAAAATACAAAATAAACTTTAAAATGCAGCAGGCAAAATTTCCAAAACACAATTTGTCCATTTTCTTAGGTGGTGCCTGCTGCTTTAAATATGTTGTATGCAATGGTAAGTTCTTCCCCGCACCCACCCATTATTTTATAAGTTTTAAAATTTTCTTTAGATGTTGTTGTTAATGCAGCTGCAGTTGATGTTTATTTTTGTTATTGCTGTTTTTTATTCGATGCAGTTTTAGGTAAAATGCATTTCTCAGCCGGAAATTTGCACAAGATGCCCAATGCAGTTTTATAAGATTTGATTAAGTTTGCAAGTATGTATGTGTTTTTGAATATGTACTAAGCATGTGTGCTTATATTAAAATTTCTTTATTTATATAATTTATATTTTTTTCTTGGGTTTTCCTTAACACAACTAAAGAGAAACTATAAATTGGGGTGCTTGTTAAGAGGTTTTCTATATTATATTGATTAGGGTATAATTCTCCTGAAAGGAGTTATACTTGCTTAGATTTTTTTTATAATGATATTTATTGTTGCTGTGTTTCTTTCTTAGAACTTCTTAGGATTTGTATAATAATTTAAATTGTACATGCTGCTGTATATATCTGCATTCGAATATATGTGTAAGTTTGCAAGTGTGCTTTTTAACTCATACTATTTTTGTCCTTAAGAAAATTAAGGCTCATTTAAATTTTGTTGTATTGTTGTTATATTTATAGGTAACAGCATGAGTTTGTGTGTCATGTTTTTGTCATTAGATTTATATATTTACATAAGTGAATATGTGTATGCACTATTTACTTGGTATATGTATAAGGAACTACTTAAACTTCTATTGTTTATAATTATATATGATGAATGTATATTAAAAAAAAGTGCAAAGAAAAAATTTTAAATTGTATATGAAAAGCTTAATTTTGTTAGTTGGCTGAATAGGAAAAGATTTTAGATAATTTATATAAAATTAAAATTATGGTAGTGGTTTTACCGAATTCGTTAAGGGACGTTGAGAAATGCAATTATTTTGAAGTCAAATTGTTTTAAAAAGGGGTGTGTTAAATTGAAATTTCCAAACAGTAAGTATAGACAACTATTGTATGACTTAGAACTAAAGAATAATTTTAATATAACCGATGATCCAATCAAATGTTCAACCGGCTCATACTAAGGACTTTATGTTGTTCCTTATTTTAACAAATGAAATGTCTAGAAAATTTTAAACACGGAACACAATTTTGGTTAGAAAAATAGAGTAAGCAATGGTTATGTCCTTAACTGCTTTGAAATCCTTAATTTTGCTCAAATACATAAAGATTTCGCTTTGATAGTTCAAAAGCCGTGTCTCCTAGCTTTAATTTGTTTCTTCAATTGTTTTAATCGCTTGCGAAATTCAGTATTTATTATAATAGTAAAGAAATTAATCACAATTAATATCAATCATACGCAGAATGCCAAGAAATTTTGTATTCAATACTATATTGGCGCTAGTAAAGTGTACAGTATGAAGTATCCAGGTTAGGCACTTACTAGATAAATGATAGTCATGCCATTTTTTTGTCTGTCTTAACGGCTGCTATTATAGACACACTTATGCCACGTCACCTTACCAACATGTTTAAAAATCTATAACTATTTGTAAAAATATGCAATTAAGCTCTGTGCAAAAGTCTTATTTCAGTCGATGTAAGGATACTTCCATCTCCCGTATATCCTTTATTTTGAATATTAGATGCCAGCAATAACTACGATCAGAACGCAGCAAAAACTAATAGACAAATTTTTGTAAGATTATCCCTCTAAGTTCTGTAACTAATTTTATTTCGACCGGTATAAGGACATGCCTTTTTCCTATATATCCTTTATGTAAAAATGGAATTAAGTTTGGTTTAAATATGTTCAGGGCGCAAAAAATAATTGTTACTATTTCTTAAATTGTGATGTACATCTTTGTGGTAAATTTTATATCAATAAAACCAAGGACTTGCCGATCTTCCATATATCCTTTATTTTAAAATTATATTTTGGCTACAATAATGTTAAAACTTTCTCCCATATATCCTTTATTCAAAAAGATTTAAATTCTAGCTTTGATTTTCATCAAATGACTTTATCAACACTTTTAAAATTTATTAGTATATTTGTAAAATTTTTAAAATTAAGATCTGTGAAAAGTCTTCTTTCAATCGATGCAAAAATATATTTATCTCCCATATATGCTTTATTTGGAATAGTAAATGCCAGCAACAATTATGATCAGAATGCAGCAAAAACTAATAAATAAATATTTGTAAAACTATGCCTTTAAGTTCTATGACTACTTCCATTTCGATCGATGCAAGGACATGCCTTTCTCTTAAATATAAAATTGAGGCTACCTACAATTATGGCCAGAGCTTTTTACTATTTTTGATACTATATTTTACAGCTATGTGGTAAATTTTGTATCAATCGGATCAAGGACTCGCCGATCTCCCATATATCCTTTATTTAAAAAAATATATTTTAGCTATAATAATGATAAGAATGCAGCAAATGTATAACTACATATTTCTTAAATTATGTTGTTAAGCTTTTCACTAAAGTTTGTTTGTGGCTTTCTCCTTAACATACTTTATATATTATAAAATAAAATTTATGGTCAGCAAGCAATTAAAATTGTAACAATTTCTAAAATTATATCTTTAAGCTCTGAAGTAAACTATATTATAATTTATTAGAAAAACATACCAATCAGCCATATATCCTTTATTTTGAATATTAAACGCAAGCAACTAACAACTAGCTAATCGCTTCGCGGGTTGTGTTTGCTAAAAAAAAATAAAAAATAAAAATAAAATAATAAAAATTATGGTGTTAAGCTCTTGATTAAGTTTTGTTTTAATCGGTAGTATATTATGCCTTTCTCTCATATATCTTTTATGTGAAGTACAAAATAAATTTTAGCTACAATCAAAATGCTGCAAACATTTGTTACTATTTCTTTTACTATATTGTGAAGCTTTGTCGTTAAATTCATGCCAATCGGCCCAAGGACTTGCACCATTTCTATATCTCCTTTTTAAAACTAAATTTTGGCTACAATAATAAAAAGAATGTAAAAAAACGGGTCACTATTTCTAAAATTACATTGTCAAGCTCATGATTAAATTTTGTTTTAGTCGGTTGCGAATTGTGATTTTCTCCCATATATCCTTTATACTATAAAATACATTTTTGCTGCAAGTGTGGCCAGAATGCAACAAAAATTAGTAACAATTTCTAAAATTATACTTTTAAACTCTGTGGTTAGCTTTATTACAATTGATTCAAAATCCTACCAATCTCCCATATATCCTTTATTTTGAATAATATGTCATAGCGATAATAATGATCAGCAAAGCTTGGAAAACACATCAAAAAAATAACGCATTTAAACTTTATTGTAAATCCTGATACAAACATCCCTATCTCCCGAAGGTCATTTTCTTTAAATAGTAAATTCTAGCTACAAATGTAAACAGAGTACTTTGAAAATCACTAAAAACTTCTAAAATTATGCCTTGAAGCTTTCTGCAAAATTTTAATGCAATCGTTATCAAAAATTGTGTATCGCGCATATATCCTTTACTTTGAAAAAAAAATTTATCTAAAATTGTAATCGGAAAGCAGCTAATATTAGTAAGTACTTCTTGATTGAGCTCTTGTTACTGAAGCCTCTAAGCACTGTGGTAAATTTTATGATATTCAATGTAAAACCAAGCCAATACATACTTTTTAAATAGCAAAATTTAGCAACAATTGTGATCTGAATGTAGCAAAAATGTATATATATTTTTGTAGTTGCAGTCTTTAACTGCCTCTATGAGAAATGTTGTTGTTATAAAGATAAAAACTGACCTGTCCCTCAAATGTCCTTTATATTGAGCACTAAATTTTAGCTGCAATTATGCAACAAAAATTTAGTACAATTTAAAAAAAAGGAGTATATTTGTGTAGAAAATTTTATTACAATCGGTAGAAAAATTTCACGGCCTACCATATATCCTTTATTTGGAAAATTTAGTTTTAGCTACAGCTATAATCAGAATGCAGTGAAAATCGCTAGTAGTTTTTAAAATTATGCGCTTAAGTTTTGAAGTGAATTTTATTTCACTCGAGATAAGAACAAGCCTATCTCCCATATATCCTTTCTTTTAAAAATAAAATTTTAGCAACATTTGTAATCAGCAGGTAACAAAAATTGCTGTATATTTCTGAAATTATGCTCTAAAGCAAAGCTGCAAAATTTATTTGCATCCGAACAAAAACAAGCAGGAGAATATTAAATTTTCAGTAGATTATGATTAAAATGCAACCAAAGTTTACTAGAAATTCAAAAATAATGGCTTTTACCTGTATGATAATGACATGCCTATCTTCTATATACATATCCTTGTATCCTATGCATCGTTTATTTTGAACTTTTTTTACTTCAATTACAATCGGAATGTAATAAAAATTATTAGCTTTTTTCGAAAACGATGGTCTTAAGCTATGTGACATATTTTTTTATTAGTGCAAAAGCAAGTATATCTCCGATATATCCTTTATTTTGCAAATCAAATTTCAGTAAAAAATTTTATCACAATTTGACAAACTTGGAAGTATGTTTCTGAAATTGTATTGTGAAGCAATATAGAAAATTTTGTTTTAATCGAGATAAAACCGGCAGATCTCTCATGTATCCTTTATTTAAAAAATTAAATTTTAGCCTCAATTATGATTATAATGCAACAAAATTCTTTAACAAGTTCTATTATGTGGGCTTTATGCTTCATGGAAAACTTCGTTTCAATCACCATTAGAACAGGCCTTTCTTCTATATATCCTTTATTCTTAAATTTTAGTTCTAGCTACAATTGTGATCAGATTAAGTATAAAACTGGTAACTATTTCTAAGATAGTGCTTTGGAGCCCTGTACCAAATATTATTTCAATTGCCATAAAAACAACCCCAAACCTTTATTAGAAAAACTAATATTTAGCTACAATTGTACCCAGAATGCAGCCCAAAATATTATACTATATCTTCAATTATGTATTTTAGTTCTGTGATTAATTTCGTAGCAATCGGTACAAGGACTTGCCGCTCTCTCATATATCCTTTATTTTTTAAATACAGCAAACATGTTTTACTGCCTCTATAATGATTTTGCAAAGCCTTGTGATGAATTTTAATTCAATCCAAGATGTTATAGCTTCGCATTTTTTCAACTTTTATAAATTATTTGACCTTAGCGCCCTCTAACGCCAACAAGAAAATTTAAATGAAGAAACTGTTTCAACGTTATATTAACTGAATATGTTTCTTCCAAAAATATATAATTGGTTACATCTATTATTAAGATTAAAAGCAAAAATCTTACATATAATTATGCTTTCAGAAACTTGGCGTTCTTATATAAGGGCACATCCGAATTCGAAGAGCATTAGCAGAGAATTATTGAACAAAGCCTAATGAAAACGGTAGCACAAAAACGAGGCTTAAAAGCACACACCACAAAGATAATTTTAATGAACAGCCAACAGTATGATGGCAACAGAATTTTGGTAATAAAATATTTTCATTGAAACACTTAAAAGAATATACGAATGCATGCAGTACAGACTCCACTTGCTTCTGCACACATATTTAACAAGCCATTTTCATTTGAAGATGCTCTACATTAAACAAGCTGAATCTCAGAAAAAAAAAGATTTTACAAATACATACATATGAAACTATTTATATACATATTTTTTAATAGTAAAAATTTAAGGCCTGCCCTAAAGCCCAAGAAACTGACTGCACTTGATCAATATAAGAAAGAATAAAAAATTCTCTTGCCTTCCCTTCCACATCCTTTGTAGCAAAAAGGAAGATTTCGAAACTCTAAAAGCAAATGGTCAGTACTCAAACATCTACTCATACAAGTAGTTTGAAAATATTTTTCCTAAGAAAATTCATAAGGCATACGAAAAACAAGATGAAAAGATTCTCCATATGTAGTATATTAAAATCTCACTTTTACTTATCACCCTCATACATCCTCCTGCACTTTCAAAATGTGTCGTATGTATGCTGGAGCATTACACTACGAGTGCATGCTGAAAATACAAATTCGGAGAAGACAAAATGTTAATTCATTTCATTTTAAGATTTTATAGAAAAAATTTTACACTCCTTGTGTTGTTATCTTGTTTATATATATTAAATCGTATGTGAAGAAATAAGTTTGCAAAAATCTCACACTTTTGTTGAGGAAAAATGGGAAGATTCTATTTGCATTTGTGTGCGTGTGTGCGAATGAGTATAAACAAACTTTTAGGCTTGAACATTTTAGTCAAGCTAACAAACACAAGCAGAGAGAAAATTTCACAGAAGTAAGTCCAATGATACCAACTTGGAAATGGTAGGGGTCCTAGAGAGCTCTAACTTAAATATTCTTGGCAAGCGGGAAAATTTTTGTATTTAAAAAATCACAATCACGCAATTTGGGCCTCATGTGAATTCCAATTAAGCTGGTCACATTGAACTCTCAACTATAATTTCTTATTTTGCTCCCAACCGACATATAATATATGACGTCTGCCTTTAAGTATGACTCTTTCCTTTGCAAACCCACCATACACCATTTTACCCAAAGGATATTAGATAATTTGCACAACATTTTTGCTTACGAAAATTTCTAATAAGAAATAATATTAAAACATCTTTCTACAATCTTTTGGGATAGGCTTTTTGGCATTGAGTTTCTTTAAACAACTTGGTTTGGTAGAAATTAAATAAAATTTTCTTTAAGAAGTTTGGAAATTCTTATTGTACAGTCGGCTGAATATGAGAACGAGCATGTAAAATATGTACTTATATAAATGTATAAGCAATTTACATACTTAATCATAAGTATGTAAAATATTATATTCTTATATATTGAATTTAGGCATATAAAAGAATATTCCTAATTTATTTGTATGGTATTTAAGGGCATATAAATACTAGATTCTATCATAATACATAATGGGGACTTTACTTATATAAAGTACCAAACCAAAATTACTTTTCGAAAGATATTAGGGGCAGTTTAAAATGTTTTAAAAGGAAAATGTTTCATGAAAAAGAGTTACGTTTATAAAAGTTGGAATATTTGAAAGGTTGAAATAAGTGCAAGTAAAAATTTTTTTGGTCCCAAGTTTGATTCCATACGAAAATTATAATGTCTAATAAAAAAGATCTTCCGAACGAAAAAAAGGTAAAACAAAAAATTTGCAGAAACAAAAGAAACATCAGAATGAAAAATCGCCAAAACGGAAAATAAATCGCCAAACCAGTGCTTCACAACGATGTTGTCTAAAATTTGTGTTGCGTTTTTTTAAGGCAATTTATAAAAGATATGCTGATGCTAATGTCCAGATAACAATATATTTGTGTTTTTCGATGTATACTTTCCTTTAAAGTGCGTTCCCCCTGGACGGTATGGGAAAAAAGGTATACTAGGTTCTTATGCTCTGATCTATTGTCGTCTTATCTGCTAATACTTAATCTTATTAGCTAGTACTTAATTTTATCTGCTAGTACTCAATCTCTGGAGTAACACAACAACGGGTGTAGATAAAAGTAAATAAGGGAAATAAATAATCCACGATGTAACAGCATACGCCACTGGATGCGTTCCCAATAGGGTGCTTAGTCTATAGTATGTCGACTCTGAGTACCTGTTCACCTCCAGTTTACATTTACACATACGTGCACACACGGAGCTCTACGTGGGTCGATATATTTCTTCCGACACTCGTGATACTTATATGGATATAACTAACAAAAACAACAAACAATAACGCAAAGGATTGGAGAGAATGGGAATAGCAAGAGGAGGAGAGGTTTATCTCCACTTCAGCTCCAGTTAATAAAAAATCCTACGATGGTAACTTGCAGACGAAGTAAGCCGTGATAGAGAACGAGTAGGAGGGCTAGGCTGTTGAGGAGATGTCAAGACAGTTTAAATGTCCCACGATCGGGAAAAACTTGATCCCGCCTTAAAAAGAACAGACACAGAGTTGTATGACCGTGAGCTCTGGGGCGGGCACCCGAGTTAGCTGAAGTAAGAAAGGTAAATAGTCTTTGTTGGGAGGAGATTGAGATTCGATTCATGTTGAAATGCGATAAGGGACAAAAGAGGAATTGTTGTAAGTATTTCAGGGCTGCTGAAAAGACCTCTAATCAAATCGGCAGATTAGCATGTGAGGGTATGATCCTAGATTCGGAATCGCAGCTAAGGATGTTTAGGAGCCAAAGCTTTGGGGCCTAGGAGCTAGTTCAGCTGAAGAACGAACTAGCGAACTACGAAAAATGGACTAGCATGCTCGTCATGCAGCGTGGTAGTTAATCCTTAAAGGTGTGTAACCAAGCTGCAATGGTTGTTCCTATGACAGTGGAATCTTCGCCCCGGACAGATTGTCAACCCATCTACAACTATATTAAAGGGGAGTATTTTCCTCAGGAAAGAACACCAGAACTTTTAAAAATACCAACGAGTACTGGTTGCAAGAAGTACATGGTAAATCAACTATATAGAATACAGAGATCTGCTTGCATCGGGACTACGTGCTGTTTACGTACTAGCCCTTCAGAGGCTCTGAATGCTATAATAAACTTAATTCCGATTGAACTCCATGTACTGGCAGAGTGGCCAGACTAGCGGCATCTGAGAGGTGTAGATCAAGGACTTATGGTCACGCCATAACCTTAAATCAATTACCACCGACACTGAAGAAAACCTCTGAAAACCTCATCTCCTTCAAAGTCCTTACTCCATCGAGACGGAAAAGGAATCGAGGTTACATAGAGAGGCACTTCAACTTCAGGGTATATCCTGATGGATCAGGAATGATCTGCTCGTGGGCTCTAGAGTTTTCTCGACAGGTCTTGGAGTTAGACTTCCCTTCCGACTTCCTGATGAAGCCAGGCAGAAATATTGGACATACAGGAGGCGGGCAGTAGGGCCTTGATTGACAGAAGGAGCCAAGGGATAGTCGGCATCTTCATCGACAGCCAGACTACACCTCTGCCTCTAAAGTCATACACTACTTTTCTACTCTAGTTAGCCAGTGCAGGGCTGTGTTATTTAAATGAGGTGGACAGACTAATGTTCCCTGGCAAAGAACTGGCGGATGAGCTGACCAGGGCTAGCTCTGCCATGGCCACCTCCACAGTTGAATCGGTAGCCATGTCGCTTATCACTATTAGAAACTATATTTTCAAGTTGAGCATACGCAAGGTAGCTAGAAAGATGTGGCTTTGTTACAACGATAAGCGCAACACACCGCTAACTAGCAGAAACCGTAGGGACATCTCGAGGCTTGTCGCAGTAGTGACGGGGCACTGAGCGATCGGTAGTAATGCTAGTAGGAGAGGCCTTTCTTGCATTTTGTTCTGCCGCAGTTGCTGGAATCAAAGCAAAGATGAAACTGTTTTACACTATCGTTGCGGGTGCCAGGCCTTGCACCTCTCGGGACAAAGATTTTTTGGGCAACTATATACTAGGCGACCTATCAGAGCTTTCAAGGATTGGTCTGACTGACCTGATCAGTTATCTTAATACAACGGCTTTGATCTAGTACCTACGCCCAGATCCAAGATCTGGATTCGGACCTGCATAGGTTGACACTGATGACGAGTGGAGTGGTCTGTCTAAACGGAATCCTCTCGATCCTACTTGAATGCTTGCGCGTAGCAGGCAGCCACGTATACCAACCAAATTTTTTATTTTTTAATAAGAAGTAACACACTCAGGCAATTAATGGCTACTAGTTAACTAGCTAATGTGTTACTTTCTTTAGTAAAAATGATAGTGGATAGAGAACAGATGAAATCAGAGAGTATGAGGGAGAGATAGAAAGGTTAAATATTTTACAACTCTAGTATTGCGCGTTATTCCTAAATTTTTTAGAGCAGTGTAGCAGTGCCTCTAGTATCAAGTAGGGACATTAATGCGCTTAAGCTGTATAGCCATTTTATTAATTATTTTACTTCGCCGACGATTTTGCTCAATACCCTGATAAAAAGCTTTAAAAATAATATAAAAAAGAAAGCAAAGAATTTTGTTTACTTAAACATATTTAACCAGGAAAAGCGCCAAAAATAAAGTTATAAAACAATTCAAAACTTTAATAATCTAATTGAAAGAAACCACTCACACATACATGCAAGCAAGCAAGTTTACTCTTAATAATTTAATTGAAAAACGATTGCCCCGTTTCCTATAATAAAAAAAAAGTTAAATAAAATAAATAATAAGCAACTAAATACTTCCCTCTTCTTAGTTAGTTATGCTCTCTCTTTCCATAATATTTTTTCACAATTCTCATCTTCTCGAGCTCTCTTTTCTAACTGGAGGCATTTTTATTAGTTTATTTTGTTTTGATATTGTATTTGTGTTGTTATTGTTTTCTTAGTTTAAAAACTTTTCGCGTAAAATTATTTTCTTTTTTTAGAAACGCGGCATAAAGGGAACAACTTATTTTTTTCATTTAGTTTGTGTGTGAGTTTTGAAAGTTTACTTCGTTTATAAAACTATAAACCTCGTCACGTACGAATGTATGAAGCTCTGTGTTGTCGTCCTACATGTCGTGAGTTTGTTGTTTTTGTTGTAATTGTTATGCTGGTGTTCTTGAACAAAAAAAAAACCACTCATACAGACATGCAAGCAACCAAGTTTACTCACACACACACACTCCCACACACAAACACTTTAACACTTCTTGATGCTCTTGTTATGAATACACAACAAAATTCAGTGCATACGTCTAGGCGAAATTTGTTTTATTTGCTTTTAATAAAAACATGGGATTTTTAGAGCAATTTTTATGCTGTTGCGTGCTTTTTTTAGTTGATTTTATTTTTTGTTATTTTGTTGATATACACATACACACACACATATTTTTATTACTGTCTCCTTGTCGGTCTATTATTCATTTTGTTCAAAAGTTCATTCAACAGGTTGCCGTTGTTAATTTTATTTATTTTCATTTTTTATGATATTCTTATGTGTATAAATGTATGTATATTTATATATAACTTTTTTTCTTTTGCTTTCTTTTATGTTGTTGTTGTATTTTAACACATGTTTCTCAATTTTGCTTTTGTTATTTGAACTTTTATTTATTTTTATGTCTTAAATTTTTTCAAATAATTTTTTTCTTGTGTTTTTTTTTAGCAACAACAACATGTCCACAGCATTATTATGCAGTCTCGACTTTTGTTTTGCCTCCACCACAACAACTTCATTATTATCATCATTTAAACGACGTCTCCTCTAGTCGTTAGTCATTCATTCAAAGTATGTATTTTTTTCAACTCTCCACTTATACTTATTTTTTGTATGTGTTTGCTGTTATTTTTTAATATTTTTTTTTCAGTGACGTGAGTGTCTGTGTTTGAGTATATGTGTGTGTATATTTTGAATAAGTTTGTTTGCTTGTCGTTTATTGTCTGAATATTTCATATATTTTTTTGTAGATTGTTTTTAGTGTTGTACAAGGACGTTAATTGTTTTAATTTTATTTTTCCCGTCGAAATAAACAGCAAAAATAACAAAAGTCAAATATGTTTCTTTTTTGTAATTATTAAAAAATAAAACAGGATGTAAAAAAATGGGAGAGAAAACAGTTTTCTGCTAAAAAAAAGTAGACAAAAATGGGAGTTAATTTTTTCCACCATTTAAGGAATTTTCATTGATGGACTAATAGAAAAATTTACAAAAATTCTGAGTTAATAAGAATTTTATCTAATAAGGATATGAGTGGCAATTAAAAAAATGCTGCACACACACACACTTGTCGTAAAAGTGTAAAATTACTAATTTTTGATTTTTATATTTTTTTAAAAAGCTAAAATTTTTTAATTTTATTTATTTTGGAAAGAGTTTAAAATTAGTTGCACTTCGACAACTATTTGGCAGGATTTTCTCAAAAATTTTGATAAAGTTAAATTGTTGTTTTCATTGTTTTTGGCATGTAGTTTTTTTTAAGAGAAGTAACACAATCAAGCAATTAATGCCTACCAGTTAATTAATTAATGTGTTACCTTCTTTGGGAAAGGGATAGAGTAGAGAGAACAGGTGGTGAAGTGGGAGAGAGATAGAAAGCTTAATTCATTTACAACCCTGCTATTGCGTGTTTTTTTATAGAGCTTTTTATAGAGCTCTGGTGTCAAGTAGCGGCATCGCGATGTTTTTTTTAAGCTGTGTAGCAATTTTATTAGTTCTTTTATTTCGCGGACGGTTCTGCTACAATACCGACGAAGGAGGGTGCCGTGAAGGGCATTAGGATATGCTAGTATTAATCGCTGCCGGTACTGCCAGCCAATGTGATAAGTGCTATGCCTTCATCACTTTAACAGTTTAACAACAACCAACACAATAACACACCAATGCACACGAGAAAAGTGCACGATGTTGTTGGCTTGCCTGAAAGTAGTCTTGAACTCAAAACCTCAGGGCTTATAGTCAAACGCGCTAACTATGGATGACCCAGACAAAAATTTTAATATTTGTTAATATTTTAAGACTAACTGCTTTATAAATTCAGACAAAAATATTGTTTGTTATTTTTTAGAAAATTCAGTAAAACATTTTGTTTGATTTAGTAAATTGTTTTGTTTACAATTTGTTAATATTTTTACACAAATTGCATTAGATTTAAACAATTTGCTCACTGAAAAAACACGTTTTTTCCATGACATTGTTGAGATATTTTTGTCTATAATTACAAATTTGTTTGTAGATCTGTTTCTAGACAAAATGTTTACTATTTCATTGAAGTCTTTTACTGAAAATGAAATTTAGGCCCTAATTGTGCAAATCACGTCACCAAAGTGAAATTTGTATAGAGAACACAATTAAATTTTCAAATATTTTTAAGGTTTGTATTATTTTTCATACAAATTTAAAATATTTGACAGGCAAAGCAACGCTTGAAGCTCTATGGGTTTGCTCGGTGAAGAATTTTTATGAAAAACAAAAACAAATTTTAAAAATTTTTTCGGTGATGTGATTTACGCAATTAGGGCATAAGTTTTTTTCTGTGCAACTCCTTAGTTATTCACCAAAAAATTACAATTAAATTCAAATATTATGGATAACACTCAATAATCTTTTTTTGATACAAGTCATGATTAATTGATGAAACATTTTGCAATATGATACTTTTTAGCAAAGTTCACAAAAGTTTTAAATATTTAGGAGTACAAACCTGTGCTGGTATTTTTGTGTATGTTGTTAATGCAATTTCAATAATTAATCAGAGTAATAAAGCGTACTGAAAAAGCGTAACGCTCAATACACAAGACTGCGGTCAACAACAATTTAAACAAAAAATTATAACTTTTAATATTTTTCAAAAATTGTATATGTGAACTAAGAGAAGCAAATGCCAAATTTTTTTCTCGTTTTTGGAAAAATTCATAATTTCTTAATGTGGAAAATCAACATCATACATTACGAACACGCCATTTTGCATGATAAGAGTATAAACAGTACTTTCGTTCTTATTAAATCATGCTAAAGCAGTTTTAATTTTCAAATGTTTGCGTTTATTTTGTGAAATATTTAACTATACTTTCAACGAACAAGAAAAAATCGTTTAAAATGAGAATCAGCCAAGTTTATTATCACAAGAACTCACTGTATTGGCAAAGATTTATAAAAATCACTTAATTAAAATTTAATAGCTTAAGCCAATTAAGTGTTTTTATAGGCGTGGCACAACCCACTTTTGTTACTAGCGAGAGTTCAATACATGTGTTAAGTTTCATAATTTTCAGTGAAAAGTTAATACAGTTGAAAATGAATTTTTACTCTGTATGGGCGTAACACCGTCCACTTTGTCAATCAAAGTATTGTCATAAAAATGGCAGTTCAAAGTCTGTACATTGTTTTATAAGAATAGTGATATAGAAGACTAAAAACAATTATTTACTTTGTTTGGGTGTGGCACTGCCCGCTTTTCTAATAATATAATAATTTTTTTGACAAGAGAGCTCAAGTAGGTGTAAGTTTTGAAAAATTATAGCAGCTTTATATGGCCATGGACTTCGTTCTCTCTTTTCTAATTAGAACATTGTACTACTGCAGAAACCAATTCCACATGCAAAGTCTCACACGAATCTTAATAATAATTGTATGTAAAAACTGTTGCACTAATTGATTACACACTAGGGTGATCGATTATTCGACATTTTCCAGAAATCGGGCTTCGAATAGTTCGACTTTTTGAAATTTTAGAAAAACCGGTTACGGTTTTTAAAATTCAGAAAAACCCGATCGACCGGTTTTTTTTTTTGTGAGAAAACTATAATGTAAAAGTTTTGATTTTAATTTGATATAAAAAAAAGTGAACAGTTCATGTAAAAACTATCCGCATAAAAACATAACTATGTATCAAGAACTTGGTCTTCATTTTGATCTCAGTACTTTTAACGGCCAAAATTTTGGACAGGAACTTAGCCTAATTGCTCATTAATTGTTTTGTGTGGATCTGACTTCTGTTTTCTAATTTTTTGTTTGGTACAACACTATAATTTCCATCCCTATAATTTCCTTATTGCGCATTATAGTGCCGCTTATATACGGCACGGCTTCCCATTACGTGATTAGTACAGTTTTTTTTACTAAAAGACCTTTCTCGGAGGATTTACAGTCAGTCATAATCCGAAAAAAGTTTGTTCCACACATATAGGGGGCACCCTAGTGCACAGATTTACATTTTTTTCTTTTTCTTCTTTATTTCTTGAAATTCACGCAACAAGCATTTTTGTCTATGATGGATGTCGAACTCCATATAAAATATGAAGCTGGATATAAATTCTACATCACAAGGCCAATTTAATTCGCCTCTGCTACCATCTTAAAAAATTAGTTCACCTTAATTGCATGCTTCAGTAAATGCTCTTGAACAAAAATACTTTGGAAAATCATCAGTAGAAGTTCGTCAAATTTTAATATAGTAAAAACTAATAATATATACGAATCGTAAAGTATTCCACTGGGCCGGTTTTTTAATTTCAAAAAACCGGACTATTCGACATTCGAAAAATCAACATTTTGAAAAAACCGACAACAGTATTGCGGAGAAAACGGTATAAAAACCGGTTGAAAACCCGAGTCGATCACCCTATTACACACCCACAAATAATTGCTTTAACCAAAAAAAATTCTTGTAGAAATCACTTCAATTGCATGCCTCAATTCACTACAACACCTTCGAACTTAACAAAAACTACGAAAAATAATTATGTATTTGATTTGCTCAAAATATTCCCTCACAAAAACAAAACAAAACAACAACAAAACATCCTTTCAATTTAAACCGTTTTCCGTAAACAATCTCAAGTATCATACACCACTTCATCATACCAGCAACACATAGTTGCTGCTTTTATTTTTATTCATACCCAACATTTCCATTTTTTTGTTTTTGTTTTCGTGTTTAATGGAACTAAGCTTTTAATTGTTAAACCATATTTAATAACCAAATATGGCAAACATACATACAATATGAACAGAGCATACGAGAGAGAACCATTGAAAAACTTCAATTAACTTTAGACCACTTAACGTTAAGCGAATGTAAAAGTTTATGTTGTACAAGTAGAACGTAGGAGGTACAAAAAAGAAGTGGCTAGAAGAGGAAAAAAAACTAAAACAAATTGTTTTACTTTTCAATAGATAAAAAAATAACTGGCCAGAAAACAAGTGAAAAAATATATATACCAGACTCACACGCAAAACAAAGCGGCTCCATAGGCCTGGTAATCAAACTAAAAGGCATGAATGTGTAGAAAAAAATCTGAGAATGTATTCAAATAACAGTCACTAGTTTTGATAAACTAAAAATGAGGAAATCAGTCGGCATGTTGGAAAACTCAAAATGTTTGCAACAGCTGTAAGCAAATGAATTTACAATTGTACGATCTTCTCCCAAAGAATATTGTATATATATATATATATATATATATATATATATATATATATATATATATATATATATATATATATATATATATATATATATATATATATATATATATATATATATATATATATTATATATATATATATATATATATATATATATATATATATATATATATATATATATATATATATATATATATATATATATATATATATATATATATATATATATATATATATATATATATATATATATATATATATATATATATATATATATATATATATATATATATATATATATATATATATATATATATATATATATATATATATATATATATATATATATATATATATATATATATATATATATATATATATATATATATATATATATATATATATATATATATATATATATATATATATATATATATATATATATATATA
Organism: Panzeria rudis; assembly: GCA_956483635.1. Classification (NCBI taxonomy): domain Eukaryota; kingdom Metazoa; phylum Arthropoda; class Insecta; order Diptera; family Tachinidae; genus Panzeria; species Panzeria rudis. Next base: position 12,687,678 of record OY101449.1, read on the forward strand.
TATATATATATATATATATATATATATATATATATATATATATAATATATATATATATATATATATATATATATATATATATATATATATATATATATATATATATATATATATATATATATATATATATATATATATATATATATATATATATATATATATATATATATATATATATATATATATATATATATATATATATATATATATATAATATATATATATATATATATATATATATATATATATATATATATATATATATATATATATATATATATATATATATATATATATATATATATATATATATATATATATATATATATATATATATATATATATATATATATATATATATATATATATATATATATATATATATATATATATATATATATATATATATATATATATATATATATATATATATATATATATATATATATATATATATATATATATATATATATATATATATATATATATATATATATATATATATATATATATATATATATATATATATATATAATATATATATATATATATATATATATATATATATATATATATATATATATATATATATATATATATATATATATATATATATATATATATATATATATATATATATATATATATATATATATATATATATATATATATATATATATATATATATATATATATATATATATATATATATATATATATATATATATATATATATATATATATATATATATATATATATATATATATATATATATATATATATATATATATAAATTTTTCTCATGCATATTTCTCAAGATTTGAAAAAAATATTAGTTGGCCGATTATGGATGGTAGCCGAGCCTCAGTTGGGTTGCCAGTTGCTGAAAATTATACAACTTTTGGCAACTAGCAAATGAAATCTGTCGTTTCCAGTTGCTATTTAGTGCTTTTCTGCTGTCAACCATTAATTTTTAGTTGACGGCTGGCAACGTAACTAAAGTTCGGTTGCATTAAATAATAGACCCAATTATATATGTTTTATGTTTTTTTTCTCTAATAATAAAACACTAAAAAATATTTTCATATTATACTAGTTTTGGTACTTTGTTCGTAGGTAAATGCATATTTTTGTGCATATTTTTAATTTTTAGGTGCATTTGCTAAGCGCTTAAAATCAATTTTTAGTTGCATGAAAGTCCGAGCTCTGTCTATAATGTTAAAACGTTCCACAAAAATGTTTCTCATAATGTTTTATATAAAACTGCTATATACATATATTACCTTAAACATAAGGATTGTAGTCTTTCCGCTACCGATGCACTATAACAATGCAATGCTCCCCACAAAATGAATCTCAGCTGTAAACTTTCAACACGCCGATACATGTATATATATTTTTTGAGGCCCTCTCCCAGAAAAAGTCGTTAGATGGAACCTTGTCAATTGGGAAAAAACTTTATTTTCTTATACATACAGTGTTTTAATAGATACTGTACGCCTAGAAGAAGGATGTATAAAATTCGTCACAATCGACTACTACATTTTGATATATTTTTGTTTCATTTAGCTCAACTGAATATTGGATTTTTTTTATTTTGCTTATTTTTGACAAATTCTATGCCTAAAAAAACTCACTATCCGCCTTGTACCTATGGCCACACACTTAAAACAAATCTGAAATTAGTTTCCTATAATAAAAAACAAAACTCAAACTAAATGCCAGAGGTTGCCTAAATTGTTGTAACACTATGGGGGATCGTGTAGTAACATAAAAAAAAACTCTTAAAAACTAAAAACGAAAAACAAGGATACGAAATATGAATGCAGTGTCGTTCATTCATTTATTCCAGTAAAAGAAAAAAAAACAGAACACAAATGCATCGAGAAGTAAAAAACTAGACATTTTTATTGTAAAGACCTAAAGACCATATAAAAATGTCGGTATATTTGTGGGTGTCTACATTTAGGCGTCTGATTTAAAATACAATTTGATAGTGATTTCCAGTTTCATTCTGGTTTTATTTCATTTTCTTTTTGTCACAAGTGTTTGTTAATCAAGTAATGATTTGTAAAAGAAAAATATGACAGATTTAAATTGTGTAAAGAGAAAAAAATTGTCATGTTAATTATGACTATTTTAGCAAATCGAGGAGAAAGCACGCATTCAGTAATTTTAGTTTTTTTCTGTAGTTGGTCTTAAGTGCAAAAACAATTTATGAAATCATTCATATTTTCCATTAAAATACTGAGATGATTTTTGTTAGTTTTTTTTAGGCGAAATAGAAGATAAGATTTGAATTAAATGCTCTGAAAAGCCGTTAACAAAAAGAGAAACAATTATATGTCATGCGATATTTTTAATATTTAGACATTTTTAACCGATGAGCTTTTGTTTAGGGCAAAATAATTTATTTAAAATTTTTAGTAATTGAAGTCTATTAAATTACAAAGCTGCATATTAAGAAAAGTCAAAAATTACCCAACCGCAAGGAAACATCCTGCGTATAAATCGTCTTTATAAAATCCGTTTTGCCTTTATAGTGAGATGTTCATTTATTGTTTGTAGGCAAAATTGAAGATAAGCTTTGATTTGAAAGCAATAAAAAGGTGTTACCAAAAAGTAAATAAATTTTATATCATGCCATATTTTTCATATTTGATCTGTTGTTTAGGGCAAAAAAATTAATTTAACCTTTTAAGTAATTTAAAGTCTTTGTAAGGTACGAATACAAAGCTGCATATTAAGACAAGTTAAGAATTACCCACCCGCTATGCCCTTAATGATTTTATGGCAAGGCGCTTTGATTTAAAAGCAATAGAAAGATGTTACCAAAAAGTGAATAAATTTTATATCATGCAATATTTTTCATATTTGATCTGCTGTTTAGGGCAAAAAAATTAATTTAACCGTTTAAGTAATTTGAAGTCTTTGTAAGTTACGAATACAATGCTGCATGTTAAGACAAGCTAAGAATTACCCAACCGCAAGCCCTTAATTATTTTATGGCAAGGCGCTTCACAAGACAACATCCTGAGTTCCAGTCTTTTTAATAAAATCCTTGTTGGTCTCTATAATGAGATGTTTATTTCTTGTTTGTAGACAAAAAACGATAAGCTTTGATTTAAAAGCAATAAAAAGGGGTTACCAATATGTGAACAAAATTTTATATAATGCGATATTTTTAATTTTTGAATATTTTTATCAGATGATAAGAAAATTTATTTAAACTTTTAAGTAACTGAAGTCTATTAAGTTACGAGTACAAAGTTGCATATTAAGACAAGTTAAGAACTACCTAACTTCAAGACTTTTGATGATTGTATGATCTTTGATGATGTAGGACCACGTTCATATACAAGTAAACATCCTGATTACAAATCTGCTTTAAAAAATACTATTTTCTTTAATTATCAACTTTAATATTTTTTCATTCCTTTCTTCAATTCCTCATTTTTTGGGTGCCAAAAACATTTCATTTTCAACTTAACATCGGCACAGTTACTTTTCTTTTAAAGGTTTCCAATTTTTTAACCAACTTTTTTTTTGCTGCTTCAACGTAAGTTTTTTTCCACCATCATCGTCACAATAAGCAGAGAAAAACTCTAGATAGTTAGAACGTAGAAAAAATTAAATATAAAATACCGAAAAAAAACGTACCAACTAAATGAACTCTTGATATTAAAAGGAAGCCAACGTGTACGTACCCATTACCAGGGAAAATACTAAAACTAAAAACAACCAGCCACCCACCCACTCATTCTTTAGAAGGGTTTTTTTTTTCGTTTTTGGTCGGGTGCCTGATTTCTATACAATTTTCTTGTACTCTGGCTGACTGCATTCATTTTGCTTGTCTTCATCATCATCATCATTTGTTACAACATATTCTGCAGTTGTAGAAAATTTCTTGCAATTTTTCGTTCTTTCATTTATTCTTATGCTCGCTCATATTGTAATTCTTGTTATAAGACAAGGGCACCCTTTTTTCTATTAGAGAAACGTTACAATCTGTTTTTTTTTCTTTTTCTACGTCCTTTCTTCCTTTTATACAAGATGAGATTGTAGTCAGTCATCACAGTTAGACAGGGTTTTTTTGTTTATTATCTGTATGTGTGGGTGTGTGTGTTTGTGTGAGCTGTAATGTACTCATATCTCAAAAACTTGTATTTTAATGGTAAAAATTGTTATTGTTAACAGTGACTTACAAAACTTTGCATTCGAAAAACCCTACTTTTCTAACATAAAAGGCACTTTGAAACTTAAACCGATAGAATTTTGTGGAACATTGTAGACCCTCTTGCAGCTAGGGTAAAAAAGGCCCATATAGTGGAGCGTTGTAGGGTTAATGCAGCTCACAAAAATATTCCTAGTGGTGTATTAAACGTAGCTTGTACCTTAAACGTAAGGATAAAAGATTTCCTATGCCGATTCACAGATTTGTGTTGCACTGTGTACATAATTATAATCGGAATGTTTTGAAATACTAAAGGAAATGGTGTAATATTGGTTAAAATACATTACTGGAAACGTTTCTATTTGCTTCAATCAGTGCATCGTGGGAAAATTGTTTTCGTGATTGTGGAAAAGTTTGTTTTAATAAACTTGCATAAGCGCCAGTCAAAACATTAATTTAAGTGAATAGATATGCAAAGTTGTTCGCGAAAGCTTCGAAATTTTACAAATACCGAAACTTTCGATAATATTTTTCTTAAATCTAAAATTTGTTAACCCATTCAAGGGTACAGAACCTATACAAAAATTTTCCTTCGAAATAGAATATGTGTAACTTCTCACTTAAATTAAGAGTTCTCGAAAAGTTTTTAATTTTTTCTGAATAACTATTTTCTTCAATGAAATTATAAAATTCTTATGGATTTTTCAGATGTTCGTTTAATATTAAAGTTTCGGGAAATTTTCGATTTTTCGGAGTAACTTCCACTTTGATATCTTAAGGGAAATTCAAGATTTAGAATTCTCGATTCTTTATTTTTTTCGGAATAACTATTTTGCATGTTTACAAAATCTTGAATGAAATTATAAAATTCTTATGGATTTTTCGGATGTTAGTTTAGTATTAAGGTTTCGGCAAATTTTCGATTTTTCGGAGTAACTTTCACTTTGATATGTTAAGGGAAACTTAAAATTTCTGATGAATTACAAGTGAGGTAAGTGTATTTTGTCGAACTTTAAAAAAATTTTCCGAGCATTTTTGACTTTTTCGTAGTGTTTTAAATTTTCTGGGCTTCTAATTTTTTTTAAATATTAAATATATATAAATATTAAATAAATATTTTTAGGCGATTTAAAACCATTTGGGTACTTCTTAATGTATATATAAAACTTCGAATTTTCAATTTTTCGGAGTAACTTCGTTCGATCTTTTCCCAGATTTTTATATAAAATTGATTAAAGCTTTTTATGGAATAAAAAGTGATTTAAGTGCATTTTATGGTATATGTATTGTATCGTACTTTCGAACAATTTTCCGAGCGTTTTTGATTCTTTGGAGTAATTTTGATGTTCTGCGAGTTCTAATTTTTTAAAAAAATTAAGTTTTTTTTAATGGTTTAAGGCCACTGGAGGTGCTTATTACCGTATGCACAAAATTTTGAAATTTCAGAAAGACTAGATTCTTCGGAGTGACGTCGATCTTTTCCCATAGTTTTATTAAACTTTAAGAGATTTTCGATGGATCAAAAAGTGATTTTAAATTAAATATGTATCGAGTTTTTTATAATTTTCCCAGAGTTTTCGGAGTAAATTTGGGTTTCTTTTTAAGAAAAAGAGAATTTTTAATCTTTTCGAAAAAATTCGACCCATCGACTTTTTAGTCTTATTAGTGAAATTAAAATTTCTAGTGGTCTTGGAACTTTCTTGGTGGAATTTAATAAAATTATAGATTTTCCGGAGTGGCTTTTCTTTTTCTCCAGTATGCAATTTCATAAGTGAAATTACGGGTTTTGGAGCGGTTATGGCAATTTCATTGTATTTGTGTTTATATGATTTATGTGAATAGCTTAAATTTATTGAGCACTTTTTTATTTCGCATGTAAAATTTTAGGTCTGATGAGGACTTAGCGGCTTTTGATGGAGTTTCAAGAGCGTTTCCGATATTGGCTTTTATGAGAATGTTCTATTTATTGAAGCTTTGATTTTTTAAAATTTTTCTAGTAGCTTTCGGCCTTCTGGGCGCATTTTTGAATATTCGGAAATTTTTTATGTTTCGGAATAACTGCTTTTTATTGCATCTTTCGATTTCTGTAGTGAATCTTAAAATATTTCTATAATTCTGGTGGTTTACGACTGATCTTGATGCATTTTTATATATACACATACATACTATGTATGGGTATACTTACTTATACTTGAATTTTCGAAAAATATTTTGATTTTTCGAAGTATTTACTTAAATTTTCTCTTGTTTTTTACTTCTTTAGTGCAATTTTAGTTTTCTGGTTTATGAAAGGCAATTTTTTGCGTATTTGTATAGCTTGGAATGTTCGGAATGTTTTCAATATTTTTCGGAGTAAATTCTATTTACTGTGAAGTTTAAATTCGTAAGTTAATTAGAACTTTGTAGTAGACGTAATGCGTTAAATGTCGATTATTTAGATTTTTCGGAGAATTTTAAAAATGTTGTGGGCTTATTATCTTTTTAATAATCGAAGCATTTTTGAATGCGTCCTATATGTCGAATTTTTGGATAGTCTTCGAATTTTTCTGAGAGGATTCGGTTTTCTGTGAATTTTGAATAACACAGTTGCTCAATACCAATATCAAATTTTGCGCAGATTTTTGATTTTTCGGAGTAAATTCGATTTTTTTTAGTAGTTTTTCCTTAGTGAAATTAGTAGATTTCTGCTAGATTGAGGACTTTTTAAATGTATTTTAGAAAATTTTTTTGAATAAACTATTCCTAAAATTTTAGAGTTTTTCGGAATATAAAGATTCTTTGCAATTGTTCAATTTCTTTAGTGAAACTTAGTAGGTATAAGATCACTTATGGTGCGATTTTCGTTGCTATGGTTTATATCGAATTTTCGGCAAATGTTTGCAATTTTCGGAGTAACTTAAATTTTTTGTAATTTCTTGATTTCTTTAAGTGAAAGTAGCGGTTTTCTGATAAATTGAAGGGGAGTAAAGTGTATTTTAGAATACATATTTGTATGGGACCAAATTTATGAAGGTTTATTGGAATTATTCGGAGTAACTATCATTCTTTCAAATCACTTTTAAAATGTTTAGAATTTAAAATTTTTGAAAATATATTGGAGTAACTTGGAATTTGTTGCTTGGAGATTGCGCTTTCATGTGTGAAATTATAGCTTTCTGATTGTGTTAGAGCACTTTTTATGCATATTCGAATATAATAAACTCATATTGAGTAAACTCATTAAAATTTATTTCTACCATCATTGAAACTAAAAAAGTTTTGAAATGATTCTGGTATATTAAGATTTCTAAGTTTAGATTTCTGCATTATTCAAAAAATGTTTAAAATAAATGCAAAACAAAAACCAACAGTATGAAAAGTTTTTGCGCATACTGTTCTTTTTATTTTCGCTCAAATTCCTTTTACTAATGGAGGTACACTTCTAGGCAGCCATTGCAAGACTTATTGCTTTCATATGAAAGACTTGTCTGCTACAATTGATACCCATCATGGTTCTCTATTCCTTGAAGTTTTTCCAATTCTTTTCTCCACATTCAAAAGCAAAAAAAAAACAAAAAAGAAACATCGAAGTTATTCTGCAGGAAACAAACAAATGCAACTAACTTTAAGCTAAAGTCACAACAAAAATAAGAAATTAAAAAAAAGACTCCTCACACAGCTACAAAAATAACGAGAAAAAATTTATAAGGAAAATTGCAATTTTGTTGAGTACTAGTACTCTTTAGATATTCCGAAAAAAATAAAAGAAAAATTAAAAAGAAACTAAGTAACAGCAACGAGGATATGTTCTTCCTTTTAAATTATTTTTCTTCATCTACAAGTTGTTTTACTAATGAATTTCTTCCTCATTTGTAGAATTTCTGTACATATTTTTTATCTTCTTTCCTACGGTTTATTAGCACTCTTTTACCCACCCCTTTTTATTTAAGCGCTTTGGGCTTCAGGAGCTGTAGAAAAAAATTTAAATTTTTTTACTAAGCAAAAAACAATTAGTGTCTAAAAATGAAGAAATATAAGTATTTTAAGGAAATTATTAACGGTAATAAAAAATATGATGCTATAAAAATCCATAGATAAACTTGAAAATAGATAAAGGAATTTCTTTATATTAAAGTTTTATTAAGATGTTTGTCTATTTTTGCTCAAGAGATAACAATGAAAAAAATGCACAAATAACCACTTTTGCTTTTAAATTTGTTCTTAACACATACAAAATATTTACAGAATGAGTCACTATTCGTAGAAATTTCCTACCAAATTAATTTCTTTTTTTCTAATTTTTTATAACAATTAAGATAAAAAATTCAGTAAAGTACGACTTTGGCTTTTAAATTTAGTTTTTCTAATTTTAAGTTTTTTTCGTTTTTTGTCGACTGTTTTTGGTTTGGCCCTTTTTTTGTTTTTGGCGAATTTTTCGGTTTTTAGCGATTTTTTGTTTCTTGGCGATTTTTTTTTTGTTTTTGTCTATATTTTTAGTTTTTGCGATTTTGTCGGTTTTTGGCGGTTTATTTAGTTTTAGCGATTAATTTTGAGTTTTGTAATTTTTTCTCGTTTTGGCGATTTTTTCGGGATTTAGCGATTTTTTTGTGCTTTTTTTTATTTGGGGTTTTTTTCGTTTTGTTGACTTTTTCAGCTTTTGGCTATTCGTTTCTTCTTCTTTGATGATATATGCAGTCTTAGCGATTTTTTTAGGTTTTTGGCAATCTCTTTTGTTTTAGTGATTCTTTGCGTTTTAGTTATTTATTTTACTTATGGTGATTTTTTTTCTCCTCTAAGCGTTTTGAGAATTTTCTTTTATTTTGGAGTTTTTTAGTTTAGCATTTTTTAAAATTTCAAGCGATTACTTCTTACGGTTTCCAAGATACAGCAGATTGTCTAAATAACATAGCCAAATTACATTAACTGATAGAACACCCTTTAATTTTTTTGTTTTAAATAACAGTGTTAATTGGTATAGTCTATTATACAGACTAAATCAATTAACACTAACTTTGAAAATTTAAGTGTCTACAGAGAAGTGTCAGTATATAACATTATTATTTACACATGATTCGTTGCTCGCTTTAGAACACCCTTTAATATTTAACTGTCATACATTTGTTATTGTAGCGGCTAAGTTTTACATATTCTGTGAAAATGTCAAGTCCGTAGCTCTCACGGTTCTCGAGAAAAGATCCTGGTTCCTACAAAGCCTTCTCAGTTCATGTCTTCTTGAAGGCCTACTTAAATCTTCTCCCTAAGAAAATACATTCTATTAGAAGGGAGGAGGAAGGAGTATTCTATTTCTAGATTTTTCATTTTGTTCATCAAAATGCGTACTTTGGAAATAACAAAAATTCTCGTATTCTCTTTTCGCAAGTAATTTGTATATAAAACAGAAATTTACGTACAATAGACATCATACATGCTGCTATTATGGCGTTTATGTTGGAGCTGATTAACTTATACTTATTCCGACGAAACTATTCATGTCCAAATCCTTCCTCAGAAATATGTTTGAACTTTAGCCTATTATGTATAATAAAAATATTTTATATGAAAGGAAATAATTTTAAGTAAAAAATCACATTAATCAAAAATGCAGAAGTTGCTATAAAAATACCGAGATTAAAAAAATGTACCTCCATTTGTTAATATGATTATTTCGAACGTATTTGCTTTGTTTTTTGAAACCCTTCAAAATGGCATTTGCAGAAGGTCTTTTGTCTGGCCTTCTAGAAGGAGCGATAAGAAGGCATTGCCCGCAATTGAAACGTTCTGTAGATTGAGTCGGTTTAAAATTACTCGATTCTGATAAATTAAATACACTAATAGCAAACTTTTTTCAGACTTTATGGTAGTTTTCTATTTTATAGAGCTAAATATATCATACCTGAAATTTATTTACTATCTATGATTGAAAATAGATCAATGGTAACATTATTTTTTTTTTTGGAAAACGAGAAATTCAATCGGATTTTTTTACAGAACATGACCGATAAATTTTATGTTAAGTGGTCAATTAAATCATGTTGAATTAAAATTAAATTCATGTTACTTTTAATGGTATTTATTTAGTGTATATCTAAATCAAAGTTTGAAGCTGTTGCAGCTGCACTGGTAAGCGCGTTGACTATCAAGCAAGTACCTAATCGAATACGCATCATGTAAGTCAAATAATTAATAAAATAGCTAAATTAAATATATATTTTTTTCAGCTTGAAACAACTTTGCTTCAATATAATTCTTGGTGTCGTTTCAATATCAAATTCACGTTGTTTCAACTTCTAATAAATTTGATTCAACATGATTCTTCGTGTTACTTTAGTATCAAATTCAAGTTGTTTCAACTTAAAATAACTTACAATTAACATGATTCTTCGTGTTATTTCAGTATCAACTTCATTTTAATTGAACTCTACTGGAATATTATTATTAAATCAACGTGATTTATAGTTATTTCAAAAGGAAAAATATTCTTTGAAGATTATTGTAAAATCATATTGAATGAACATGAAATAGCTATAAAGTAAAATCACTATCGAAATATGTCGATTTTAATATGCAATTTTTTTAGTGTTTAAGCATGCTCTCTTTCAACATTTCTTACTTGTTGCATGGCGGAGAGATATTTATAATAAAACACGATTTGATGATACAATTGTATGACGTAATAGGATGAAGAAACATTTTTTGATGCTTCGAAAGAAGCGCTGTTTTATGTCAAAAGTCATGCCTTTTCGAAGCAGTAGAAACTACAAGGACTATTATCTCTCGCTTTCAAACCTGCTTCGGGCGAAGCAGTAGTCCTTGCTGGGAAGTGCTAGCCTTTTAGATAAAAGTACTAAATGCTAAAGCTCTGATTTGTGTTGATCAAGTGGGATATAGAAAGCTGTGAAACTTAATCAATAAATAAATCTACTAAATAATATTAATTAATGGCCCTTTTGCCGTTCTCACCTAAACTCAGTTTGGTCGTTTGAGATTCGAACCAACCACGTTACGATATATTTTTAGTATTTTGAAGAACAAAAGTTTTCGTTGAAGTTATTATGGCGTTAAAACCTTAATATATCAAGTTTGACAGAAAAGAAGACAAAATCCGTGTCAAATTTTAAGGAAATAAAATACTCCCACACAACCAAATTGAGTTTAGTCGACGGTTTATTAGCACTCTTTTACCCACCCCTTTTTATTTAAGCGCTTTGGGCTTCAGGAGCTGTAGAAAAAAATTTAAATTTTTTTACTAAGCAAAAAACAATTAGTGTCTAAAAATGAAGAAATATAAGTATTTTAAGGAAATTATTAACGGTAATAAAAAATATGATGCTATAAAAATCCATAGATAAACTTGAAAATAGATAAAGGAATTTCTTTATATTAAAGTTTTATTAAGATGTTTGTCTATTTTTGCTCAAGAGATAACAATGAAAAAAATGCACAAATAACCACTTTTGCTTTTAAATTTGTTCTTAACACATACAAAATATTTACAGAATGAGTCACTATTCGTAGAAATTTCCTACCAAATTAATTTCTTTTTTTCTAATTTTTTATAACAATTAAGATAAAAAATTCAGTAAAGTACGACTTTGGCTTTTAAATTTAGTTTTTCTAATTTTAAGTTTTTTTCGTTTTTTGTCGACTGTTTTTGGTTTGGCCCTTTTTTTGTTTTTGGCGAATTTTTCGGTTTTTAGCGATTTTTTGTTTCTTGGCGATTTTTTTTTTGTTTTTGTCTATATTTTTAGTTTTTGCGATTTTGTCGGTTTTTGGCGGTTTATTTAGTTTTAGCGATTAATTTTGAGTTTTGTAATTTTTTCTCGTTTTGGCGATTTTTTCGGGACTTAGCGATTTTTTTGTGCTTTTTTTTATTTGGGGTTTTTTTCGTTTTGTTGACTTTTTCAGCTTTTGGCTATTCGTTTCTTCTTCTTTGATGATATATGCAGTCTTAGCGATTTTTTTAGGTTTTTAGCAATCTCTTTTGTTTTAGTGATTCTTTGCGTTTTAGTTATTTATTTTACTTATGGTGATTTTTTTTCTCCTCTAAGCGTTTTGAGAATTTTCTTTTATTTTGGAGTTTTTTAGTTTAGCATTTTTTAAAATTTCAAGCGATTACTTCTTACGGTTTCCAAGATACAGCAGATTGTCTAAATAACATAGCCAAATTACATTAACTGATAGAACACCCTTTAATTTTTTTGTTTTAAATAACAGTGTTAATTGGTATAGTCTATTATACAGACTAAATCAATTAACACTAACTTTGAAAATTTAAGTGTCTACAGAGAAGTGTCAGTATATAACATTATTATTTACACATGATTCGTTGCTCGCTTTAGAACACCCTTTAATATTTAACTGTCATACATTTGTTATTGTAGCGGCTAAGTTTTACATATTCTGTGAAAATGTCAAGTCCGTAGCTCTCACGGTTCTCGAGAAAAGATCCTGGTTCCTACAAAGCCTTCTCAGTTCATGTCTTCTTGAAGGCCTACTTAAATCTTCTCCCTAAGAAAATACATTCTATTAGAAGGGAGGAGGAAGGAGTATTCTATTTCTAGATTTTTCATTTTGTTCATCAAAATGCGTACTTTGGAAATAACAAAAATTCTCGTATTCTCTTTTCGCAAGTAATTTGTATATAAAACAGAAATTTACGTACAATAGACATCATACATGCTGCTATTATGGCGTTTATGTTGGAGCTGATTAACTTATACTTATTCCGACGAAACTATTCATGTCCAAATCCTTCCTCAGAAATATGTTTGAACTTTAGCCTATTATGTATAATAAAAATATTTTATATGAAAGGAAATAATTTTAAGTAAAAAATCACATTAATCAAAAATGCAGAAGTTGCTATAAAAATACCGAGATTAAAAAAATGTACCTCCATTTGTTAATATGATTATTTCGAACGTATTTGCTTTGTTTTTTGAAACCCTTCAAAATGGCATTTGCAGAAGGTCTTTTGTCTGGCCTTCTAGAAGGAGCGATAAGAAGGCATTGCCCGCAATTGAAACGTTCTGTAGATTGAGTCGGTTTAAAATTACTCGATTCTGATAAATTAAATACACTAATAGCAAACTTTTTTCAGACTTTATGGTAGTTTTCTATTTTATAGAGCTAAATATATCATACCTGAAATTTATTTACTATCTATGATTGAAAATAGATCAATGGTAACATTATTTTTTTTTTTTGGAAAACGAGAAATTCAATCGGATTTTTTTACAGAACATGACCGATAAATTTTATGTTAAGTGGTCAATTAAATCATGTTGAATTAAAATTAAATTCATGTTACTTTTAATGGTATTTATTTAGTGTATATCTAAATCAAAGTTTGAAGCTGTTGCAGCTGCACTGGTAAGCGCGTTGACTATCAAGCAAGTACCTAATCGAATACGCATCATGTAAGTCAAATAATTAATAAAATAGCTAAATTAAATATATATTTTTTTCAGCTTGAAACAACTTTGCTTCAATATAATTCTTGGTGTCGTTTCAATATCAAATTCACGTTGTTTCAACTTCTAATAAATTTGATTCAACATGATTCTTCGTGTTACTTTAGTATCAAATTCAAGTTGTTTCAACTTAAAATAACTTACAATTAACATGATTCTTCGTGTTATTTCAGTATCAACTTCATTTTAATTGAACTCTACTGGAATATTATTATTAAATCAACGTGATTTATAGTTATTTCAAAAGGAAAAATATTCTTTGAAGATTATTGTAAAATCATATTGAATGAACATGAAATAGCTATAAAGTAAAATCACTATCGAAATATGTCGATTTTAATATGCAATTTTTTTAGTGTTTAAGCATGCTCTCTTTCAACATTTCTTACTTGTTGCATGGCGGAGAGATATTTATAATAAAACACGATTTGATGATACAATTGTATGACGTAATAGGATGAAGAAACATTTTTTGATGCTTCGAAAGAAGCGCTGTTTTATGTCAAAAGTCATGCCTTTTCGAAGCAGTAGAAACTACAAGGACTATTATCTCTCGCTTTCAAACCTGCTTCGGGCGAAGCAGTAGTCCTTGCTGGGAAGTGCTAGCCTTTTAGATAAAAGTACTAAATGCTAAAGCTCTGATTTGTGTTGATCAAGTGGGATATAGAAAGCTGTGAAACTTAATCAATAAATAAATCTACTAAATAATATTAATTAATGGCCCTTTTGCCGTTCTCACCTAAACTCAGTTTGGTCGTTTGAGATTCGAACCAACCACGTTACGATATATTTTTAGTATTTTGAAGAACAAAAGTTTTCGTTGAAGTTATTATGGCGTTAAAACCTTAATATATCAAGTTTGACAGAAAAGAAGACAAAATCCGTGTCAAATTTTAAGGAAATAAAATACTCCCACACAACCAAATTGAGTTTAGTCGAGAACAACGAAAGGGGGTTAAGATTAATAAAGATTTGTTTGCTGAGGGTTAAGTAATGTCTATATGCATTTCATTGGTGGTTTATCAAGTCTGTACATAAGATGAGAGGTTTGAAGCTTTTCAATAGTATGGTTGAAGTCGAGTGATGATTTGGTAAAGTACCAATGAAATGCATATAGACATTGATTAACTCTCAACAAATCAATCTTTATTTATTAAAATTAGGAGAATATCTGAAATAATAAATTTAATAAATGCATTAATTATGATTTTAAAAATTGTTAAATTGTTGGTTTAATTATAATTTTGAAATGCTCTTTACTCTTTACACATCTGACTAACAAATAAAAAAGTCTATTTGAAAAAATTTATTGTTTGAAGATGCTGCACAGTGGCTATGATTAAAAAAATTATTTTTTTAAATTTGCTAAAAGTAGGTTTATTTCATTTCTAATATCAGGCTTATTTAAAATTTATCCTAATAGTTCACGTCGGGGCTTTTCAGATATTATATGTAACGTCATTTTTGCCGTTTTTGACACTCCTCCACACCCTTCGCAATGGTTCTTAAAAAGTTTTTCAATATTAATAATCGAGACCATGTCAAATCCTAAGAGGACACAGTGCGGCAGAATGAAAATATATGGAGCATAAATCAGGCATTTCTAAACGGATGGCTCTATCGTGATAAAAGTTCACATGGACATAAGAGAGGCACATTTCTATTTATGTTTTTCAAATGAAATTTTGCACTTATATACAAATGCATGCAACAAAAAATAAAGATTTATTTCTGAGAATCTCTGAATTCTTAAGAAAGTAGAAAGAAATCTAAATAAAAAAATCCATTTTGAACAATTCTGCCCATAGCGTTCACACTTTATCCAAAGCTTATTTAATACTTTGCCAAATAATTACGTACACATAAGGGTTTTCAGAAATCTCAACTTTGAGATTTTAGAACCTGTGTACTAAATTCAAAATTTCGATATAAAATACGCCGCATTACGAAGTGCCCAGGTCCAACTATATTAGGCAATTCAGTTATTTGTTTGCCGTCGATTCCCGTCTGTATAGATACTATTCAGATAAGTATACATTTGCTATATGTCCAAAATTAATTTTTGTATATGCATGTAAAAGGGCGATGGTGCTTTTTTTTGGCAAACATTTTCGAAAATTCAAGTTTCTTTTTTAAACTTCAATTTAAAAATTGAATATGAAGTGGCGACAAAATCTGTTGGTTGGGCTTACTAAGTAAGTAGGACTTTCACTAGGGTGGTGTTGCTGCCGTCGTTGGCAGTGTAAATTAAAGGGCTCTGATGAGAGGACTGTGGTGGTTTTGAAACATCTGATGTCAGTTCAACCTTCCCTACATCCAAATTTTTCTTTAAATGTTTAATATTTACATAATTAAAATGTTTCTCTTAAAAACGAACTTAAGCCAAACTAATTAAATAACTTTGGATAAAAACCATACAGTTCGACTAAAACTCATAACTCAATTGTTAAAACTCTAAAGGCACTTAGCTAAGAACATGAATGTATACTATTCTATAAACTTGGGCAAAATAAATATTCAATAAATCCCAGCATTGAAAATATTGATGATATTTCACGCTGGTAAGACAGAAATCAAAAAGCTTAAAATAGTAATGATAAAGAAAAGAGAGTTCTTGAAGTTCTGAACCTTTGCAAAAACAATTAATTAATAGGTATGACTCGCCACGAGGTAGCAACAAAATCTGTTGATTGGGCTTACTAAAGTAAGTAGGATTTTCACTAGGGTGTTGTTGCTGCCATCGTTGGCAGTGTAGATTAAAGGGATCTGATTAGAAGACTGTGGAGGTCTCGAAACATCTGATGTCAGTTCAACCTTCCGTACATCCAAATTTTTCTTTGAATTTTTAATATTTACATAATTAAAATTTCTTTCTTAAATAAAAAATAATTTGATCGAAAGATTAAATTAATAAAAACGAACTTAAGCCAAACTAATTAAATAACTTTGGATAAAAATCATACAGTTCGACTAAAATTCATAAGTAAATTTAATATTTTTCAACTGAGGCAACAGAATTTCATTAAATTTTTTTGAACTTTTTGAAATGCTCTTTAACTAACGAAGAAAAATTTTATAAATCGATGATATTTGGATGCGATAGCTGGAAAATAATGGACCAAAGTTTCGAAAAATTGTGAATTTTCAATTTTCAAATGAGTGTAACTCACTAACTATAAGAGAAAAGAATGCAAGCAAACATATATCTTTTAGATCTTATTAAGGGCTATAATACAGCAAAAAAGGTTTAAAATTGGATGAGAAATAAAAAAGTGGCAAGCAGTAAAAATTGTATATGGCCGAAGTGCCCTAGTTTGAGACTTCGCAGCTTCGCTACTGAGCAAGTAAGAGAGCTGATAATAAAAACAAATAAAAATACATCTCTACTATGTTAATCTGACATTTTTTTCGATAGAACTATCCTTTTAGAAATGCCTGATTTATGTCCCAAATTTTTTGATTCTGCTTTATTGTGGAGCGTAACATAATATGTGAGCATCCCCTTAGAATATTTACACTGTTTGGTTTTCTAATATTTTTTGTGCTGCAAAATTGTTGATTAATTTAACGTGCCATTTTTGGATTTTTATATTTAACTTGTTATTAACACGCTTTGATCAACAACCATGATAATTGCTTATTTTTTCTTCAAGCTTATGTCATTTACTCTAATGGTAAAGATGATTAATACTTTATTACTATGATGAAGAACAAAAAAATTTTCAAAAACAAATATAATTAAAAATAATAAA
This sequence comes from Panzeria rudis, assembly GCA_956483635.1. Lineage (NCBI taxonomy): Eukaryota > Metazoa > Arthropoda > Insecta > Diptera > Tachinidae > Panzeria > Panzeria rudis. Next base: position 12,705,057 of record OY101449.1, read on the forward strand.
AAAATATAAGAAAAACAAATTATCAAAAAAGTAGTTACCAAAAAAAACCTGCTTAATAACCCAGCTAACATTAAATATTACTGAGAAACTCAAACACAGGGAGCTTTAAGAGACCGCCATAACTAATTTAACTTGTGATTTAGTATATAAAGGTCTTTGTGTTATTCGCTGGGTTTTCCCCCCAACATATTTATGTTTTTTTTTCTGTCTGCAACAAGAGAAAGAGCTAAATAAATCAAAAGAAATTGGTGCTTATTTTTATTTCTTTGTAAACCTTTTGAAAGTTCTCACAATAATTTTGAACAAAGATAACCTCATTAATTGTTTTTTTTATAAGAAAAAAAAGATCATTTCTAGGTATTTAGGAACACATTATTTAAATTATTTCATATGCCAAATGCTGATAAGCAGTTGTTTATAATTCTTAATAAAAAAATCAGAAATAAATTTTTCTAAATTATCTAGAAAGATTGTAAAGCAAAATAATTTTAGTTTTCAAAAAGCCTTAGTGGCAGTAACACGAACTGAAAAACATCTTAAAAATATTATTTTATATATAAAAAGTTTTGTAAAATTGGAAAAATGGCAAATATTAAAGTTATTTTTAAAATAACTTTTACCCTGCAGGTAAAAATTGTTATATAACAATAAATTTTCGAAAAAAAATTCTAATTATGTGTAAATTCAAACTAAAGTGTTCTAAAGACAAAACATTTCCGTGCATTTGTTTAAAGTTTAATACAGCTTAGCGGTTTTCAATAAAGACTCGGTATGTCTTGAAACTATTTTGTAAGAAGAGCTATAGAAAAAGTTCTGTTTACAACTTGAAATTTTTTCTAAATATTGAGCATTTAAAGTAAAATGGTTATTCTAGAAACGACGAAATTATCAAGCCAAATTGCACATTTAATGGCCTTTAAATGTCTTAGAGATCATTAATAAATATGATTATTGCTAACTGATAATATATCAAACAAAAATAAATTGACCAGAAAAAATTGCCGCGTATTCTCGCCAGATTAAAATATATTTTCGCAGATAGGAATATATAATGGAATTCGTAAAAAAAACTATTTACATTCAAAGCCACGTAAATAATCAGCTTTGTATTTTAGCAATCAATGCAAATGGATTTTGTGATTACTTTTTTCTTATCCAATACCAAGCTTTTTCAAAGCTTTAAATATAAATTTTTCTTAATTTTAAGACTAATGATTTCAAAGATTGTAACGAGAAAAATCATAAGTAAGAAAAAACTTTAACCCTCTTTGTTTCTTTAAGAAAGCTTACTACCGAAAGCTCACACATATGAACGAAAAAAAAATTAATGATGTTAGGGCTAGCCAGGCCACACGTGCGTATTTAAAACGCACGTTTCCAATTTTTTTAATTAATTCTTCTAAAAGCTTAAACATCGTTTCAAAAATCCCCAAAGAAGTTAAATTGTAGGTTCAAAATACAAAGTTACCTAAACTTACCCAAAAGTTTTTTTAAATATCTACAAATTTTTTAAAAAGCTTTTAAATGCCCCAAAGTTTTTAAGTAGCATTTCAAAAAAACCGAAATAGATCAAATTTTAGTTGCAAAATGCAATCTATTTAATTTTATATAAAAAGGGTAACTTCGGGCACGTACGGAAACAGACTGCTTATTAGATTTTAATAAAGCTTTTATATTGAAAAGAGCTTTCGGCTAAGCTTTGGCAGGTTCGTCCACGTACAGGGACACTGGATTACATTAAACTTTGTTTTATGGTTTTTCAACACACACAATTTAAAATAAATATATATATATATATGTGTATTTGCCAATTCTAGCTCTTAGTCTGTGCCTTGGCCACTTATGGCTATCCCGATGCTGAACTCATAGACTTTGGTTCACCTACACAACCCTCACGAGATCAAATGATGATAGAGGCTGCAATTAAACGTGGCATGGATGGCGAAGCAATAGCAGAGTTATTGCGCACCAAAAAGCCAGTAGTAAGAACAACTACTACACCCAGCGGTTTAAACAAAACAACCACTTACAAATTGGAACCTGATGGCAGTATATCGAGTAAATCGATTATACAACAAAGGCATCGTTATACCTACAATTCCGAAGCCATACCCGATGACATTAAAAATTCACCCACAGGAACAGTAACTAGAACATTCACCGATAACGATGGTAACAAAGTAACACAAACTATCTCAGTGAATCATGATACAGCTGCTTCAGGAATTGATACAGATGATTTAAATGGGAATTGGTTTAACAAACCTTTTGCCTCATGGCCTGAGGTGACACCATCATCTACAGCAGTGCACAGAACCCGAACCTATTCGAGCCCCAATGGCGAGAGAAGAACTGTGCAATCGTGGTCTTCTAATCCAGAACTTGCAGAACCTAAAACACCTTTTAATTTTAGAAGAACAAACACTAGAACTTATACAAAACCAATATCTAATCCAGATACTTTCGAGTTAAGCCACGAACCCAACTGGCCTGGTTTTGATTTCTCTGCCTTTTCACAACCCTGGGACAATACCGATCCAGAAGGCTTGGACGGCTGGGAGGTGATGAAAGATCCCGAAGTCACAACAAAGAAAAATTTGGAGTCATGGACACCGAAAACTTGGGATTGGCCCAAATTCCCTACACATTCCACCACCACCACAACAACGACAACTGCCAAACCAAAATTATATATAGAACCAGAGCCGAGCACACGTAAACCTTTGCCAAACTTGGACGAATTCCTTAAATCTCAATATGGACGACCAGCCAACAGAGAATCTACAACAAGCACTTCCAAAACTGTTTCCACCACCACAGCAAAAACATCTAGCACTACTCCCAAAGTGATTAAAATGGAAGACTTGCCGGTAGTTGAAGTTTTACATAATGGCAAGCCTGCAGACGAAAGTATTCTGAGAAATCTGCCAGCACACTTAACACCACGAACCCCCCCAGAGCAGGTTATAAATATAATACACAAGCGACCCATAGAAGATGATGTGGAAGTTTACACACCCAAAGTGGACACCACAAATGTAAGAACCTTTTCCAAAACTCTGACTGGCCCCGAAAAGCCTAAACTTAGGGATTTGGACCCACAAATGCAAGATATCTTGAGAAATGCCGGCATTGTACCCGAAATAGAAGGGGATTCTATTACAAAGACACGAACCGAACCTGATGGCCGTATTATAACTACAACCTACAAAGTGAATACAGTTAACTCACCACCCACTACAGTTCAACACTATGGACCATCACAAGTTGCAGCACATTCGTTCAATTCTTATAATGGCAATGTCCCCTTGTCACCTTTAATGCCCAACTTTAGTCCCATTTCTGAATTTTTAGCACAATTGGGTCTAACAAAATTGGACTTAACCTCCAGAAGTGGCAAATACTCTAAAACACTTATTGATGAAAATGGCGACGTTTTGACAGCCACATTTGTTCTCACTTCTTCTCAAGGAAAGCCAAAGGCCAAGCCATTTAAATAGATTTTTTTTCAAATAAGTTTTAAAAATCGAGAATATTTTTACGAAATTTTAACTTCATTCCTTTAATAAAGTAAAGAAATAAAAAGGAAAGTAATGTCTTGTAATTTAAAAAAAATCCAGACTATCTGGATTAAGATTAAGAATAAATCGATAAAAATTCTTATAGACTATAAATAAACACCGAACATAAATTTAATATTTCTTGGCATGCATATCGTTACCTTAATATAGAAACGTCCTAACTCATTTTTTTTCAAATCGAGTTTTTCGCATATTTCGTATATAAGATAAAGCCTTAATCTGTGGGAATATGCTATCAAAAAAAAATTAATTAGAGCCTTGCTGCATTAGGCGCGGATATCGGGGAGGGAAAATGGGATATTCCCTCAGACCCCACCCCCCGAAACGAATAAACTATAGTTTCTAAAAGAAATTTTGCAAAATAGTATGTTTCAGTTAAAACTCCGCCCCCCCCCCCCCTTTCCCCTTCCCCCTCCCCCTCAAAAGCTCAAGATGTATACGCGCCTGGCTATAATAAGGTAACGATATATAGCATTTTGGGATGAAAAGGGGTAAAAAAGGGTAATAACGTAATAAATTTGAAATGAAATTTGAATACCATTCTTCTTTTCTTACGAAACTATCAAATTCGAATAAGATTTTAATTTCAATATAACTCAAATTCTTAACCTAAACTTACCTTGCAGGTCAAAATCTGTAAATTTTTTTAAGGTAAACAAAATTGTTCATGCCAAAAAATTTTCCAACATAAAAATATTAAACAAAATTACGCTTGCTTTTTCTCAAAATACCAACTTATTCCATTTTATTTCGAAATTTAGATTTTCTAGAAGTAATACTAAATTTATTTTAAAAAAACAATAATCTTAATAAATAGATTAAATAATAAAGCCACTACAAAAAAAGCGTTTGCGCAGCGTTCAAATGAAAAGCCAAATTTAATATGAAATAAAAATTTTTTTATTAAAAACTCAGCTGTTAAAAAATATAAAGAGAACAAAAAAAAAGAAAAATAAACAAAAAAATATAATAAAACAATAATTTAAAATAAAGCAGATAAAACATAATTGCAAAAGCGAGATCTAAGAAACTAAAAAATTAATGAGAAACTTAAAATTAATTTAAAAGAAAATATATATTGGAAAATAGGCTATTGTGGTCTGTACGAGCGAGTTTGGTAGCAGAACTATACGACCAAATGAATGCAAGGACGCATTATGGCAGAGAACAAAAGTATATTTTTTATGACCAGTAGCGCCTAACGCCAAAATAATTATGATAAATCTTTATCTTCTGAATTATTGATCTGATTCCAATGTATTGTTCACAAAAATGTTAGAGTAGGACTCAAGCTTTCACAAATGGTGATTTTTGGCCACCTTTTTGTAACAAGCCATGATCTATAGGGTACCAAATTCAACCATCTCGGGCTAAGAAATGTGTACTAATTTTAAAAATTTGATTCGATTTCTTGAAAAGCAAATAACAATATTAAGAGGAAATGTGCTTGCCTCGTTTTGTCTATCACTTAACTACGTTGCAGACTATAATACAAGTATTAATATTTTAAGGAAAATGAAACCCTGACATCATAAATTGTTATTGTATTTTAAAAATTTTTAAACAACAATTAGATCAGGGAGGCATTTTCTTCAAAAGTATTAATACTTGTATTGTAGTCTGAAGGGACCTTTATATGTACTTAATATTGACGATATTTTGCATATGAGTTTTCCAATTTTTTTTTCTTTTGACCTTAACATAATTTAGTCTTTCGTTAATATCTTCCGTTTGATATAAGCAAAGAATTTTATAAAACTAATGAATTATTTCTAAGAAGTACTAATATAATACCGGAAAATTTCGTGTAATTATCTTTATTCGTGTATTTTTTAAAAATATTTTAATTCAATGTTTTAAAGTTTGTTAAAAATATAACGTGCCTTGGGCGCGAATAGTTTTGCTCTTTTAAGTTTTTCTTAAAGATTTATGAAAAAACAATTATTTGCTTTCCGTATTAGCTTCAAAGCATATTAAAAAATCATTCGGTACAAAAGCAAAAAATTTCCCTTAAAATATCCCAAAAGGGAAAATTTTAATTCTAGACTAAGTATGAAATTTGAAAGCTGAGCAATGAAATAGTGCAGGAAAAACTTAAATTTAACTTTAAATTAAAATGTCACTTTTGGGAAATTTGATTTAATATCTAAATTGTTTCAAAAAACATTTTTTACAGTTGAAGAAGGAAAATTTTGTTTGTATGTATAATAAAATGAGTATGTATTAAATAAATATATTAAGAATTAAACATTATGTAGCAACAAGCATTGATCAAAAATAGTAAACTTTTTGAAAAAAAAATTAAACTGACCACAGTCTATAAATGTACTTAATTACCTATTAATTTATATATAACATGACTATATATTTTATTTCAAATAATAAGGTAAGCAGCAAGCAACTTGTTTGTATAACTGGAGGTATGAGTATTTTCTTCATCGATATGCCGAGTTATACAAACGAGTTAATGATCAATTAATTTGACCAAACATATGTATATTTTTGACACACTTGAAGCTCATCTTGTACACTGTAATAGATTGCGCAAAAAGCAACATTTCTGAAAGCTTAGTTCCTTCTCTAACATGTTTGTAAGCATTATTTTGTAATCGGATCATTATTTCAAAAGATACAGATATATTACCACTGCGCTAGGCGCCAGTGTGCCACCTTTTTCATTACATAGTAATATTTTGAGTCAGGTAATTCTGCGACCTTACCCGCTACGAAGTCTACATGTATTAAAAAAAAAGTAATAGATTTTATGGTTAAATTTATACAAGCTATTGAGATATGTAATAAATTTTTAATATATGTATGTATGTATTAATTTATTTGTGTTATTCATGATGTTTGGTTGGTTGGTTATCAGTTCTATTGTTTAAGATAAGTCCCCCAATTTTTTATATTAGCTGTTATTATTGTAGTTTGCTTTTTGTTTCTATTTTGTAGCATATTTTCTAGCTGGTGTTTTTTATCCACAACTTGTAGCATAATTTTGGCAAATTTGTTTTCTATTTTGCTCATTTTGTTGAGAGATTGTTGTTATAATGAGTTTGTATATTTTTCGTTTAAAAAGCCAAGCATGTCATAGAAGAGATAAACTAGATTAGTAAAAATATTTTTATTGTTTTAAATAAATAAATAAAAGCAATGGCACAAGCATTTTTAAATTAAAACATTTAATAAAATATAAATAAAATAATAGAAAAATCTAATTAAAAAATTGCAAAACAAATTGAGAACAAAGCTTTTAAAAATAATAAATTTGCCTAATAATTACGCGTATAAAAAAGCGTTTTAATAAAATATCGAAAAAAGCTTTAAATCAATAAATAGACAAAAAAAAATCCTCAGTGAAAACATATAGAGGAAAATGATTTTAATTGCACTGTACAACACAAACAAAAATAATAACATTCTAACTAGGACCCATACAAACACATGAATTTTAAGACATATACTAGAATTTTATGGCAAATATCTTTGTAGAACTTTTCAACCTGCGGAGATATACGCTGAAGAGGAGTTTTTTGTCCCTTCTTGAATAAAAGGATAAAAAGGCTCAAATAACGTAGAGTTAGAGGGATATAATGTTCCATAAAAATGTTTCCAGTGTTGTTTTACATAAAAAAGTTTAACACATCTTATATCTTAAATGTAGGGCTTACAAGATTTCGTAGCTATGCCGAGTCCAGGCAACTTTAGCTCCCCAAAACTGAGTCCGAGCCATAAACTTTCCAAACCCCGATACACATAAATTTTTTAGATACTTTCTATCAAAATTAGTTGTTAAAACCTTGTAATTTTTGTTTGTGTTGTACAATTTATTACAGACAGAATGACAAAAGCTGATAATATTTTATTTATCCAAAATTGTTTTAATTATGTTCATCAATTAATTCTTTCAATCAAATTATTTTTATTTTCAAAAGTAAAGTCTAAAAGCAAATAACAACTAAAAAGACAAAGAACATGTATGGCTGATGGAAGGTTGAACTTATATCATTAGCAGTGGGGTCTAGGCGGAACAGAGTTCTGATGACAAGGCCATGGTTGGTCTCGACACATCATGATGTGAGTTCAACCTTCCGTGCAGCCAAAATTATTCTTTGTTTTTTTTCAATTATTACCTGCTTTAGAATTTTGTTTCTAAGTTAAAAATAATTTAATTGAAATATTATATTGAATGAACTTAAACCAAAATTATCAAATAACTTTGGAAAAAAACCATAAAGATCGACTAAATTCATAACTTAATTGTTAATATTTTATTTAATAAACTGCAATTATTATCAGCTTCGTTGCCTTGAAAACAAATATCTGTGAGATATCTAGTATAAAATATTCCAAATTGCTGGTATCTTGTTTAATCTTAAAACCTAAAAATTGTTTTTAAAAAATTCTAAAATAATATTATTCTCAAAAAAAATTGCTTTGTTATGCTTTTCATATCTTAGAAAAAAAATTTATAGAGAATATTTAAAATCTTTGCTTACCAAATTATCAAAACGCAATGCTTCCTCATCGCTCAAGCCCATGCTGCGTGTTAGTTGTAAATATGTAGATGTGATAGGTTTCAAACGTTCAAAATCTATCGGTGGTAGTGCGCTGACTGGACGCATTTGTGGTATGCGCAAACTGGAATAGCAAGAAGATTTTGGTGGTGTTACTGGTTCCTTTTTCAAAGATATCGGTGTTGAAGTGGCAGCAATTGTTGTTGCTGAAGTAGAAGCTGTTGATGATGTCTTAGGTTCAGATCCCAACTTATCGCTAAAGCTGAAAGTGGAAGAAGAATTTTTCGAAAGATTAATTGCACAGATTTGAGTGGTTTGTCTAAAATCTTTATCAATTGTTGGTATTTGCAATTGTAAAGAGGACTCTAAAGCTTTTGTTGTTTCAGCACTTTGGGGTGAGCTTTTGAATCTTTTGGCTGATAGAACGGTAACATTATCAGCATCATCTTCTGAAGAAGAGGTGGAATGGTTAGACTGTAATGCTTTAAAAGAAGGTAGCTTAAGGCCTAAGGATGGTAATATATCTGGCTTTAGTATTGCTGGCAAAGATGGTGGAGGAGGTGGAGGGGGTGGTGGCAAGTGTGCCGTAGTGGCTGCTTGAGGCATTAAGAGATTTCCTGCATATAATCTTTTCATAAAATCATAATAACGCATTAAATTGTCACGAGACTTAAGAGAATGAAAATCGAAACCAAACCCATAATGAGACTGACTAAAAGCCAAATTTTCTGCAATGGGTGGTGTAAATGGTCTCTGTAAAATGGGATTAACTCGAATCTTGGGCAAATTTTGAGAAGAAATTTGACTGGCAAGTTGCTGCGGTAGCAAAGTACTAGATCCAGAGGGTATAATTGGACTCGAATTACGTCTGGTTAAAGAGGGTGTTAAATCAAAGCGCTCGGCTGGCACAACAAAAGCTTTTGAACTATTATCAGGGCTAGAATATCTTCGTTTTTTTGCTTGAGGAGCCATTAATCTGGCTGCTGGTGCTGATATTTTTGTTAAAGTTTTTGTACTGGGTCCCGCCTCTAAAGAGCTTTCAGTATGCGATGAATAATTAAGCACTTCTATTTCAGAAGAACTTTCATTTTGTGCCATTGCCACTCCATCATCTTTAGCATGAGCAGAAGTGGAGGGAGAAGAGGGACGCAAGTTCTTCTTGCACTCAGGGCAAATAGACAAAAATCTTGTAACGGCTTCACGAGGCAAAAAAGCATAGGTTTCAGATATCTGAAATTAAAATAAGAGTAGATATGTCAACAAGATAGTAAACGTAATGAAAAAAAAGTTTCTTGTCTCTCGACTCACTATGCGATAGGTACGCTTTTGTCCTGCATGCATGCCGCTTCTACCACCCAACTCCATGTGTATATTGTAGATGATATCAAAAAACTCTTCTACAACGGCCACTTTACGATAATGTCGTTTCTCAAAATCCTACAAAGGAAAAAGGGATTTTCAGGTTTTTTTTTTCAAAATAATAGCTTTTAGTTAAAGCTTTGAACCTTACCTTATTGGTAGAAGCCACATAGAGATCTACATCAGCCGGATTGTCTGAAAGTATAGCGTTAGGTGGCAAAGGTTTCTTATGGCGTGGAGTACAAGGTGCATCCTCAAAGCTTTCCGGTCGTTTGGTAGTGAAACCTAAGAAAACACAATTTATGACATTTTTTACATAAGCTTTTATTAAAATGTTTAAAAGCTTTTTCAAATTGTTAACAAATTCTTTCGTGCTTAATAAAAGCTTTTATAAAAGGTTCTTTAAAAATATGTTTGAACGATCTAATAAAGCCCAACTAAATGATTTTTCACTTATTTCTTAATTAGTTCTTGGTAAAGTATATTTAAACCTCAAAAGCTTTTATTCCAAGCTAAATTTTATGAAACGACTTTTAAAGCTTTGCTTAACTTTCCAGTAACTCAATTAGTTCGTTTCTTTGCAAGCACAGAGCTGTTCAAACATACCCAAACACTTTTCTTTACAAAAATTCTGTATTAAAAAAGCTTTCAGAAAAGCTTACAAAAATTCTCATAGAAACTAAAGTACAATTTATGTAATTAAAATTTCATTATTGAAAATAGCATTTGACAAAAATTTTAATAACAAGGTTTTTTAACAAGAGCTTTTTAGCAAAAGATTTTTTAGCAAATTTTTGTTGACAAAATTTTTAATAACAAGATATTTTTAAACTATTGACGTTTGAAAAAGAATATTTAATAATTCACGCGGAAATAGAGTTCGAAAGATTTCCATGCAATTTTTGAAAATGTACCTTTGTAATAATTTTAACAGAGCAATTATATCGTTTATTTAAAATATTATTGTACACTTGTAAACTTGTACAGTTATTTTAGCTCAAAAGAAAAGCTTTACAAACTCTTAAGTAAAAGGCTTTTTCAGCTCGCTTAAGCTTTCAAATATAGCTTTTCTGAATCACTTAACCCTAAAGAAAGAAGACAAGCTATTTTCATTCAGATTGTGTCATTGTAAAAATTTAATAAAAATTTAAGTTCGTTTATTGAAAGTAAGCTGAAAGGAGGCTTTAACGAAACAACTTTCAAACCTTTGTTCAACTTTTCATATATTCAACATTTAAACTCTTTTCTATAAATTTTAGATATTTGCAAGCTTTAAAAAAAGTTTTTTTTAATTTAATTTTATATGACTTTACGATGAAAACTTTCCATCAACCTAATGTAACTTTTGTTCGTTTAAAAACTTTCTCAATTATTAACTTACCTTTGGTTTTAACCCAAAATCTAAACTTCGAACTATCCGGCCGACTGTGCTCTTTGCCTTCTAAAGCCTTTAAGATTCTAACTTTTTTGCGCATGGTAATGGTCTTAGTTTTGGCCTGATCGCCATAAGTTTTCAAAGCCCACGGCTGAAAAAGCTGTTAAGTAATACAAATAAAAAAAACTTGTACAATTCTTTATTACAAAATTTATTTATTTACTTCATATATATGCTGTCTTTCGTCAATAGCCCTTTGAGCTTTTTCCGTAGCACCGTCATCATTATTACCATTCCCCTCTGAGGGTGTCATATCAACTGTCCCACTTTGCATTGGCATATCATCATCAACATCTGCATCGTAGGCATTATCCAATATTTCATTTGCCTGACGTTTATTTTCTTCTTCAACATCTTCTGGCTCATCTTCGATTTGCTCTTTAATGGAATAAAGATTACGTTTTTGTGCCAAACAGCTTTCAGAATCAAATGTAGGATTTAACTGAATGTCTTGCTGTTGTTTTTGATAGTTTTGCATTTGTTGATGTTGCATGTGAAATAAATACTGCTGTTGGGCTTGTTGTTGTTGTTGTTGTTGTTGTTGTTGTTGTTGCTGTTGTTGTTGCTGCTGTTGTTGCTGATGCTGTTGTTGATGCTGAGGCATCAACGTTTTGGGTGAGAGTGTATGACAGCCCTCAGAGCTTTTATGATCATTATTTTGAGGTGATGACATGGTTTTATAAATTTCTTGGCAATTGTAAGATGCTTGAATAAACAATTAACATTTGTTGGGAGTTTTAATTGTATGAAATTAAAATGTCAAATGAAAAAGCTCGCAATTTAGTAGATAGTTTCAAACAGGATCCAGACAAAACTATAGAAAAGAAAAGTGAGACAAAAAACAATTATAGATGAGTCTTAAAAGCACTTTTCAGTACTGTTGTTACTTATGAAATTTTCACTCTAAAGATTTTTTTTAAACATGATTTTAACTCTAGAAAAATGTTTGTATGTGCTTACTCCGATCGTTCACTACTTCCATTTCCTAAGAATCTAAATTTTATTTAAATTGTTTACGATTTTCCATCATTTTATGTCAAATTTGGACAGAAATCGGTCTGATTACACATGCTTACCAATTTCAATAAACTTTTTCGTTCCCTAGAATCGAAAGTTCTTTCTTTAGTCATTTGGGACGCTGAACGCGAATATGAACTCCGTTGTTTATCATCTGTAGTTTTCGTGACATAGCGTTATGTTCAAAATAAAGGCACTTACACGACATATGTATATAACCATAATTTGAGAAAAAAATTATCTTTAAGACATGCAAACAATATTTCAAAACTTGCACAATGGTTTCGAGATATCGTAAAAGTTTGAGAAAAAAATTTTAATTTTAAAAAAATTTCAACATTTTTGATTGTACAATTTCATAAAAAATATAACAACCAGCCGGTTTAATGTCCAGAAGCATGTAGCTTATATATTACAAAAGAAATCAAACCTTCTGTTATTTAGATTGGTGCATAACATTTGATTTTATTCACAATTTAGTGAGAGAGCCTCAATGATAAAAATTTTAATTTGCAGACAACAGCAACATTTTGCTTGGTGCTTACTACTCTTGTATGAAAATTTAGATTCTTATCAATTTACTTCTCTCACTAAATTGAGAGTAAAATCTAAAGTTGTGCACAATTTAAAAAAAGGCTTATATCTTTTGAAATATATTAAGCTTCCTGCTACTGAACAAAAAACTGTTTGGTTGTTGTATTTATTTTTTAATAAGTTGAAATGTACATTTTTTATAAAACTTTAATTTCTTTATTTTTACGTAATATTTATATTTTTGAACTGAATGGTATAAGTGTGAAAATTTTATTATTTCGGCTTTCTGGTTTAATATTTTTGAATTAATGTAAATTCAAATTATTTTTATTAAGAGTGGAGTGTTGGAATATTCAAATCAGATTAGCAGAACGGATCAGTACTACTGATTTCGACAGGCCGCTACACTGTCTCATCAGCGTTCTTGTTCATTTTACCACCTATGAAGGTGGATGCTTTTTACAAGGAAACATCACCTATTTAACTAATTTTTGCCAGCAAATAGAATACCAGAATTTTTTATTTAAATCCGTGCCATGCATTCTTTGGCTCAAATATTTACGATATCTCTATAAGTACTACGCAGACTTAAAAACATTTTTTGCAGGTGTTAAAGATAATTTTGTTGTCGAATTTCGCATTTTTTATTTTGTTGACTAGGGCAAACTCTTCTCAAGCTATGCTAACTAACATATGTATGTCGTGCAAGTACCTTCATTTTTAACATAACGGTATATCGGGAAAACTATAATTATATATTGAAAATCTGTATAACGGTTAAAATTTTTTCCGTAACGCGATGTACAGTAAACATGTGTAATTAAAGGGTATCCCTTCAAGTAATGCAAACAAGAACCGAAAAGTAGATCCCCAAAACAAAATAAAAATCACCAAACCAAAAAAAAAAACGCTAAAAAATACTTTAAAAATTTTCAAAGCGAAAAATACCAATAATAAAAAAATGCCAAACAAAGAAAAATCCAAAAAAATCCCCAAATTGAAAGAATCGCCAAAACAAAAATTAACACCCGAACTAAAAATCCAAAATTCAAAAAATATTTATCCAAAACGAAAAAAAACAAGAAAATGAAAAAATCCTGAAACGAAAAAAAACCAAAACAAAAAATCCCCAAAACAAAAACATTGAAACAAAAAAACCCAAGAAATAGTCAAATAGAAATAAGAAATAGTCAAAACGAAAAAAGGCGCAAAGATTAAAAAGCGCTCAAACGATAAAAAGTACAAAACAAAAAAATTTACAAAACCAATAAATCGAAAAAAACGAAAAGAATCATTAAAACGCAAAAAAATATACCAAAATGAAAAAAGCGCTAAAACGAAAAAACCCAAAACGAAAAAAGTTGCTAAAATTAAAAAAATCGCTAAAATTAATGTATAGTAAAAAGTAGAAAAAATTGCCAAAAAAAACAAAAAAAAACGTCAAAACTAAAAAAAACCCATAATTAAAAAATAGCTAAAAAGAAAAAAATCGCCAAAATCGAAATGAGTGCTATAACGGAATAAGCATCAAAACGAAAAAAATCGCTAAAACTAAAAAAATTTTAAAATTAACCAAACAAGAAAAAACCCCCTAAAACGAACAAATACTCTAAAACTAAAAAGTCCTTAAGAAACCCAAAAAACCGCTAAAACGAAAAAAGAGATATAACGTCACAGAAAATACAAAAAGCCCTTTCTAACATTTTAAAAGTTTTACAGGAGAATCATAAAACTTGTTTAAATGAAAACTGTATTGACAATTAATGCAAAATCTTACAATACAAGAAAAAAATTACCCACAAATTTTTATATACATATATTGTAAAATTTTGCCCTAATTGTTATTATATTTTTTCATTTAAACAAATTTTATGCTTCTCTTGTTAAACTTTTAAAATGTTAGATAGGGCTTTTTGGATTTTCTGTGACGATATACATGTATATGGTATTCGTACGGAATCCTTCGTGAGCGAGTCGTACTTTACTGATTTATTGAACTTTAGTGTCTTTGAAGACTTATAATAATAATTTACGCCCACTATATCCTTTCGTTTTTTCTGGCAAGAGATAAAAAAGAAGTACCATTTAGCAAAGACTTAGTAGTGAGTTAAATTATTCCACAAAATATTTTCCATAGTGTTTTGCAGAAAAGTGCCGAAAACTTTTTTTGTTTACCTAAAACGAAAGCGTTAAAAGATTTACTATGCAATGTGCTAAAAAGAAGGGGTGGGACCTTCAACTGCCCCCAAAATAAAGACCGTATTTAAACTTTCAAAACATCAATACAGGTATATTTTTTCTGATCCCCTTTGCCGGAATCCATTATCAGAGCCTTTTTTTGTGTTGTATAGTGTAATTAACAAGACAAAAGATGAACGAATAGTTGCCCCTAGATTGAAAAGAACCTGTCACAAAGCAAATCTCGTGGCTAGCTACCAAGTATTAGCAACTGGTTCAAGCTCTAGAACTTCTCTAGATAGGCTCTAGATCCAAACTTAAGATAATTGTTCTGTGGTTCTTTTTTTACTAGTCAAATTAAGTCTGTTCCTTAAAAATCTACTTTTATTTATTTCAAATTGATGCAATAATCTACTGCATGCAATAATCTAGGAATGCAATATTACATGACTTACTTTATACAACGCAATGTACTATGTATGAGTAGTTGTTTTGAAGGACCATAAACAAGGAGGCTAGCAAAATGAAAAGCAGTTTCTGTCCTACTGTACACTTTGTTGTCGTTCTTCTTTTCTATTACGGTCAATCTCGTTGAAATCCAAATATGGATGAGAATTTTCTTTATGATTCGTTTGTATTTTTTGAATAAATACAAAACTTATGTATCGATTTTAATGGAATATGACATGTATTATTTGCAACACACCCAGAATAAAAACGAGAGTTTTGTGGTCTTAGATTCTTTGAAGACAGAAAATTTCAAAATTTCGCACAAAAGAAAACTGTTTTCTCTTCACAACTTCTTAAATATTTCCGAAACTATTAGTAAGATTACAAAATGATGGACATAACGCCCCTCTCATGCCCAACTATCCAATATTGAAAATACGTTTTTTTCTTTGTTTTTTAATTCATTACCTTGGTACTCCAATTTATGCGATACGCCTCATTTCAAAATGCTGAATTGATAACGCAATAAGAAATATTTTGAAGCTTGCACTTTTAGGAATATGCTAATTTTGAGTGTAGAATTGATGAGGCTCTTCGCTCTTCTGAAACGCACAAATTTGTGTATGGGATAGTTGGACATGATAGAGACCATATGAATGACTTAAAGAAAATTTGCTTTCCAAATTTTTGCCCTCTTTATTTAACCAAAACAACCCAATTATTTTTTTGTTGTGCTCATATAGGCAGTGGAAGCTCCTCGATAACCAGAATCAATGTTAACATATTAATTAATAGATTATGAACTTTATTATCACATGTATCAAAATTCTTTTCAAAAGCTTAACGCAAAAAAATCCGATATATATTAAATTCTATGTTCCGGTTTATACAGTGAAGATATTAGACAATAGAGATTATGTTCACTTATTTCTTATTTTAAGTTTAATTAAAATTTATTGTTTATTATATATCAAAATTTTTATTGAAAGCTCAGCTTTACACTGGTTTGTTATATCATAATCTGATTTATATTCTTAGTTATTTTCAACAGACTTCAAGATAAGGAGCAATTTATCAATTCGTTGGTATTTTTATTATTATTTTTATTTTTTATTTTTTATTTGTTAAGTCCCTCAGAACTTCACCATTTATAAACCGAATCTTTTAATTCTTCTCTTATTTGGAAGAATAGACCTGTAGATTGGTCCCACTGCTTTAATTTGTTATTTAGTATTTGATGTCTGCCCGTCCGTCTGTTAGCCGCTCCATTATGGAATTGGCTTTTTTAGCAAGAACTATTGAATTTAATTGTATAAAATCTTTTTAATTTTTTATAATATTAAAATTTGTTATTTCATACTAACACTTAACAAAACTTCTCATTCACACCAGCAAATAACTTGAAGATATTTTCTTTTGCATTAAAATAAACTTAATTGGTTTTTCAAACAGAAAATTAAGAAAAAAAACTTCAAATCAACAAAAACTTTAAAACAAAAACTTAACAAAAACAATAAACAAAAACTAAAGAAAAATTTTAAACAGCGGTTTTAAGTTTTTAATGTCTTTTTTAAGAAAATAATAAAAATAAAAATTCAAATTTAGTCCTTCGAAAAAACGCGCGTCGTTTACGAACACATAAACCCACGAACAGTAAAAAGAGAACTGATCACAAGTGACCAAAAAGATGATCAGCAAATAAAAAAAAATCTTAAGATAATGTACAAGAAAATACAAGATGAAGTATCCTTTAAGAAACAGGATATTAAAAAAACTGGATTTTCCTAAAAAAAAAATGCGATCAGTTTGGAAGGAAGGCTTTTAAAAAGGGTTACTTTAAATTTAAAGCAATATATCTAAGACAACTGTGCTTACATGACATAGTCTTTTGATATTGTTTTCATTTGTATTGCATTGTATTGCATAGCACTTTATGTATGTATGTATGTGTCTCCAAGCAAATCACGTGCCTACCTCAACTTTTTATTTACTTTAATTTAAGTTTTGTTTTTCCTCACACAATTTGATGGTTAAGGGTGGATTTTTAGTTATTTCTTTTTCTATTTCTTTAAATGGATTGATTGTTTGCATAAAAACTCTTTAAGAACCACCACCATGTTTCCAAGAAACATATACATATTACTTATTCTTCCTGCCTGCCTGCCTGTTTCTATTTTTATATAATATAAATTGCGTTTTTTAAAGCATATTTTAAGGAGTATTTCAGAAAGAAAGTTCCTTCATTGAATTTTATTTACAAACATGTTCTGTTTTTAAGTCATGTAACGCAGTTTTTATTGTTTTCACTAGTGTGTAAAAGCTGTAACATTTTTAACTTTTTGGGAATACAAAAAATACCTGTTGCTTAAAAAAAAAACAACTGTTTAGATATTTAAACTTCGACCACCCAAAATGTAAGATAATAATATTGTTTTGCATAAACATATAGAGACAGAATATTAATAAATACTCAATATAGTTTAGTAATTAAAAATGTTCGATTATTAAAATGTTTGTTACTGTGCACTGTAGGCCAAATTAAAAATATTTTGAAAATAGATCAGCCATTTCAAAACGGATAATCCGATAAATATAGCACGCATATAGCAGAGCAGTATTATAATATAACGTACGCAGATGAGCTTCCCACAATGCTCAGTAGCGGCGCTGAGAAGTCCCATATTAGGGCACTTCGGGCATGTACAATTTGACGACGCTTGTAATTTTTTTTTTTGTTTTACGACCGATTCCAAAATTTTTTATAACAACCGATTGTCGCAATTATTGAATCAAATTGGACTCAAAATTTCAATTTGTTTAAAAAAAATTGTACAACAATTTTCCTTCAGAGTTGAAATATATACAATTTTTAATTTGAAAAATGAAAAATGTTGAATATTTGACCATTTTTTCTCAAAAAATTACCATCATTTTTTTCTCTATAAAAATATTTATTATATATGTGTCTGAAAGACATGATTTAAGAAAGAAATTGAATCCAGTTTGCCGTTTTTGTTGGCCCTGAACGTTTCCTCACTCGACCTATTTTGCAGCAAAGTTTTGATTTTATCACATACACAGAAAAAATTATCACCAAAAAGTTTTCAAGCAAAAGTTTGTCTAAAAATAAATTTCATTTTCAGTAAATGTTCTTCACATAATCAATGAATTGTTTGTTTGACTCTTATTTCGGACGCAACCACCAAAAACAATAAAATTGGTAAGTTTCAGCCATTTTTGGTCTAACTAAAACATACCATTATGCAAAACTTCTTTCAGAAACTCAATAGACATTGGATATATTTTACTCGTTTTGGGGTGGGGAGGTTAATATCGCGGTCCCGCCTGGCTGGACCGATTTTCTTCAAACATAGCTAAGACCACTCTCGATCAAGTCACTCTTCAAACAGAAAAAACTAAATTAAATTCGGTCCAGCCGTTTGGTCTGTACGTGGACTCGTACAGACACACAGATACACAGACACACACTCACCAACTTTGGTCGAGTGGTCTAAGCGGAAAGGAATTCTAATGAGATTAGCGGGAGCTATCGAAACATGTCAGTTCAACCCTCCGCCCAGTCAAATTTTTCTTTGTCTACATGCTTTACATTTATCCCTAAATAAAAATATAATTTAATTAAAAAATTAAATTAAAACCGCGCTCAAGCCAAATTAATTAAATTTCTTTGGATATAAACCCATACAGTTCGACTAAAACTGATAACTTAACAGACATAAAAAAAAAATTGCAGAAAAACATGTTATTTGCGAATATCTCAAAAACGTGCATTAAGAAAAATAAGATAATGGCTTATTCTTGCCCCGCTACCCGAAATCAGCTTAAAATGATCTCTTTTTGGAGGTTATGGCCAATTTTGAACATGTGTTAACTAGTGTAACTTACCATTTTTAGAACTAAGATTTGAATATTGATTGTTAGTTAAATTTTTCTATTTACAATATAATAAATAAACAAAAAAATTTTTTAAAAAATAAAAAAAATTTATAAGGAAAGTGTAATTATTCTGCCACTTGTGCCGAAAATACTTTTCATCTCCTTTCCTAATAAAATATTTAAGAAAATAAAAGTTTTATTAACGAACTGAAAAGCCTGATTTAAGAAAATTATTTTAGAATATTTTATTTTCTTAATACAAAAAATAGCAAATAAATCATTTTGTGCTTCCTTTGCAGCCTACATCCCAGGCCCATGATCATTTATATGACCCCTAGAAGTATGCTACTTTATTTGCAACTGTTCTTACTGTACTTATTCACTTAAAAGGGTTGTTTACAAATATTTTCCTTTAAAAAATCCATCTATTTACCTTAACCTTGTCTTCATTTAATTATATTAATCTTTTTATAACTAAAGATCTCACATACATGATAATACTCTTTCATCATTGGCTGTTTGAAATGCTCTTTTTCTTAAAATAACCACCCCATTTCTATCCTCAGATAAATATAAAATGATCTTTAATTGTGTCTTTTTCATGAGTACAGGCCATGTCCGGGGTTGATGCAATACAAAGAAGAAATAGTTACCCCTTTTTTTAAACATTAAGTTTGATGACATTTCTTAACTAAATACAATGAAAATGGTCACTTATTTTCTTATGTACATATTACAAAAAATTTGTAGTCCTACTGGTTTTCTTAAACACCTTTTGCTTGTCCTTTTTAAGTTTAAAATTTCAACAGCATCCTTTAATTATAGATTATATTTAGCGCCAAAAATGTTTAAATTTTTTTAATAGGGCATGCTAGCAGTAGAAGAGTTGACCGTTTAAGGATATTTAATTTATATTTGTCAGTTAAGTGTCAAAAAATGTGTCGTTAAAAAAAAAGGTACTCATTAAAATTCTGTAAACATCCTATTTAAGAAATTGTAACGGTCAAATGTTAAACAAAAAAACTAGATGCTGGACAGCATGAGGTTATTTGGTAATTTTTCTAGCAATTCTTTACTTAAGAGAAAATAATCAAAAAAATCTCCAAACATTTTTTAATCAAGTAATTTTTTTTTTTACAGAATTTAGGCTTTTTCCAGCCAAACTCCAAAACTTCCAAAACTAAAAGAAAATACTTTTTCCACATTAAAATAAATTTAGATATATGATTGTGACACGGCTAGCGACAGCAATATTATGGTCATGTCAAACAGAGTATGGTTGCAGTAATTTAATTTTTATTTATCCAATAAGTCTGATTTTTTGCCTAAAGTTAATTTTTCACAAAAGCATACTTTTCCCACAAGCTTTTAAAAAAAATGTGAACTGGTGCTTCTTTCACTAAACAAGCTTTCGATGAAAAACTTTCCAAGAAAATATTTATTGTTAATGGAAGGGCGGACTATTCATCGAATCCAGATCTACAATGCCCTTCGGTTTGTAAACAAGATTTTTTGACTTATAATCCTGGAACAGACTTGATTTAATGGCCCTTATCGTGTTTGGCGATTTTCGCCTTTGACTACGACATTTTTGTAATAGATTTTAGAAAAATGTAGAGTGCTGTTTTTAATCTATTACAAAAATGTTGTAGTAGAAAGCGAAAATCGCCAAACACGATAAGGTGGAATATTTTTAATTTTCTTTCTTTTACTTTCTTTACTCAGTAGCATGCGGGCGATCTGTTTCCTCAATAGCCTTCGGACTAGCTGTTCTCGCAGTGCCTTCCGTCAGTGCTTTTAGGGGCTAAATATTGCCTCAGTCCCAAAATAAAATATTGGTAAATCTAACCAATTTTATAAGTTAGAATTGCACCAACCCATAAAATGCAGTAAAATTAACCAATAGAATTGTAGTTTAGTTGATAGCATGATAAACTACTAACGGGAAGGTCGCAGGTTCGATGCCTGCCAAGGCTTTAGCAGAAAGTGTGTTTGTTTTTTGTTTGAAATTTTCTGGTCTTGAACTTAGGTTATTTTTTTCCCATGTTTATAAACTGCACCCCTCTACCACATATACTAAAAAAAACTATTTTCATTGTTATCTTAAATTTGTAATTTTACCCATGAAAATTGGTAATTTTAACCATAAAAATTGTTAAAATTTAAATTAGTAATTTTAACCATCAAAAATAATTTTAGTTTTTAACGTGGTTTTTTTCATAAATTCATATTTTACAAAAAAAATTTTGATTTGATTAGCTATTGTTAGTTCAATTTTATTGAAGACACAATAAATAAATATAACCGTTAAAAAAATATTTTATAATTCCGTTAAATGTAATATGTTAGCCTTGAACTTTGGTTCTCACAATTCTTCGTATATTTATACATCGTATATTTATACATCTATTCGTCATGTATTTTTTTAAGGATGTTCTCCCAAAACTCCGCCATTTAAAAACCGATTTCAGATTTTCTTTCTTTATGTAAAAGGATGCACTTTCAGATTGGTTATGTTGAAAAGTGGGCGGGGTCACGCCCATACAAAGTAAACACATATACCTTTTAATCTATTTCTACTCAACCGATTTCTACGAAACTTTGCATAGACATTAAGCTTTTAATTGAATACTATATCAGAATTAAAAAAGTGTCACGCCCATGCAAAGTAAATATTTTTTATCAACAACTTCTACTAAACCGATTCGTATGAAGCTTTGCATACACATTTAGTTATCGTTACAATAAAACAGTATGGTTAGAAAAGTGGGTAGTGCCACGCCCATGAAAAGTAAATATGCATTTGAACTACTTCTACTTAGCCGATTCCTATTAAACCTCGTACACAATTAGTTCTCGTGAAAGTATATCATTATGATAAAAATTATGGGCAGTGCCACGCCTATTTTGTAGGCGGTTTTTTACAAGAATTAAATTGGTCAGATTTTTTCCTGCAATTTTATTTTGAGTGTAGTCTTCGGACTAGCTGTTCCCTCAGCAGTCTTTTGGATAACTCTTCCCACAGTAGTGTGCAGACTAGCTGTTGCCTCAGTAGTCTCCGGACTAGCTCTTCCCTCAGTCGTCTTCGGGCTAACTGTTTCATCAGAAGCCTTCAGACTAGCTACTCCCTCAGTAGTCGTTGGACTAACGGTTGCCTCCATCGTCTTCTGACTTGCTGTTCCTCCAATAGTCTTCAGATTAGCTGTTCCCTCAGTGGCATTCGGGCTACCTGTTCCCTCAGTAGTCTATGGGCTAACTCTTCTCTCAGTAGTCTTTGGATTATCTCTTTCCTCAGTAGTCCTCGGTCTAACTGTTCCCTCAGTAGTCTTCGGACTAGCTGTTGTCTCAGTGGTCTTCGAGATAGTTGTTCCCTCAGTAGTTTTTGGGCTAACTGTTGCCTCAGTAGCCTTCGTAGTAGCTGTTCTATTAGTGGTCTTCAATAGTATTCGTAGAAGCTGTTCCTTCAGTAGACTTCGGACTAACTCTTGCCATAGTAGTCTTCGGACTAGCTGTCCCTCAATGGTCTTCGGGCTAGCTGTTCCTTCAGTAGACTTCGGACTACATGTTTCCTCAGTATTTTCGCGCTAGCAATTCCCTCAGTAGACTTCAGACTAGCTCTGCTCTCACTAGACTTCTGACTAACTGTTCCCCAGTTTACGATATTATACTTCCCGACAAAAAGTTGATATTTTTATTTTCAAATGTTTTTTTTTCGTATCCGGTGAAAGTATAGTAAAACATTTCATAAAATGACAACCTCTTTAACATGATTTAGTATATTATAAATAAATGTACATACGTTTTTTTGTGTAAGACTGTTCATTATATGTTAAAAACGAAGAACGAAAATATTGTGTATACTCTCTTCATACAAAATGGCGTGTCCATAATGCATGCTGTTGATTTGCCATATTACGAAAATGTGAACTTTTCCAAAGACGAGACTAAATTGATAACGGTTTAGAATACTGGTATTTGCTTCTTTTATATCACACATCAAACTGTTGAAAAATAATGAAAATTTTAATGTTTTTTGTTTTAAATTGTCATTGAAATTGTAATAACAGCATACCCTAAAATAACAGCGTAGGCTTATACTTCTAAATATTTAAAAGTTTTGGGAACTTTTTTAAATAGTATTATATTGCAAAACATTTAATCAATCAATCATGGTTTGTAACCAAAAAAAACAATTTATCGAGTATTATCCATATTTTGTTAATTTAATTGAAATTTTTTAGTGCATAATTAAAGAGTTTATGCTAAAACTCGCCGAAGATTACACATCTAAATTGTTTTATATTTAAGATATAATATGTATAATTCGCAAGAAAATGTATTGAAATTTACGTTAAAAAAATTCTTAAATATAATTTATATATAAATTTTAAGACGGTAAAAAAGTTCACTGCTGCGGAAGGGTAGAAACGATATAGAAAACGTTGTCAATTTAGAAATTTCTGATTTTCTTTGAAAAAATTTTGCTCCTACCGCACTGTGGGTTGTTATATATATACGTAGAATGTTTTAATTATGTCGTATTTTGCTACTAATAATTATTTCGACCTGCGATTATTATAATTTTTTTGCTTTTAGAGAGTAGATGTATAGTGCCACAAACAATGAGTATAGGGTTTACTAATTGTTTGTGGCGTATTTTTTTCGCAAAAATCATTTCCAGAACAATCGCGAAAGCAAATGTAACGCTCAATACAGAAAAATGTTAAGAAATCGAAAAATGTAATTTTATTTCAGGATCCACTGAATGAGGCGAAAACTATAATATGAATCCTATATTCTCATATTACATTGGTACACAAAACAAACAAAAAACACAAAATGTACATTTAAAATAGTTATTTTTCCTTTAATAGGAATTCTGTATAAGTTTTCATGGTATCCAGGATCTATTTACATCAACAGCGAGTTACCTTTGAAGCAAGAAAATTTCCTTACCTTAACATATTCCAACACAAAGTGCCGTCGGAATAATAAATTTACCAAAAGTAATAACAAAAGAAACAAAAAATTTTTAAGGTAAATAAAATAAAATCTTTTAATCTCAAAAGTAATTTTTTTAGTAAATTTTCTAACCGTTACAATACAAAAGCAGTAAAAAATCCTTGGCAAAAGTTCAAAGTTCATATAAAGCAAGATTTTTTAGCAACCAAACAGCATACTTTTTATTCATAATTTCTACAAAAATTTTCTCACACAACAGCATCATTAGTCCGGACATCAGTAGAATGTGTCCTTCTGTTCAACACTTCAGCATACATAAAAACAGGATCAACAAATATTTCCACTGAACTTTCACATGAAAATTTCAACGCGGCATAAATACCAAAACTTTTAATATTAAAAATATAAGGAATTTTATTTTTTCAATGACCATAAATTTTTATAAAAATCCCTAAAAGGCCGGTTTTATAAAACTGGACATAATTGTTTGCAGCATCTTCTCAGAGAACACGATTGTTCAAACAAACCACTACCAGCAAGAAACGTAACGTTTGCAGCAACAAACAGAGAAAAGAAAAGGATTAAATGAACTTTGACATGTTTTCTAACATAATAGATAGACAGAAATTTTTTATATGGTTAAGATAAAATGCAACCCCTTTTTCTCAAGCTACTACTACTCTTGTTAAAGATCGTTTCTTTTAAGAGATGTTGTCTTTTGTTGGATTTTCAAACTTGTTTCTGATGGTCATCAATTTGGTCAGTTTTTTTTTCAATGTTGAAATAAAATAAAATACAATTCTACTGATGCTGCATTTAAAAGTACCCGTAGCTTTTGCACTTTCTTTTCACCAAGTTTTCATTTGATTTTCTGTTTTTATTTTAAACTGTTTTGGGTGATAATGTCCAGTTTTGTGAAAAAAATTTTATATCATCCTTGTATAAGATTTGAATATTAATGCCGCTACATAACCGGGATGATGTTGGTTGTAAAAGAAGATTTTAAGATGTGCAGTATCAGAAAGAGAAAACTCGTTTTGGTGGGAAACAATCTGTTTTTTGGAAAAAATTAGTTCTTGGAAATAGAAAGATTTTTTCAGGAGAACGAAAATAATGCAAAAAGTTCTTAAAGCAGTAAACAGCAATTTCTACAAAATAAAAATCGTTTAAAAAATACTACTAAACTATAATTTTACCCTTTAAAAAGTATGTATCTTCAAAAATGAAGAAAAAGAAGTTCAAAAAAGTATATTTTAAAAATGTGTCTTTTAAAAAAGTACCTCTTAAAAAAAGTACCTTTTAAAAAAGTACCTTTTAAAAAGTACCTTTTAAAAAGAGTACCTTTTAAAGCAGTACCATTTAAAATAAGTACCTTTTACAAAAAGTACCTTTTAAAAAAAGTACCTTTTAAAAAAAGTACCTTTTAAAAAAAGTACCTTTTACAAAAGTACCTTTTAAAAAAAGTACCTTTTAAAAAAAGTACCTTTTAAAAAGGTACCTTTTAAAAAAAGTACCTTTTAAAAAAAGTACCTTTTAAAAAAAGTACCTTTTAAAAAAAGTATCTTTTAAAAAAAGTACCTTTTAAAAAAAGTACCTTTTAAAAAAAGCACCTTTAAAAAAGAAGTACCTTTTAAAAAAAGTACCTTTTAAAAAAGTACCTTTTAAAAAAGTACCTTTTAAAA
Source organism: Panzeria rudis (assembly GCA_956483635.1). Taxonomy (NCBI): domain Eukaryota; kingdom Metazoa; phylum Arthropoda; class Insecta; order Diptera; family Tachinidae; genus Panzeria; species Panzeria rudis. The sequence continues at coordinate 12,730,669 of OY101449.1, forward strand.
AAGTACCTTTTAAAAAAGTACCTTTTAAAAAAGTACCTTTTAAAAAAGTACCTTTTAAAAAAGTACCTTTTAAAAAAGTACCTTTTAAAAAAGTACCTTTTAAAAAAGTACCTTTTAAAAAAAGTACCTTTTAAAAAAGTACCTTTTAAAAAAAGTACCTTTTAAAAAAAGTACCTTTTAAAAAAAGTACCTTTTAAGAAAGTACTTTTTTAAAAAAGGTCCGTTTTAAAAAAAACTACCTTTTAAAACAAGTACCTTTTAAAAAATTGCCTTTTTAAAAAAGTCACTTAAAAAAGTACCTCTTAAAAAAAACCTTTTAAAAAAATTACCTTTTAAAAGAAGTACCTTATAAAAAACGCACCTTTTAAAAATGTACCTTTTATAAAAAGCACCTTTTAAGAAAAGCACTTTTTAAAAAAATAGCTTTTAAAAAAAGTAGCTTTTAAAAAAAGTAGCTTTTAAAAAAAGTACCTTTTTAAAAAGTACCTTTTAAAAAAAGTACCTTTTAAAAAAATTACCTTTTGAAAAAGTATTTTTAAAAAAGTACCTATTAAAAAAAGCACCTTTTATAAAAGTACCTTTTTAAAAAAATATTCTTTAAAAAAAAGTACATTGTCAAAAAAGTTTCTTTTAAAAAGTGCCTCAAAAAAAGTACTTTTAAAAAAAATACATTTTAAAAAAGTTCTTTAAAAAAAGTTTTAAAAAGTCCCTTTTAAAATAAGTTGGATTGAGTTTGGTCAGATGGGCTGTCCGCAGCGAGTATATCACGCCATTAGCTTCGATTTAATGACCAGAGGATGACCTACATTCCTACGAAGTTCTGGTGCACTGGCTTCTGAAAACCACCCAGAACTTTTCACAAATCCTAATAGGCCAAGCAGTGGTGCATCAATGAGAAACAATTGCCTAGATGTCTTAGCCTGTGTTCTTGCAGACCCGGGCAGTTAAAAAGAAGGTGTTGGACTGACTCTTCTTTTTCTTCGTCGATACAGCTTCTGAAGTGACTATCATGGAGAAAACCTAGACGTTCCGATATACGTCCGATCCTACAGTGCCCCGTAATGACTCCGACTAGAAATGCAAGCGACCATTTTCCAAGTTTTAAGAGCTGCTTGGCTGCCTGAGTGACAGCTCAACTAAGGGAATATCAATATCAGGTTTTGAGTCTGCTTTTGTGCAGTCATCAGCTATTTCGTTTCCCTGAATGCCTTCATGCCCTGGCGCGTCCAAACTATTTTACGTTATGTCGTTCAAGCAGAACCAGAGGTGGAATGCATGCCGAAGCACGCCTCGATTTTGTCGCCTTTAATTTAAAGGCCCCAATTGCGGCCAGACTATTTAAAAAATTTTCTTAGTACTGATCTCTAATACGATCCAGTCAACAAGTACTTTAACTATTTCTATTAAACAGATTCTTATGAATCTTCGGCCTGCTACGCCTGCTTGTAGTTGGTTTTTAGCAATAAAATTTTTTTAACTTACGTTTTCTTAGAAAATTAAACAATTTAGTAAAAGGAAGTCTGCCGATTTATTTATGTATCTGTATTTATATTTCCATTGTTATGCGCCTAAAAATATGCTTGATTTGCTGAAACAATTCCCTTAGGAGTATTTGTACAATTTTACAAATTTCCTTTAACAGTTTAAGGACAAATCAAAAAAAATATATAAAAAATTAATTGGGATTAATATCAATTTTTAAATATGCCTTAGTATATCAATTACTAACCCAATTATTTATATTGTAAAAAAAGTATACTTTTAGGAGTTTTGTATATAAGCAAATTTGCACATATGTATGCTCTTTTTTTTCATAGAAAAAAATTAATAGAATATTCAAAAAATATATGTACATAAATGTAATACAAAAAATCATTAATACCTCTTGCTTAAATGAATGTATAAAATCAGGCATGATTATTTTGTATTTCATATACGAGACTAACGATGGATGAGGAAGAGGTTTAAGTTTCAATTTAATCATTTATGTTGCCGTAGTGTGTGCTGTCACATTAATTTTAAACAGATCTCTCTTTTTATAGCCACTTTTTTCATTTCATTTTTTTTAATTATTGTTGCTGTTGCATGTAGTATACAACACTGTTTAATCAGCTCTAGTATTTTTGTTGCTGTTGTCATTATTGCTGTTGTGGCATTACCAATTCAAGTAAATGAGTAAGAGGTTTGTTTATATGCCACTTTTGATATGCAAAAAGCTGAGTTAAGAACGAGGTTGCAGCAGTATATACAAAATACAAAAAAAAGCTGATTTAAATCATTATAAGATGTGTTTGTGTGTGTGTGTTTTTTAAGCGGCTAGGGTACATGTACCGTGTTAAAAAACATGTTAAAAAAGTGAAGGAGGTCCTGCATTTTTGGCACCTCTATTTGATGGCTGCTGACTGCCTGACTTTGCTGGCTGCATAATTTTTTATTTTTTTTTTTTGCTAAGACTTGCCTCATTTACTGGCTTTTTTTAATGTTGCTGCATGTTGTTGCACTGCTGGTTGTTGCACAATCTATGGTTTTACTGTTTTTTTACATTTACTCTAAAGTATCTGGCATCTCTTTTTCGTTTTGGTCATTTTTCCCAATTTACAACAACAATAACGATTTTATCAACCATTCTAGCAACAACTACGGCGACTGCTACTACAAGCAGCAAAACGCACTGGTCGCCTATACGCAACAACAACGAATCACTTTTTTTCATTTCTTATATTTTCATCAGCCTCATTGTTGGTGTTGGATGCATCTATAATTTTTTGCGAACTCTGGCGTTGCAAGTGCATTTATATAAAAAAATTTGTGTTGGAAAATAAGAGTATGTTTTCTCATAACAAACAAAAATTAATAAACAACGTGACACACACTCAAATGGCTATAAACACGCACTTCCACAGACACACACTTCCACACAGACACAAACACACTTGCACAATCAAAAAAAGAAAGGCTCAACACTGTGTCCTATTGAGGTTTTGTTGTATTTTTTGCCACTCGTCCTTTGGCGTATGCAATTTTTATATATTTTATTTTTCATTCGCACACGCATGAAAATAAAATTGTAAAAAATTTCAATAAAAACACAGACAAAACAAACCCACAAGTACAAAAAGTTTACAGGCACCCAGTTGGCCACGTCTTTAAGACATCATCAATGACGGACACACGACAATGTTAAATCCTCGACGAAAAATGTCGGACAGCTGCAACAAATCATCATGGAAGTTTTCGAAAAAAAGTGTCGCAAAGATTGTCGTCAATGATTATATAAGTGAAAATATCGCTTCTCTTGTCTTCAATGATTAAAAATGCGACAATGTTGCGTATTATGTCGTCAGTGACTATGTAGACCACAATGTCGTTTATCTTGTCGCCAACGATTACATACACAGAAAAAACTATTGTCAAAAAATTTTCTAATAAAAGTTTGTATAAAAATAAATTTTATTTTCAGTAAATGTTCTTTACTGAATCAGCAAATTCTTTGTTTGACTTTTATTTAGTACGCAAATAACAAAAACAACAAGAAAAACCCGTTTTCTGGGTCGTAAAAAAACAACCCCAATGACGACATACACATAAAAAACAACAACAACAGTGGTAGCAAAAAGAATGCTATTGTACCACGTTTACTTACTGATGATTTTTGAGTGAATCAATTCGTTAATGTTGTTGCTTTAATTCTCAATCATTTTTTTAGAGTCGTTAGATAAACATTCAGAGTTCAACATATATAACAAAGTGTGATTTCCTAAGTGATTAACGGATGGTGATGGTGGCTCAGACTAAAAGTACATTTTGTGTATTACAAAAAATCCAGTAAATATTTTTGAATGATTTAGTAAACTATTTTGTTTAGTATTGGTAAGGATTTTTAGACAATTTGTTTTATAATATCAGAGCAAAATATTGTTTGATATATTACAGAAAATCCAGTCAATATTTTTGTTTGATTCAGTAAATTATTGTGTTTAGAATTTGTAAACATTTTTAGACAAATTGTTTTATAGATTTATACAATTTGTTTACTGTTTTAATGAATTTGTCGAGACTACCACCATAAAACATCGACAACAAGAGGCCAACGTATTCATTTGCTTGTCGGTCATATTGTCGTCAACAAAAATTAGATTGAGGACTACAATTAAGATATTGTCCCTAATCTTTTCCTTTCAATGTTACTGAAGACGAACTGTAAGACATTGTATGATTGCTCATATTGGTGTCAAAAGTGTTTACTTCAGTACAACATGCAAGTATTTGTCGCTTTGATTGTCATGAACAACGATTCACTTAAATTGTTGATTAGAAAACCTAATCGACTGAGTACAATTCATACAAGAATCGTATATGACAATGTCGTGCAAGGCAGTCTGGCCTACTGGGTATGATTGCACTCACACGCACTCGCATGGATATACACCGTATGATTCATTCTCTTTTTTATTTTGAGTTTTTTTCTGTTTATTTTTAATTTTTGTTCCGTTCATCCTCATCATATGCAAGTAAATAATGTAATCTACTTTTAGGAGAACTTTTGCCCATCCGCAGACACCGAAGGAGACTTTACGCATACCTTTTTTAATGAATTTTTGTATATAGTAGTCCTTTTTTGTGTGCGTGATTTTTTTTACATAGTTTTGAAACAAAAAATGCCAGTTTACAAAAATAAGGAAGAAAAATAAGAGAAAAAACAATCGAAGTCGCGGAGCCTAAAGGTTTAACGACATTGTTGTAAAATATTTAATGCGACCATACTAAGTGCTTCTGCCTTAAAAACCTAAAATAGTACATTTTAAGGAACTGAATCTTTTTCAATGGCAATTTGTCAAAAGGTCCGTTTTTAAAAAGTACTTTTTAAAGCTACTTTTTTAAAATGTCCTTTTTTAAAAGGTAAATACTTTTTTGAAAGAAACTTTTTATAAAAGGTAGTTCTTTTAAAAGGTACTTTTTTTAAACATACTTTTTTAAAATGTATTTTTTTTTTGTAAAAAGGTACTCTATTAAAATATACTTTTTTTTAATGTACTTTTTTTAAAAGTTACTTTTTTTAAAAGCTACTTTTTTTAAAAGAAACTTTTTTTTGATAGGTACTTTTTTCAAAAGGTACTTATTTTAAAAGGTACTTTTTTTAAAAGGTGTTTTTTTTAAAAGGTACTTTTTTTAAAAGGTACTTTTTTTAAAAGGTACTTTTTTTAAAAGGTACTTTTTTTAAAAGGTACTTTTTCTTAAAAGGTACTTTCTTTAAAAGGTTTTTTTTTCAAAAGGTACTTTTTTTAATAGGTACTTTTTTTAACAGGTACTTTTTTTAAAAAGTACTTCTTTTAAAGGTACTTTTTTTGAAAGGTACTTTTTTTAAAAGGTAGTTTTTTTAATAGGTACTTTTTTTAAAAAGTATTTTTTTTAAAAGGTACTTTTTTTAATAGGTACTTTTTTTAAAATGTACTTTTTTTAAAAAGTACTTATTTAAAAGGTACTTTTTTTAAAAGGTACTTTTTTTAAAAGGTACTTTTTAAAGGGTACTTTTTTTAAAAGGTACTTTTTTTAAAAGATACTTTTTTTAAAAGGTACTTTTTTTAAAATGTACTTTTTTTAAAAGGTACTTTTTTTAAAAGGTACTTTTTTTAAAAGGTACTTTTTTTAAAAGGTACTTTTTTTAAAAGGTACTTTTTTTAAAAGGTACTTTTTTTAAAAGGTACTTTTTTTAAAAGGTACTTTTTTTAAAAGGTACTTTTTTCTAAAAGGTATTTTTTTAGAAGGTACTTTTTTTAAAAGGTTTTTTTAAAGGAATTTTTTTAAAAGGTTTTTTTAAAGGAATTTTTTTAAAAGGTACTTGTTTTAAAAAGGTACTTTTTTTAAAGGTACTGTTTTTAAACGGTACTTATTTCAAAGGTACTTTTTTAAAAGGTACTTTTTTAAAATGTACTTTTTTAAAATGTACTTTTTTAAAATGTACTTTTTTAAAAGGTACTTTTTTAAAATGTACGTTTTTAAAAGGTACTTTCTTAAAAGATACTTTCTTAAAATGCAGTTCCATAAAAGATATTTTTTTTAATGTACTTTTTTTTAAGGGTATGTACTTTTTGTAATAGCTACTTTTTTTAAAAGGTACTTTCTTAAAAGGTGCTTCTTTAAAATATACTTTTTTGTAATAAAATCTTTTTAAAAGGTACTTTTTTAAAGCTACTTTTTTAAAAGGTACTTTTTTAAAAGATAATTTTGTTAAAAGGTACTTTTTTTTAAAAGGTACTTTTTTAAAAAGTCCTTTTTTAAAAGATACATTTTCTAAAAGCAATTTTTTATAGGCAGTTTGTATAAAAAATAACTTTTTTTGTGTAATTTTCAGGGCAAAATATATTAAGTATAATTTGTGCCCTTACAGCTCTTGAAGAGAATTCAGAAGAACAGCTATTATCAAACTTTACATTTAAGTATTCATTGTTTTTTTGGCTTTCCAACGATATTGATTCTGTTATTATAATAGTATTTGTTTAAAGTTCCAAAGCTTTTATTATCATATACAAACCAAACTGAATTTTCTCATTTTGGATAAAAGTTCAAAAAAATAATTTAGCTGGTCCCCTATAGCATTCAATTTTAAAATGCATGGGGGCATTAACAACGAAAAAAGTTTTGCTTTATTATAATATTTTCATTATTGAAGTTGTTGTTTTTGTTTCGTTATTTATCAGGCAATGAAACGCACTTTTTGACACTCGCTTACACACCCATACATACACATGTATTCATACTACTTAATAAGCGTATGCAAGTTAAAAAAAAAATAATTTTAATGTTCCTGTATAAAACCCAACTTCAATGTTTGTAACCCCCTCAGCCCCCTCTCTGGCTGAGTGGTACCGAGAAGTGATGTTCATCAAACAAACAATAATTATTGAAATATAACAGGCCTAAAGTTTAATGTATGAGTGCCATGAGCTGGTGTTGCAGTTGCAACAGCTACATGCATTCGTTTTATTTTTTTATTTTTTGTTAGTGTTAGTTGTATGTTTTTGTGAAAGCCTTTTTTCGTTGTTGTTGCAGGTTTGGCAATTTTACAATGCCAGCTGCATTTTCCGCTATTAATTTATAACATTTTGCCAATGATGATGATGATGATGACGATGATTTTGATTATGAGGATGACGTTGAGTCCCATTTTGTTGCCGTTGTTGTTGTTTATATATTTTGCTGTTGATAATTTTACTCTACTACTCTAGCTACAAAATCAAAAGCTTTGCAAAAACGAGTTTTGCGGATATATTCTTTTATTTAAGCCGTTTATGTTTGTGTGTGTGTATTTAACCCACCCCCTTTCAAAAAATCAAGGTATCCATTCCACTAGTTTTTTTCCTGTGTCAGAACTGAACACTTTCTGCTTTATTGTTAATGTTGTTGCTATATTTATATCCTTATAGTTCTGAAAACTGGCCTCTGGTGCTCATTAAATGTTAGGCTTTTTCCGAACCTGTTTTCCATGCTATTTGTGGTGCACATTAAATACATATATAGCAAAAAAATCTATAACGTTGAACAACACAGTTACAAAAAAATGAAATTCCTCATTATCATATAAAAATGAATTAAAAAGTTCAGATTATGAATGTTTGTCAAAGGATTTTACTAAAATCAATAACAAAAACGATTTTGTAAATTTAATGGACTTCCAGGCAAAAAAACTCAAAAGAAATTCACATTGGAGGTGACAAATGGTTTGTCATATACATATTTCTAATATTTTAAAACTATAAATGAAATCACCACCATCGGCGATCAGCATCACCACCATCAGCGATCTTAATTTATTTCTTTAAATTTTAACATACGTATTCTCATAAATGTATGCTTTCAAAAATGATATGGCTTCCTTCCGGTTTTTATATATACAGAAATGAGCAAATGAAGCAACCAGAAAGTTGGATTTTCCTATACAAAATCCAAAAAATTTTTATAGATTTTTTAGTTTCTGTTTTTGATTTCACAATATTCAATGAATCCTAAATTGAACGTTACCCGTCTTAGAAATGCTTTATGAAAAGCTATATCCATTTATAGCATTCATCTAGCTCGTTTCTGATGTACCGCTAATATTTAGATCTCTTAGTTATCCCAAATTCCAAAGCCGAATCATATATATGAATTTTGTCAAAGTAACGCTCAAAACATTTCATAAGAGTTTCATAGTTTTTCCAAACACACAAATTAAATCAACTGAAATGGATAACTTACAATAATGAATTGTAACAAAAACTCTCGAATTATACACAAATAATATTCAATCTACTTTAAAAAACTATGAATAACTCTCAATATTTTTTTAGGATACAAGTCAAGATGTTGATGAAACTTTTTTTTAATAGAAAGAATAACAAAAATACGCTTTTCTTATTATATATGAATTTTTTACGCAATATCATTGAGTAATAAATCATAATAAGAAATAGTAACGTTCACTACACAAAACTTTTGATTTTTCAGCTGTTGCTACAAAAGTTCGAATACTCTAAGGCATCACTTTCAGCCATGTCACAGAACACCATTCCGTTCGGAATTGGTTTCAATTCCGTAAGTTGCTTCTTCAGAAAACGAAAAACGAAAATTTTCTTCGTATTCAAACCACTTTTAAATTTCAAAGTGGAATAGAAAAACACTTTTCTACTGACTTCATTTGCAGTAAAAACTAAAAAGAGTGCATACTTTTAGAAGCGTCAAATAAATATTTCGTCATCAGCTTTTCATGTTAATAAAAAGCTCAATGTGAGCTTTGCATCTAAAAACAAGATTAAATAAACGAATCAAAAACTTTATCATTGTAAAAACGAAATACAAAATAGACGGAATCTAAAGCACCAAATATGTACTTTTTCGGTATGACAACTACGGAATCAAAACCAATCCGTACGGAATCTGTGACATGGCTGATAATTTCCTTCAAGCTGTTCTAACATACTTTTTTTTTGTTACGGATTAGATTTGTTACGGAGGGGAGGTTATAAAACCTCCGAAAATAGCGTTACGTAATATGTGAATAGGCCCTTAAAGCGGCCCATCCATTATACAATATTATTGCATATGTTATTGGACATATTATTGTCGTTTTGACCCATACTATGCAATAAATGGCACAATGTTTTCAAAGAAAATATTGCCAAATTTTCCCCACAGTGAAAAAGTAACACAATTTTCACTTATTGTACAATAAAAATCAAAGGTCTTTTGATTTTTTTCCAATATATTGTGCCACCTTGGAATATGACATACACATTGGCGATATTATTGTACAATATGACAAAGTGCGTGGGCCGCTTTATTCAAAAATCCAAATAGGATATACTTAACTATTATGGCTATCAGCTAAAAGAAGAAAAAATTCCTCATCATTATGTGTAAGAAAAATATTTTAAGAAATTTGCTATGCTCGTGCAGGACAACTGTTTTTCTTTATTTACTGAATGTAAAGTAAACCACAACTACTTGTGCCTTTTTTTAAGTAAGTAGGAAATATTATTACTTTTTTATAATGGAACCATGTACTTCAAGTAATTTAGTAACGCAACCAAATGTAAACTTCGTCGAAAAATATTCCGGGTATTATATCCCTCCAACCTGGCGCAACATTTGTAGACAGGATCCGGAAATAATATCACATGCGTTGTTGTCAATAAGCCGACTATCCGATAAAGATCAAGAAACCCGAAACAACGAATTTAAGTTTTTCGGAAGCATTTTGCTCGAAAATTAAAAAAAATGGTATAATGTGAGATATAAAAAGCGTAGCAAAATTATTTTAAATTGATGTGAAAAAATATCATTTTAAACTATTTAAAGGAACACACATACTGCTTAAGCCTTTTTCGGCTTTTCTACAGAAACACCCAGGGTCTTGGCAGGAATCGAACCTGCGACTCCCGGATAATAGTCTAGCACACTATCCACTACACTGCGGCAACAATTTATTCATCACTTCGAAAAGTATAGAAATTTTGACATTGGATATATCGAGGGCTTATATTCAAATAGTGCAATCTACAAATACAATTTCTTTTTAGGGGAACCAAAATTCATTTCGTTCTCTCATTACGTTATGCAACAAGAAAGGTGCCAAGAAGTACCACTACATTTTTTAATGTGCCATGTTCTCCTTACTACAAAAAGAGTCAAAATTTTAAATTCTAGGGTCAAATATTTTTTTAATTTTTATCATATGTATAGAAGAGGATGTCCAACTTTATTACCAAAACCAATAAACAATAACTTTGAAACAAATTTATCTCTAAGCCATTCTAATATTATTTTTTTATATAATCAAACCTTTCGGCATTATTCTGGCCGGAATGATGAAAAATGTATTTTTTAGGCAAAACTGGAAAATTTTTAGTCTGAAATTTATTATATCGGCTTTTTAGTTCATTATTTGAATTAATGTAAATTCAAATTATTATTATGAGTGGAATGTTGGAATAGTCCATCAGATTAGCACAACGGATCAGTACTACTGATTTCGACAGACCGCTACACCGTCCCATCAGCGTTCTTGTTCACTTTTATATAGCTAATGTTTCCTTATAAAATTCATCCCCCTTCATAAGTGGAGGTGGATGATTTTTAAAAGGAAACATTAGCTATTTAACCAAATTTTGTCACGAAATAGAATACAAGAAGTTTTCTGTAAATTCTTATGTGCATTTTATTTCAACTCAATTTTGGTTAGCCGAAGTCACCTCTATCTGATTAAGTCGAACACTTACAAAAGCTCTTATTGTTTTTTTTTTATTTATAAAATTTGTATTTCCTTAATATTTATAAAAAATAGGAAATAAAACTTAAAATTTTAATTAAAAAATCATAAGGCCGCATATACTACAAATAAAATAAACTTTATGTCATAAAAATCGATAGATAAATATTGATTTAATTCACAATAAAGTGAAATTAACCACCGATTTTATTATAAGTTTTGCTAAAAATTAATTTAAATAATTTTAATTTTAGCCGTCTTTAAGATACTGCAAATAAATTATGATATATTTCACCGAAATCCATCGATAAATGACGATTTTATTCATAATAAAGTGAAATTACCTGATTTTAGCAAAATTTTTGCATATTTACACTATAGAACAAAATTGAATTTATTAAAAGAACAAATTTTACTGATTTGTTTTTCGTAAGAAAATTGTACAAGCCTTTCCCCAAGTTATGATGAAAAATTCCAAAATGTTGAAAAAAAACATTTTTTATAAAATTTTAAATTTTTACTATTTCGTTGATAGGGAACCATAACACATAAAAAATATTGTGGCTATCAATGGTTACGACAAAATTTTCATTTTGTTGCATAGTGTTGTCAAAGAAACTATAATACGACAATTAAGTAATATATAAAATTTATCTACATATGTGGTTTCAGTTAGAATATGATATGTGTCTCTATATTGTATTTCGGCAAAAAATTTCAAGTTTGTAAGCAGAAGCTAAAAATATTACATTTTACCGAACCGTTCAAGTTTCAAAATTATAAAATTCCCTTGAGTCTAAAGGCTCATTTTGCCGACCATAACGTTGATGTAGTTCCATGTGCTGATCGTTTCTGTCTCATAGCTTTTCAATGTGACAGAAACGATCAGCACATGCAAGTACATCAACGTTACGGTCGGCTAAATGAGCCTTAAAACCGAACAAATAGGTCAATTAAATTTAAAGTACATTCAGCTGTAAATTGCAATATTTTATCTTTAATATTTATACATTTTATGTGGCAATTATTAATTAAATATATATAAACTTAGGTAAATAAATATCTAAAACGTTAAATAAATAAAACGTTATATAAAAATAATTAACAAATTCTGTACTTTTTATTCGAAAAAACACGCCATTAAAAACAACTCCCACTTGAATGCATTGTTTCAAATGGGGTCTAACAAACATATACCTTTAAATTAATTTAAAACAAATATGTGGCATATTTAATATATTTTTTATAAAATTTAAATAATTATGGCTAAAAAAAATTTCCATTTCAAATATTTTTTTTATAAATATGTTTTTTTTTTGCTATAAGTTTTTATTACAATACAGCAGAAAATCGCAAAAAATTCATTAATATTTACATAAAAAAAGCTGTGTATGAGTGTAGCAGAAAAAAACATCATCATCAAAGTTGCATATAAAATGCAGCATAAAAATTGCAGCTTCATGTTGTTTTATATATAAATGCATAGACTTTTTTTAATAACATGTGTAAAACCGAATAACCTCCGCATCTTTTTCTCTCAGATGATGATTAAACCGGCATGAAGCAACAAAAAATAATGGAAAAGTGCGTGCATACGCATGCAATACAACAACACCAACAAGAAATAATAATGGACGCGAATGGTAAACGAAAAAAATGCAGGAGGATTTTTTTTACATAAATACATTAAATGCAAAAAAAACAACAGCAGCAATAATGGAAACATATACATACATACACGAAAGAAAGAGTCATATATATTGGGGTATTCAAAATAATAGAGGAAGAGGAAGTGGGATCAGGGAAGCAGCAGTTAATATAAAGAACGCAGAGTTTGAGTAGGGATACAAGTCTACTTGCTTAACTTACAACTCATACTTCTTGCAATTTGTATTCATTGATTATGGCCAAGTGTATGTACGAATGAGTGTATGAATGAGAGTGAGTGATAACAACAATATATTAAAGAAGTTGTAGCTGAAGGTATTGTTTGGCATTATGGTTGCATACTTTTGGGTGGTATATAATTATAAAAGTGTAGGCCAACAAAACCTTAGCCCACACTACGAGTACTTTACAACTGCACTTGGTTGCTATATAATCTTGATAATTATATATCCAAGCATACATACATACATACACATAAGTAAGTACACATATATGTATAATCCAATATATATTTATAATACATTGAAAGTATGTAAGCAACTATGAAGTACCCAAATACAAGTGCATACATATTCTGACACGTACATAAAGTAAATTGTCAAAAGCCCATCTTCGCTTTTGAAATTAACCAGTTTGAATTAAACACTCACTCACTTAAATAAGTACACACACACAGCCAGGCACACAAAGCACAGGAATGGGAAACGATATGTATTTATGTATGGGAAGGTATGTATAATACAATACACTATTTTACATGCACAGTTACAAACATATAATGAGGCTGTCGAACCCTTTCTGCTTTGTTAACCTATCAGACACACAATAGCACACATCCATACAAAAACTAAAGCTATACTAGGAGCACAAAAAAAGGGTTTTTCTGGCAACTATTGTTGTAAGACAACATACAAATACGAACGCATTACGAAGGGAAACAATTTAATATATATTTTCATATCATAAAATCTTTAAAATTACCGAAAAATTCTAGAAAACTAAACAATATTCTTATTAACTGAAGAAAAAGTTTTAATAGAAACTTGAAAAGTTTGCTGAGAAAAACATTTGACGAAAGAAGCTCGAATTTTCCGTCAATAACACTGGTGTGCCAAGAAAATGTCCTTTAAATAAAAGCACGTGGAATATTCAAAGTTTAATGCGCTAAATTAAACACCGTTTTCAGTTTTTTCTATCACGTATTGATTTTTTTTAATGGGCTTGACTAATATGTCCACTACACTGATTAAAAAAAATTGTCATAGCGGTGATGTAATTTGACATCAATACTAAGTGTCTTCGTTTTTGACCCCTTGACACTTTTCATCATTGTGATGTCAACCATTACATCAGCTGGTAATCAATGCCAATTATGATAAATCTTTCATCAATGCAATGATACATCGACATCAGGGAAATGACTAATTGTCATCAATTTAATGACAAAATGTCATCAATATGTTGTCGTTGATAGAAAAACATATGATGACTGGTGGAATTTTTTTGTTTGTTTTGTATTCTAATTTAATTATGCATGAAAAAATTCTAGACTAAGACGTCGCTTAAGGCAATAATGAAGGCATAGTCAAGCCATGATCGGACCTAAAAATGGCAACGCGGTGTACAAAAACCTAAAAAGGGGTGTGGCAAAAAGCAGTGCTCAGCACTTCTATGTAAAATATTACGTGAAACATTTTTGTGGAACATTTTAACCCTCTAACTCTTGGTGGTATGGGTCTTTTTTCCTTTTTCTTAAATAAAAGGCAAAAAACTTCCCTTCAGCGGCAACATAGTGGGCTGAAATGTTCAACATAAATGTTTCTCATTGTATTTTATATAAAAGTGCTAAGCTTATCATATACCTAAAACCTAAGGCTTACAGGATTTCCTATGCCGAGTAATAATTATGAATAATTACGAAATTAACCCTTAAACACATTTTAGCTGCTATATAATTTTTGGCCTTCTAGTTGATGCTGAAGCTTGGGAGTATATGAAGACTTAAAGAAAAAGTTTATTTTTGAGCCGGTGAAGCTCAATTTTTCCACTTTTTTTTAACAAGAGGGAGAAAAAGGCCCTTAGAATGAAAATTTAAAGGGTTAAAATGTTGTAAAAAAATATTTATCGGGATTTTTGGTGTTAGAAGTATTTTATGACGAATATTTTTACCATAAAATTCTTTATCGTGGCTAAAGCGGAGTTTTATGACCTTTTTATAAGAGAGGGACAATAAGAGTCATACAACGAATAGTTAGAGGGTTAAAATGCTTCACAGCTATGTTTATCGTGGTGTTTTACATAAAATTGCCGAACACAATTTATGCCTTAAACGTAAGGCAGACACACTATATTAATTCGAAATGAAACTTTCGAAATTTTCTAATTCGTTGGTTTTTTTAATCTGTACATATGGATGATTCTCATTCTAAATGTACATTTTGTGGTTTAATTTTTTTACCAATGTAATTAATAGAAATTTCAGAGGCTGTAGGATTCATATTATAGTTTTCGCCACATTCAATAGACCCTGGAATAAAATTATATTATTCTATTTCTTAACATTTTTGTGTATTGAACGTTACATTTCCTTTGGCGGTTGTTCTGGGAATGTTTTTTTGCGAAAAAATATATATCACAAAAAGTGAGCACATGGAAAAATATAAAATTAGTATATCTTAAAATAGTTCTTTACAAAGATTTATACATAAGCAAAAAACAGGCTAAACGTTCTTTCAAATAAGGCTAACATTAATAAAATCGACCCACAATGTCAAATGTTATGTCAGTCCAAATAATTATTCGTAGCAAAATACAACCTACCTAATACATTCTTTAAAAATATAATAACCCACAGTGCGTTAGAATCAAACATTTTCAAAGAGAATCAGAAATTTGTAAACAGATAATGTTCTCTTTATCATTTCCCTGCTTTTAACTTATTTTTGCCGTCCTAAAATTTATAGATAAATTCTATTTACGAACATTTCTAACGTAACGCTCAATACATTATTATGCGAATTCAGTATTTATTTCAGAACACACATTATATTTCGAAATCAAAACACTTCTGATGTGTAATATTAGATGTATTTGAACATAGACCCTTTAGTTATTCATTAAAAATTTTCAATTAAATCAAAAATATATAAATAACACTCAATACATTTTTTTTATTCAAACCACGATTGATTGATAGAAAGTTTTGCAACATAATACTGTTTAACCAAGGTCAAAAAACTTTTCAATAGAAGTACAAAACAATTTTAATAATTAAACTGAGTAATGAAGCACACTAAAAAAGGGTAACGCTCAATACACAAGACTGCAGAAAATAACAATAAAACTAAATTTATAAGCTATAATATTTTTCGAACATTTTATGTTTGAAATAAGAGAAGCAAAAGCAAATATTCTAAAACAATTATAAAGTTAATCTCGTTTTTGGGAAAATTCATACTTTCTTAATGGGGAAAATAAACAGCATGCATTACGGACACGCAATTTTGTATGAAGAGAGTATAAACAGTATTTTCGTTCTTTGTTTTTAAAACATAATGAACAGTTTTACACAAGAAAACGTATGTACATTTATTTATAATATATTAAATCATGCTAAAAAAGTTTTCATATTAAAATTTACGCGTTTGTTTTATGAAATATTGTACAATAATTTTAACGGACACGAAGAAAGCATTTGGAATGAGAATTACCCGTATGTGCACTTAAAAAACCTTTATTGTCTTTAGCAACATTTGTATATTAATTATACGAAAATAATTAAAAAATAATATATAAAAAAAAATTTTGGTCCCAAATTTGTGTTCGAACTCACGTTCTTCATATTTCAAGCTAAGTACTTTACTTGCTCAGCCGTTTGCTACTTATCTTAAAAGCTAAAAAATAATTTCATAAGATTTTTTTAGTATTGGAAATATAACAAACTTTAAACAAAAAAAAAACTAAAGCCTTTCAAGCATACCCTCGTGCCCTTGAGCATTCAATTGCAAATTTGCCTGATTGTGTATACAAACAAATGTATGCGTGTGCTTGTGTATATAGCTATAAGTATGTATATTATGGAGTAAATAACGCTTGTAGGATGCTATCATCCTGATAAGAGTATCAGTATATATTTAAACGAAATATAATATTACCAACAACAACACCAATAGCAAAAGGACACCAAAAAAAAAACCAAATAGGAAAAAAACTGCAATTTTTATTAGTTAAAGGGTTAAATTATATCATTGCCAGCGCCAACCTTTTGCAATCAGTATAAATGTCGGCCTATTTGAATTAACATAATATGTAATATGTTGGCTTGTGTGTATATACTTAATTGTCATTATACACATACATACATATATGCCTTATTGAGTACATTCCAAGTACAAAGTTAAATACAACCACAACTATTTGCTTTCATATTTGCATACGCACTACTAACACATACATGCACACTTACGCAATAGAAATTATGGCAACAAAAAAAGGAAAAACCTGCCTCAATACAAATACTAAAGAATACAATGAAATATACATACATGCGTTTGTATAAATATTTTAAAATACAAAATATTAACAAGAAACTTTAAACAAATGCAGTCAATACAAATGCACTTACACGCATATATATTTCTATATATATTTAAAGCTTCTTAAGAAACAGTTCTCTAAGACTTGTATTCTTAGCATAACCCTAGATTGTAAGAGATTTATTGTATTTCTTTTTTGTTATGAAATAGTGCGGTTCAATACCTGATATTTTTACAGCTGATGGACAGATAAAATGTGCGAAAAAGAAACTCCTGAGAGGTTGTAGTGGCCTCCGAAAAGAGCATGTAGTAAAATAACACGAGGAAAATGTTTGCCGAACAATTTAGCCTGCTATAGCGCCACTGAAGGGGCCAAAAAGACCCATACCACTAAGAGCTAAAGGGCTAACACCCCCCGGCAAATGAATCCCAGATGTAAACTTTCAAAACGCCGATGCACGTATGTATTTTTTGGTGGCCTCTACAAGAATCAGTAGTTAGATCCTTGTTATTAAAAATAAATTTATTTTGCTGTACAGTGTAAATATGCCCAGCATAAAATCAATATTTATCCATCGATTTGAATGACATAAAACTAATTTTATTTGCAGCTTATGTGGTTTTATGATCAGTTAATAATTATGATAAATTTAAGCTATTTTTGATTTTTTATACATATTAAAAATATATATAAAAATTTTACAATTTTGAATAAAAATAATTTTTTCCATCATTATGAGCTGAATAATTCCAAAAGTATTGAGTATATCAAAAAATTATGTTAGACGGAATTAAAGGCAATTCTATTCCAATATTTTTTGGGGTTTTTTGTAATTAAATTGGACTACAGTTTTCCAAGTTCTGAAGAAATCGGTGTAGCAGCCTCTTGAAAACTCAATTTTTTTGTAAAAATCAGGTTATTTCACTTTATTGTCAATAAAATCAATATTCATCCATCGATTTTCCTGAAATAATGCTTATTTTATTTCTAGTATATATAACTTAATTATCAAAGAATATAAATGGTAACATTTTAACACTTTCGACTTTTGTTAAAAATTTAAAAAAAAATAAAATTCTTAAATTTTACGTAAAAAAATATATTATTCATCATTGCAGTCTAAATAATTCCGAAACTATAGAGTATATAAAAAAAGTATGTTAGAACAGTTTGAAGGTAATTATCAGCCATGTCACAGATTCCGTACGGATTGGTTTTGATTCCGTAGTTGTCATTCCGAAAAAGTACATATTTGGTGCTTTAGATTCCGTCTATTTTGTATTTCGTTTTTACAATGATAAAGTTGTTATACCTTGAGGCGTTTGTTTAATCTTGTTTTTAGATGCAAAGCTCAAATTAAGCTTTTTATTAACATAGAAAGCTCATGACCAAATATTTATTTGACGCTCCTAAAAGTATGCACGTTTTTTAATATTTACTGCAAATGAAGTCTGTAGAAAACTGTTTTTAAATTCCACTTTGAAATTTAAAAGTGGTTTGATTGCGAAGAAAATTTTCGATTTTCGTTTTCTGAAGAAGCAACTTACGGAATTGAAACCACTTCCGATCGGAATGGTATTCTGTTGAACAAATCCTTTCTAAGTTAGGATACAATCAGTGGAAAAGCCCCTTAAAAAGTCACACATTTAAAATAAATTAAAAAAACAATATTATTCTTAAAATTTATAATATTTACTGTTTTTGTAGTTGGGAGATTATAGCATAAAACAAAATATACAGCCATGTCACAGAATACCATTCCGATCGGAAGTGGCTTCAATTCCGTAAGTTGCATCTTCAGAAAACGAAAAAAGAAAATTTTCTCTGTAATCAAACCAATTTTAAATTTCAAAGTGGAATTGAAAAACACTTTTCTACTAATTTCATTTGCAGTAAATACTAAAAAACGTGCATGCTTTTAGGAGCGTTAAATAAATATTTCGTCATGATCTTTCCATGTTACTAAAAAGCTTAATGTGAGCTTTGCAGCTAAAAAAAAGAGTAAGTAAACTCCTCAAGGTATAAAAACTTTATCATTGTAAAAACGAAATACAAAATAAACGGAATCTAAAGCACCAAAAATGTACTTTTTCGGAATGACAACTACGAAATCAAAACCCATCCGAACGGTATCTGTGACACGGCTGATGGTATCATTCGTTTGCACTTTTCTTGTTGCATAGTGTAGTGTGCAATTTATACATTTTCCTTTCTTCTAGCCTGCTTTTAGGCGACTTTAGTCTTTTGCACTGCTGCCTTATAGTTTGTTTGTTCTTATCAACCAGAGATATAAATTTTTGAAACTATAAGAAAACATTTCATTGGACAAAATATAAAATAACCCAGAGATAGAGAATAAAATGGACAATTTTGAAATCTTTTCTTAACATAAACCATAAACATACACTCACACACACACACAGTCTTAGTTTATTTAATATGTACTTAAGAAAACCTTAGGAAATTTCTATAAATTTTCTTACACACACGCATACATTTGCATATTGCTATTTTTAAATGGAAAATTTTATATAAAATTTATAATTATTCTTGTTCAAAAATTGCATTTTCTTAATACACTCACACTGGAGTGTTTGCTTGCAGCAGCAACAACAACAACTACAGATATTACATCCCAATAGAATTATATAAAAAAAAGTTCTGTTTCTTAATTTCTTACCTTACTACTTAGGATATGTGTGCTTCCATGGATGTATGGAACTGTGTGTTTGTATGCATGCGTTTGTGTGCGTATGCTTTTGATAGTGTTCATAGGACTTTAATTGTAAGCAGATAGAAGAAACGTGCATGAGTTTAAATATCTGTATAAGTATGTGATTTAAATATTTATATGCATTTGTGGGGAGATTTGTTTCATTGTTGTAGTTCAGCATGATATATGTACTATGTGTGTTTATAGCTTTTCTTTCGATTTCTTAAAAAAAATCTAATTTTCTGTTTCTATTTTATGAATTTTCTTATAAAATTCATTTAGAAACACACAAATGTGTGTCATAATATAAAATATACGCACAATAATTTAAAATAACGAGGGTGGTTTGATTTTACAACATAATAAAACAATTATAATTGTTTTATTGTAGCCTCTCCAGGACATAGAAGCTGCAATTTGCAAAAAAATGGGTTGAAAGAGTACAAAAATATAAAAAGTTAAAAATTTTTTTAGATCTATTTTATAAAAATATTATTAAATCTTTTTAATTGTTATGCTACTGAATTTTTAATAGAACAAAATTAAATACAAGGTAAGGCAACATTTCACGCAGTTGAGACAAAAATATTATAAATTTGTTTAGCAACCACATTGTGGATATGACAACGGCATTATGGTTTTAGCAATCAAATTTTAGTTGTGACAACAATATCACTGTTTTGCGAACCATAATGTAGTTACCAAAACCTAATTTTTATTGCGACAACCATAGTACTATTCTGCCTAACAGTGTATGATTCTAACGAATAAGTTATTGTTGTAAAGAACTAACTATTACTTAATTCATATTCTATAAAATGACAACGATATTGTAGTTGTGACCATCCTATTTTGGTTGTGGCAATCATAATAATATTATTATAGCACATTAGTTCTTGTAATAAACAAACTATTATTCTATTTAATATTCTAAACATTGGGTTAAACAAGTTCTGTTTGCAGAATTGTTGGTTATATTATTGCTAATCATAAGAATTTCTACATGATCCGACTACAACCAAAGTTTTATTATTGGGTAAAATATTTTGCATCGTATGTATGTAATTAAAGTATGACTAAAAAGCAAGAAATTAAGTAGTTATCACCCAGGGGTAAAATTTAAAAGGTCTTCTCAATTCATGTCTTCTTGAAGACGATCTTACACCTTCTTTTAGAAGGCCTCGACTCACCCTAAGAAAAGACATTCAATTAGAAGGGAGGAGAAAGGAGTATTCTATTTTTAGATTTTTCCTTTTGCTCATCAAAAAATGTACTTTAGAAGTACCAAAATATTCTCGTATTCTCTTTTCGCAAGTAATTTGTATATAATACCGCAATTTATATACAAGAGTCATTATACATGCTGCTATATGCCGTTTATGCTGGAGCTGATTAACTTATACTTATTCCGAGGAAAGTATTCATGTCTAATTCTTTCCTAATAAATATGTACATACAGAAACTTTAACCTGATATGTATAAAAAATTACTTTGGATGATCAAAAATTACTGAATCAAATTACTAATAAAAAATTAATGAAGCTGCTATAAAAATATGGAGTAAAAATATGTTGTACCTCCCTTTGATTTTTGAAACCCTTCAAAATGGATTTCAACCACAAACTATTATAGTGTATCTGCTTATCATACAGACGATAAACAGTTCAACCCCTGGGGAAGCAAAATAGATTTTTTTTAATTGTGTTCATATTTGTGAAAACAAGTCTTAAGCTCATAATAAATTAGTGGTGCAGTAGCCTAGTGAGTAAAACAGTTGGCATAAAATAACACAATAACTGAAAACGGTATGAGTTCAATGCTTAGCAGAGACATTTAATTTTTATTGAATATTGTGTATTCAATGCATTCTAAATACTGAAATTTACAGTTTGATATTTGTAATCAAATGTGGTAAGTACTTGCCCCAAATGACATCGCGATGTTAAAGTAATTGGTTAAAATGCCAAAGTAGAAGTAATGAATGGCACTAACTCATTACTTTGCCAGCAAAATTTTTCCTGGGGAACTGTTAAGTTTTTGAATTCGTTGACAGCACTAGATTGAAATTTAATTAAAAAATAATTTTTTCGAAATCGTTATTTTCCAAAGTCTTTGGAATCCATTAAATCGAGTCAGTTTATATTCACTCAACATATAGGTGAACTAAAAATTTTTGGAATGCGATATTTCTTGCTCCGATCTGTTTTCCGTTCCAAGCACCCTAGACAAAGTCTTCGCGACATTGTCGATTCGTGTGCGAAACAAGTATCTATTACCGACGACGGATTAACGACAGTCGAACTCTTCACGATAATTGAACTCTGTTGAGGACAAGATAAGCGATTGACGACAATCGAACTATGTTGAGGACAAGATAAGCGATAATGTCTCACACTTTGTCTTCCACCAAACTTTGTTGAAGATAAAATGAGCGACAATGTCTTACATTTTATCTTCTATCTAACAAATAATGCATTTGTTGACTTTTCGCCATCGAGGTTTTAGGTGGTGTTGTGGTTATAACATATAATGAAACAAATAGCCCCCGTTAATATCTCATATAAGCCGATCCTCAACATCATTAAAAAAGTAAATAGTCATTCTTTACTTCAGGCTCAAGGTCTATTTGTTGAGTTTTCTAAAATTTTAAGTTTTTATTTACGTAATTCTAATAATTTTTTTAGCATGCGAGTTTAAGAAACAAACATGATGCACAGAAAAATTCATAATTCACAAAATTTTAAATTTAGAAAAAATCATTTTACTAAATTTACAAATTATTTTAGAGAAAAAATATTCCATACATAGAAAAAAGTTTGAACATAAATATCATGAAAAAAGTTCATAGTCTATTGTTCATATATATTATTAGTTTATAAATAAAAAAACAGGAATTATTTCATTCGCAGTATGAATTTAGTTTTCAATAAATAAATTTATGAAATCGAAGCTACCTTGAAAAAATTTTGAACTTTTTTTGTGAACAAATTCAAAAAAGTTTTTTTTTTATTTATTAAAGTTGTGTGAATTTAGTCGAACTATATGGGTTTTATCCAAAGAAATTTATTATTCAGGCTTTAGTTCATTCAATTTAATTTTTACAATTAAATAATTTTTTATTGAGAAATAATTTTTCAAAGCATGTGGCAATTAAAAAGTACAAAGACCAATTTCTTGACTTTTGTAAGGGTCGAACTGAACATTGATGTTTTAGGGATTAACCACAGTCCCATCGTCAGAGCTCTCTATACTCTAAGCTACTCAGCCTCCAAAGTCAAGCGGTAAATATCTGGCATTAAACCAAATTGCATTAAAGCTCTATGTTTCCTGGGTTTAAGCTAATTTTATGGTGGCTTAGAAATTTACCATACTTGGCACTTATCCTAATCAACATCCACACTTGTGCTTTTTGTTTATATTTCTGACCCAAGATTGAGAAAGCTCCTTTCTCTATTTCTTAGGGTCTACATATTGTTACGAAATGAAAATGCAGATTCAAATGTAACGACACAAACTGAAAACCCGATCATTATCTGCTTTATACCCCTAAATCACTGTAATAAAATCAAAACCTGGCAACCAAGTACCACAATTAAACTTGGCATCACTCGACAACTGCCAATAGAATTCAAAATAACGGAAAATGGAAGTTTCCGGAATCTTCAGGAAACGGTAGCTAGAACTTTCAAGATTATTCGAGACTGCTTAATCGCAATTACAAACAGTTACATTAAACTTAAACTGCAAGAGATGAAGACTTGATGACAGCGTAATTTGTTAAGTTGCAAACATTAGAGTATGTGTGTGTGCGAAGATAAACCAACAGAAGAATAATCTCATGCATCTACACACGCACATACATTGCACCATAGCAAGACCAAAATGATCATGCCGTACACTTAAAGATGAAAAGAGACCTGAATTACAGTACAGTTAAAGATAAAGAGAGACGGCTGTATTCCAGAAAGTTAGCGAAGTTACCAGAAGGTTTTATAATTGACTATATAAGGGGAGGCTGCCAGACGACAAAAAGAAGTGTGTTTTTAAACTTAGACGAGTAAACATCGCCAAGAATAGTTAGTGTGTACATCGCGTTTAGTTGTACGTGTTTTTAAAGTAATAAATAAAGTGTTACTGAGAATTTATTTGTAAAATAAATATCCGTGTTTTATTTTATTGCAATTCAACGAATCCTGTGAAAATAATAAAACCGTTTTTATGTAAAGGACTAAAAACGTAACAATTGGTGTCAGAAGTGGGATTGCAAAATAAAATAAAAAAGGACATTATTAATTAATAAAATAAAAAAGGACATTATTAATTAATAAAAAGGACATTAATAATAATAAAAAGGACATTAAAAAAAATAGAAGCCATGAAGTTTGAAGAGCTAAAAGTTGAGCAGCTAAAAAAAGAGCTGAGTAAGCTGGAACTGTCAACAACAGGCAATAAAGTGGAACTTCAGAAGAGGCTGATAGATGAGTTCAAGCAGCGTGGCATCGACATCGGGACATACGAATTTGAGGATAAAGAGGAAATAGAGGTATGTACTCGTGCCACGACAAGCAGCATGGACTTAAGTACAATGTTCGCCGCTATGATGGAAAAATTTCAAGAAGTTAAAGAAACATCTAGAGGTAACAATGAGAGAATGCTGGCTGAAGTTCAAGAAACATCTAAGGCCACAAATGAGAAACTTCAAGAAACATCTAAGGCCACAAATGAGAAACTTCAAGAAATTTCTGAGGCCATAAATAGAAGAGTAGATGGCATTGAAGTACAAGTCAGCAAATTTGACAAGAAACTCTCAGAACTAGAGAACAAACTCCATAGCCTAGAAATTGGCGGCGTCGAAGTGCATGTAAAAGATGTGGACGAGAAATTACATGAACTGGAAGCAAAAATTGTTAATCTTCAGTGTCAAGGAGGGCCAGTGAGAGTTATTCCAGAGGCTTCCAACAGAGTAAAGACGCCTTGTTTCGATGGCAGCGCACCTTTGAACATCTTCAAGTTCCAGTTCGAAACAGTTGCCAGCAAAAATGGTTGGAACAGTGAAGAAAAGGCCATAGAGCTGATTTTGGCCTTAAAAGGAGCCGCAGCAGAAGTACTTGAAACCGTACCAGGGAGCTGCAGAAATAATTTTGATGACATAATGGCGGCACTGCAGCGGAAATATGGTGGCGAACATAAGCGAGATATATACCGTATGGAATTGCGATGTAGAGGACAAAAGCCCAATGAGTCTCTACAAGATTTCGCAATGGAAATTGAGCGGTTAGTGCAGCTTACGTATCCAGGTGAAAACCACCCATTCCTGGATCATGTCAAAACAGAGGCGTTTGTTAATGGCATCCGTGATCCTGACATCAAGCTTGCAGTGTGTGCTACACAAAAGGCTACATTCGCAGAAATGGTTTCATTTGCACTAGCTCAGGAGACTGCTAGGGTGATTTGGAAGCCACAGGTGTGCAAGGTGCGGAACGTGGAGGTCATTGCCGAAAATGAGAGTGATCTAGTCTCTAGCATCAAGGAGGCAGTGAGACAAGCATTGGCGGAGAAGGACGGCAAAGTAAAAGCTAAGTGTTATAACTGCGGCAAAATTGGCCACTTCCAGCGCAACTGCAAGGCGCCAAGAAAAAGAGCCAGATCTGTTTCGCCACCAAGGAATAGTAAACGGGTGAACCAACAAACAACACAAGAGTCCCCGTTAAACTAAAACGAGCTAGCACTAAGGGGCAAGAGCTAGCTCCCACAAACGACGGCCCCACAATCTCCATATCAGTAATGCAGCAGAAAAATAGCAACCTTACTGCATGTGGATACATCAACGGCGAAAAGCACATCTTCACCATAGACACAGGAGCGTCGCAGTCAATAATCAGGCCCGATATAGTGAAGGGGAAGTGTGAACCTTTAAGGAATATAAGACTACGTACAGCTACTGGGGAGCCTGCCACTGTCTACGGTAAGACTGAAGCAAAGGTGACTATAGCCAATATAAGCGTGAAACATGTGTTTATCGTTGCCGATATTGTTGACGATGTGATTATTGGAGCCGATTTTATGATAAACCATGGCATCAACCTGCATATGGGGCAACAAGTGATGATTTGGCGTAATGTTGAAATACCGCTTGATGTTGGATATAACAATCAAACGCACGTAGGGAAACTAGTTGCTATTGAAAACCAAACGATACCACCGCAGTCTGAATCAGTAATATGGGCACGCATGGAGGGAGATTGTGAGGACAATCGGTTGTGGGTAGTAGAACCAACAGAAATTAAGAGCGAGCTATTAACAGCAAAAGCCCTCGTAAAAACTTGCAAAGGAGGAAAGATCCCTATAAGAGTACTTAATTTATCAGGCAACGAAAAAGTCGTCAACGGAAATTCTGCTATGGGCCAATGTACTCCACCAGAGGCAATAATAAACTGCGAGCGAAAGCCAGAACCAGACAATATGTCCGCAAAAGAACGTGAACAATTTGAAGAGCATGTGGGGAAGTGGGTAGCAGGATTAGCAGCTCCTGATAGAAATAAAGCTAAACAGCTGCTAAAAAGGCACACTAGCGTCTTCGCCTTGAAAGATCAAAGCCAAGGGAGAACGGCAATAGTGAAACATGAAATAAATACAGGCGAAGCGAGGCCGATCAAACAGCCACCCAGAAGTGTACCCCTAGCAAAACGGAATGAGGTAAAAGAACTCGTCCATGAAATGGAGCGGAATGGTGTAATCGAGCCATCTTCAAGTCCTTGGAGTTCGCCTGTGGTCTTAGTCAAAAAGAAGGATGGCAGTACGAGATTCTGCGTTGACTACAGAAAGCTCAATGACGTTACTAAGAAGGACAGTTATCCGCTACCAAGAATTGACGACACTTTAGACACGCTGGCCGGAACGAAATGGTTCTCCACGTTGGACCTACAAAGCGGATATTGGCAGGTGGAGATTGCAGAGAAAGATAAGGAGAAAACCGCTTTTAGCGCGAGCGATGGATTATGGCAGTTTAAAGTTATGCCATTCGGGCTCTGCAATGCTCCAGCTACTTTTGAACGCCTAATGGAACGAGTGCTGAAGGGACTTCACTGGAAGACTTGCTTGGTGTACCTTGATGACATCGTCGTGATGGGAAAGACTTTTGATGAGCACCTCAAAAATTTGGCAGAAGTTCTTCAACGCATATCATCAGCTGGCTTAAAACTTAGCGTGAAGAAATGTGCATTGTTCCAGAAAGAAGTAAATTATTTGGGCCATCGAGTTACGGCAGACGGAATCTCAACGGATGAAGATAAAATACGAGCAGTAAAGGACTGGCCTCGTCCGAAAAATCTTCATGAACTGCGCAGCTTTCTGGGCCTTTGTACCTACTACAGACGCTTTGTACCAAATTTTGCCAACGTCGCTGCAAGCTTACATGAGCTGACCAAGAAGTCGAGGCCGTATCACTGAGGCGAACAGCAGGAGAATGCGTTCCAGACACTAAAGGATTTACTGAGTACGTCACCAGTACTAGCCTACCCCATAGCTGGAGAAAAATTTTTGCTTGATACCGATGCGAGCGGCTATGGCATAGGAGGTGTGTTGTCGCAAGTTGTCAATGGCACAGAAAAAGTGATAGGCTATTATAGCCGTATACTCTCAAAGCCTGAGAGAAACTACTGTGTGACACGACGTGAGCTTTTGGCAGTGTTGGAGTGCATAAAACACTACCATAAGTACCTGTATGGCCAACACTTTACGCTGAGGACCGACCATTCTGCATTGAGATGGCTGTTGCAGTTTAAAAATCCTGAAGGGCAGCTAGCGCGCTGGATTGAACGTCTTCAAAGCTACGACTTCAGCATAGAGCATAGAAGGGGCGTAAAGCATAACAATGCAGATGCTTTATCGCGACGGCCCTGCAGCTTGGAGTGCAGACATTGTGTTAAGGCCGAAAAGAAGGAATGTGTTATTGATGTTCGGCTAACGCACATCGATTCCGATGAGGACTGGTCAGGGGCACAGAGAAACGACACCATATTGGCGACAATTATAGCAGCCAAAGAGGAAAATAGAAGACCTGCTCGCAATGTAATATCAGCTGAAAGCCCACTTGTGAAATGTTATTGGGCTCAGTGGAATAGCCTGAAGCTGATAAACGGGTGCTTGTACCGCGTATGGGAAAGTGCAGATGGTAAAATGGCTTCCAACCTAATAGTTGTGCCATCCTCCAAGGTGAATAAAGTTTTGCACGAGTTCCACAATGGTCCTAGTGGCGGTCATCTGGGAGTGACAAAAACGCTGGAGAAGCTAAAACAGCGTTTTTATTGGGTTGGGTGTCAACAAGCCGTAGCCGACTGGATAGCAAACTGCCCACAGTGCATCGCAGCAAAAGGACCAGCAAGAAAAAGTCGAGGACAGCTGCAACAATACAACTCCGGTGCACCATTTGAGCGGATAGCAATGGATGTAGCAGGTCCTTTTCCCGTCAGCGACGCCGGGAATCGCTATGTTCTTGTGGTGATGGACTATTTTAGTAAATGGCCAGAAGTATATGCCATACCCAATCAAGAAGCAAGGACAGTTGTGAATGTATTTGTCAACAACTGGGTATGTCGCTATGGTGTTCCAATAGAATTACATTCTGACCAAGGTAGAAACTTCGAGTCTGCTATATTCCGGGAAATGTGCGAATTATATGGGATAAAGAAAACAAGAACGACGCCGCTGCACCCACAGTCCGATGGCATGGTAGAAAGATTTAATCGCACTCTAGAGGAGTACCTGCGAAAAGTGGTAAGCGCGCATCAAAGGGACTGGGACGAGCACATTCCCAAATTTTTGTTGGCATATAGGTCAGCTGTACATGACTCGACATCACGAACACCTGCTAAAATTGTCTTCGGGACGGAATTAAAATTGCCTGGTGATTTGGAATTTGGCGTTAAGCCTACACCAACAAGTGAAGAAGGCACCAGCTCTTCCCAAGAGCAAGAAAATTTAAATGAGCTACATGAATTTGTACGCAACCGAATTAGAATGGCCAGTGACAAGATGAAGGCTAGATATGACCGAGCTGCAAATTCTGAGGGATTCAATGAGGGTCAATTGGTTCTACTTTACAACCCACAACGAAAGAAGGGATTGTCTCCAAAATTGCAGACTCATTGGGATGGACCGTATAAGGTTATTAAAAGGTTGAACGATGTCGTCTATAGGATACAGAAGTACAACAGCCCAAGGTCCAAAATGAAAATCGTACACCTGGAACGACTGGCGCACTATGGAAAAGGTGATTGTGTGCCTATTCGGGACGAACAGGCTTAAGTGGGCGGCAGTGTTACGAAATGAAAATGCAGATTCAAATGTAACGACACAAACTGAAAACCCGATCATTATCTGCTTTATACCCCTAAATCACTGTAATAAAATCAAAACCTGGCAACCAAGTACCACAATTAAACTTGGCATCACTCGACAACTGCCAATAGAATTCAAAATAACGGAAAATGGAAGTTTCCGGAATCTTCAGGAAACGGTAGCTAGAACTTTCAAGATTATTCGAGACTGCTTAATCGCAATTACAAACAGTGACATTAAACTTAAACTGCAAGAGATGAAGACTTGATGACAGCGTAATTTGTTAAGTTGCAAACATTAGAGTATGTGTGTGTGCGAAGATAAACCAACAGAAGAATAATCTCATGCATCTACACACGCACATACATTGCACCATAGCAAGACCAAAATGATCATGCCGTACACTTAAAGATGAAAAGAGACCTGAATTACAGTACAGTTAAAGATAAAGAGAGACGGCTGTATTCCAGAAAGTTAGCGAAGTTACCAGAAGGTTTTATAATTGACTATATAAGGGGAGGCTGCCAGACGACAAAAAGAAGTGTGTTTTTAAACTTAGACGAGTAAACATCGCCAAGAATAGTTAGTGTGTACATCGCGTTTAGTTGTACGTGTTTTTAAAGTAATAAATAAAGTGTTACTGAGAATTTATTTGTAAAATAAATATCCGTGTTTTATTTTATTGCAATTCAACGAATCCTGTGAAAATAATAAAACCGTTTTTATGTAAAGGACTAAAAACGTAACAATATGTTTTGTTTTATCCGTATTATCTGTATTATCCGTATTATCTAACTATCTAACATATATATATTTTTTTATTTATATGAGGTAAAAATGCAATTCATTTACATTAGTCTGTTTGGCAGAAAGAAAAGCGTTATGCCTAGTATAACACGCTATACAAGCTCAATACTGAATTTTAAAAGCTATTTTTTAAAAGAAATATAAATTAATTTATGTAAAAGTTCCTAGCTGAAATGAAAATAGTTTGGAAAAAAATTATCATGTTTGATTCATAGCATCTATGAAAAAATTCCTTGGATATACATAAGTAATATTTTTTTCTGTGTAGTGAAAAACCCGAATTCGTCCCTTAATAAGTTCAACAACTAAAAAAATCACAATGTTTATGATTAGCAACGAGCAGGAATCGAACTCGCGTTCCCAGTCATAATTTGCTAAGGCTAGAGCAATTGAAATAAAACTGACTGCTCTTCGTTGTTGTTTTTAGTGCAAATAAGAGGTTAAAATGAAACATATGCTGTATCATATAAACTATTTATGAAATTTAAGTCAGTTTCAAAAAAATTTCTGTCTGCAAATAAAATTTTAGTTTTTTTTTTCTTTATGGTTAAATAAAGATTTTATGATGAGTTGGCGTTAGCACCAACGACATGCAGGCAGATCGCCTAACTTATAACCCACAGCGAATAAAAAGTTTTCAAATAATAAATTTCTGATAATATTTCAAATAAATTTAAAAAAAATATGTTAAAAAACATCACCTTCACTTGGGCTCGTCCGGGATTTGAACCCGGGACCTCCCGCACCCTAAGCGGAAATCATACCCCTAGACCAACGAGCCAGTTACATATATGAAAAATTCGGCTATTTTTTCTTTTTATTTTATAACTTATTTTATTTTTCGTTGTGTCTTAAAGATGTTATGCTTGATGTGTTAATCATAAAAATTTATTTTACCTTGAAACTTACGAATTTATGTCTCTTGGAGTAAGAAACCATAATTTAAAAACAAATTTTGAACATTTTCCAAATCTTTTTATTTTTTGTAACATTTTGTTAAATATCTGCAAAGCTGTTGATCAAAATAACAAATCTTATTAATGCACCTTAAGCAAAATTTGAATACGAAATTTTGATTATCTCTTTTTAATTTTACAGCTCAACCTCGTTATATGTACATACGTTCAGTAGCTACAGTCCAAACCATTTATATTTTCTAATTATCAAGCTCTTAATAAATGTTAAATTTCTTTAAATAATTTCTGTCACTGCTGCTTGAAAATTTTAGTCCATTCGTTTGTTAAAAAATATTTTTCTTTTAATATAAAAACATACATATCGTTAGCTTAATATAGAAATTCCCTAACTAATTTTTTTTAATCAAGTTTTTGCATATTTCGATAAACGAACCTGTAATCTATCGAAATGTGCAAAAAAAAATAGATTTAAAAAAAAGATGAGTTGGGGCCTTTCTATATTAAGTTAACGATATAATTTGAATCAACCTTTGCCCACTTTATATGGATAAATTTGCTTTCTAAGAAAAATTTAATTATTTAAGAGTTTTAGAAGAAAATATTTATACATACATATCGTCACCTGCAATGCAAAACCCCTTAATTAACATTTTCATCATTTTACAGGAGAAGCAATAAATATACTAAATTATTTAATTGGCCAGTTCTTTTTGTCTTTAGATTTTCTTAATATTTATAATTTTGTTCGGAATTTACTAAAAATTTGATTAGAATTTTTTGTTCGATAGGGCTTTTGGCTTTTTATTTCACAATATACAAATGTCTGTATGTCTGAATGTGTGTTCTATATCATTAAATATACAATTTACTATATTTCTTGTAAGATGTTTTTCTTTTTGTTTCAAATAAAAAACATTCTTAAGTAACACACACATAAACACTATATCTCTCACACACACTTAAATCTTTAAAGAAAATATGAGTACGTTTTTTTTTTGGGAAAGAGTTTCCTTAAGATTGCGTTTATGGTTTTAGTAACAACTGCAGCTTGCAACATTAAAAAGCTAAAACATGAGTGCAATAAGACAAATAACAGCTGCAGAAGATTATGACCATAATGTTAGTGGAACTGGTCAATGGAAGTTACTGGCAAAAGAAAGGAATTTTCCAAATATTTGCTAGTGATAGCAAAGGAAGAAATATTTATAGGTTTTCTTTGAAAAATTTTCTTATGGATTTTTTTTAAATACAATTATAATTGTATTTAACAGAAAAATTTTATTCCAAAATTTTCTGGATTTTTAAGTAAAGAAATAACAAAAATGATTTAGAAACTTGTAAGAAATATTGTGAATCTATTTAAATTGGTTAGATTTACCTATTAATTTATTTTGAGTGCAGAAAATGACTACAAAGCTTTCACACAATTGTTTCTATGCCAACGGGACACTGTCTTATAGGGAGGCACGAATAATGCTCAAAAATAGCTGCCAGTATACACAAAAGAAGGACATTTAACTAGAAAGACCCCTATACTGGACGCTTTTTTAGCTCTACTAACGTTTTTGATAATTCAGATTTAAATAAAGTATAAACTGTATAACAGTTATAATAAAATACTATTTAAGCCATTAATAAATAAAAAATATTTTTTATGCATAGGGCCATAACATTTTAGTATGCAATTCCTAATATGTAGCCAAAAAAAATTATTTAAAAATATTACATCAGCAACACCCATTCTATTCAATTAAAAAAATTAGACCACTTGTGTCATCTATTTGTCGATTATAATATAAGTTGGAAGCTATTAAATTATTAGTATTTCATAGAACCAACAAAGCCCACAGCGACTGTTGTCTCTGCTGTATACATTTAGCAACTATCTAAATCACTTTCCATGGATAAGTAGTGATGACAACCACAGAAGAGGTAAAAGCTGGCAGCATTGCCAGCTGCAAAGTTTTTTTAAGGTTATACATCAGCGTTGTCAGCATAGAAATTTCAAAATGAATGAAATCTTGCGTTTTATTCCTCTAACCAATAACGGTTACGCTAAGTTTAAAATTATGTTTAGTGCTTTTATTCATTTATAATTCACAGAAATTTCAATTAAAATAAAATTAATAACAACAACTTTAAAATTTATGAGAACAGTCTGCGACGATAAAACATTACTTTTAAACAGCTGACACAAATTCTGATGGGCATGTCATGGCAAATTCTGCGTTGTTTTGCCGACATTTCTTACAGAAATATGTATAATGAAAAATCATGAAAAATTTTAATGTGTTAGCCCACATTCGTATTATTTTCTGACACTCTATGTATATCTGAACAAATGTCTAAAAACTCAAACATTTGTGCACAAAATCTCAAGAGATAAATGAGAATTGTTATGAAAAATCAGACGATCAGCCGTGTCTATTTTTTCTAAAATTTTTTTATTTTTCAAGAGGCTGCTACACCGATTTCATCATAACTTGGGAAGAGGTAGTCCAATTTTATTACACAAAACACTTGAAAACTTGGTATAAATCTACCTTTAAGCCGTTCTAATATAATTTTTAGGGTTCCGTACCCCAAAAGTGTAAAGGAACCCTATTGTTTTCACTATGCTGTCTGTCTGTCTGTCACAGGCTGTTTTCTCGGAAACCATAAGAGCTACGAGAAATTTTCACAGAATATGTAAAACTTTGGCCGCTACAATATTAAAGGGTGTTCTGAAGCGAGCAACGAAACATGTTGAAATACTATTGTAATATAGAGACACTTACGGCTGTATGCATAACCAAAACTTAGCTGGAACTTAGCATAAGTGACGAAATTGAACTGTGTCTTAAAAAGTTTTTCGATACAATTGGACATTAAAAATGACTGTACTTTGTAGTCCTGACCCATCCCTATATCGTACACTGATTTTTAATGACAAATAGTCCATTATAATTCGTTAAGAGACAGTTCAATTTCATCGATTATGCTATCTTCATGCCAAGTTTTCGTTATGCATATGGCCCTTTGTATTTATAGACACTTTAAATTTTCAAAGCTAGTGTTAATTGGTGTAGTCCATAGAATAGACTACAGCAATTAACACTGATATTTAAAACAATAAAAATTAAAGGGTGTTCTATCAGTTAATGTAATTTTACTAATTTAGACAATATACAGCATATTGGGAACCGTAAGAGGTAAACTCTTGAAATTTTCAAAAATGCTAAATCTAAAAAATTTCAAAACGAAAAAAAACAAAAAAACGCCAAAACCAAAAAAACGCCAAAACCAAAAAAATCGCCAAAAACAAAAAAAAATCGCCAAAACGAAAAAAGCGTCAAAACGAAAAAAGTCGCTAAGACTAAAATAAATCAAAAGAAACCGAAAAAATCCCAAAAACCGAAAAAATCCCCAAAAGCGAAAAAAGCCAAAACTGAAAAAAGCGCCAAAGCTAAAATAAATCTCTAAAACTATAAATATCGTTAAAAAGCGAAAGAATGTTAAAACAAAAAAACGCCAAAACCAAAAAAAAAAATGTTAAAACTAAAAAAATTGGCAAAAAACCAAATACTATTGCCAAAAATCGAAAAAAATCGCCAGAACGAAAAAAAGTGTCACAACCATAACAAAATCGCTAAAACTAAAAAAATCACCTAAAACCGAAAAAAATCCACAAAACCGAAAAAGCGCCAAAACTGAACAAAAGTCGCCACAACTATAATAAATCGCTAAAACTAAAAATATCGTCAAAAAGTGAAAAAAAACCCGTTGAAAAAACGGCAAAACCAAAAAAGCGGCAAACTAAAAAAATCGGCAAAAAACAAAAAAAAATAGCAAAAAACGAAAAATCGCCCGAAAAAAACGAAAAAATCACGAAAATTAAAAAAGCACCAATACTAAAAAATCCCCAAAAACAACGAAAAACACTTAAAAAATAAAAAAATAAAATTAAACAAAAAGCACAACGAAAAAACTGCCAAAATGAAAAAAGCGACAAAAACGAAAAGGGATATACATACACACATACATATGTGTATTCGTACGGAACCCTTCGTGTGCGAACCAAAGTCCCACTTTACTTAATTTATTTTTGTATACTGCCCGGTTTCGGAATTATTCAGACCACAATGATGAAAAATATATTTTTTACGCAAAATTGGAAATTTTTTTTTTAATTCATAATAAATCAAAAATGGCAAAACCTACAATTTCTATTAACTGATCATAGAGCTGCAAATACTATAAATAAAATAGACTTTATTTTATTAAAATCGATAAATAAATATTTATTTCATTCACAATAAAGTGAAGTCACCTGTATAAAGGTGTAGAAAAATAAAATAGATTCATATCGAATAAAAAATTATTTGCTGGGTTTTGTATAAGTTCCAAACCTGATATGCTTATTTTTGAAAATCATTTATTTGTAAATTCTCAAATGGTTTTTAAAAGTTTGTGCATAAGATAAAGGGTTTGAACTGTTCAAAATTGTGTTTAAAGTCTACTGACGATTTGGTAAAGCACCAATGAAATGTTGCATATAGACAGTGCTAACACCAGCAAATAAATTTCATTTAGAAGTCACCTAGTTTAAAAAGAATGCGAATATATACACAGTACAACAAAATAATTTTTTTATAAGATGTTTTTTGTAAAACACCAAGAGGAACATTTTTGTTGAATAATTTAGCCCGGTATAATGCCGGTAAAGGGGAGTTTTTTGCTCTTCATTTATTTAGGGGCCAAAACGACCCATGTCACGACGAGCTAGAGGGTTAAAATGTTCTACAAAAATGATAACTATAGTATTTTACGTGACAATCCGAAATATATGTTATACGGTAAATGTAAGGCCTAAGGCCGAGTCAGTATAACTATATACAAAAGAGGGAAACACTTAAGTCTCCCTAAAATAAATCCCAGATGTAAACTTTCAAAACGTCGACAGACGTATATATATTTTTCGGTTGCCTGTACTAGAATCAGCAGTTAGAATATCAAATGATTTCACTTTATTATGAATAAAATCAATATTTATCCATCGATTTTCATTAAATAAACATTATTTTATTTTAAGTATATGTGGTTGTATGATTAGTGAAGAAAAAAGGTAAGTTGTTGCAATTTTCGATTTGTTTTATAAATTTTTAAAAGAATTACAATTTTTTAATTTTGCCTAAAAATATATTTTTCATCATTGCGGTCTGAATAATTCCGAAACTATTGAGTTTTTCCCAAAAAAAATATCACTTCAGTTATTTTTGTAATAACATGTAACAACCCCGTTGACAAGCTATGATAAACTCGGAGGAACAAACAGCCCCTTCAAAACTCGATTTTTCGCGAAATCGGGCAATTTCACTTTATTGTGAATAAAATCAATATTTATCAATCGATTGCCATGAAATAAAGCTTATTTTATTTGTGGTAATTGTGGCTTTATTAGTAAAAAAAATGGTAAGTTTTCGCCATTTTTGATTTTTTTTAAATTTTTAAAAAATTAAATTTGTTCAAATTTGCATAATTTAATATAATTTCTTTATTATTGCGGTCTGAATAATTCCGAATTCATTGAGTATATAAAAAAATAATGTTTTACCGGCTTAAAGGTAATTTTATTTAAAATTTTGTTGTGGTTTCTTAAAATAAAATTAGACAACAGCCTTCAAAGTTTTGATAAAATGAGAAGAATTCCAAATTTTAGAAAAATACTAAAAAAAAATTATAGGTATAAATAATTTAATATATCGACTGTTTTTGTAGTTAGGGGACCATATATCAAAAAAATATTGTGGTACTTCTTAGCATTTTTCTTGTTGCATAGTGTAATGTGTAGACTAGTCTGATATTAATTCAGAAAATGCACAGAAACGTCGTACCAGAAAACTGCCGACTATTCTAATAAATTTCTGAGGCAATTTTAGAAAACTCGATTGTTTGTCTTGTAAAGTCTTAGCATTTTCTGACGTCAGACCTCTCGGCCAGCGTTGCCAGATATGCAGTTTCCCTGCATTTTGCAGTTTTTCTAAGCATTGAACAGTTTTGCAGTTTATTTGCTTAAAAAATAAGTTTTTCTGTAAATTGTGCAGATTTTGCATTTCAATTTTTTAATCTCGATTTTTTATATTAATTTCAATCTCTGAATCCATTTTTCTTAATATAATAGTGCCAAGACTTACTAGTACTTTTTCAAAAAGCAAGAGGGAATTAACACACATTTGGGCCTACGAAAGTTGTTTTTTATTATTGTTTGAAAGTGGAGTTCATTCGTAAAAACAAAATACT
The DNA here is from genome assembly GCA_956483635.1 of Panzeria rudis. Classification (NCBI taxonomy): domain Eukaryota; kingdom Metazoa; phylum Arthropoda; class Insecta; order Diptera; family Tachinidae; genus Panzeria; species Panzeria rudis. The sequence continues at coordinate 12,767,672 of OY101449.1, forward strand.
GCGCTTTTAACACGTCCTGTAGCAATATTAATTCTCCTCGCCTTTCTTTCTTCAATGAATGAATATGAGATAAAACTCTACAAAATATATACCAAATTAAAGGATAGGCCCCATAGAATTTCAAGCCATATAAATTTTTTCAGAACTCTATTAGCGAACATTTAATAATTCACAGAAAAAAACAACACTTTCTTTGGATAAGGAAGTGAAGGTATTAAATAAATAAATTATCGTACACTTCAAATAAAACAAAAACTTAAAAACAGAACCAAAAACTTTAATTACTTTATTTATGGAGTTTATTGCCTTCCTTACGTCTTTGGGTTGATTCGGGAAAAAACAATTTCCCTGTGTAATATTAGAGATTTTATGCGAAATATCCCATAGTGCAACACAAACACTTCCTTTTTAAAAATTTATAAATTTGGAGAGCCATATTTTTTTAACTGTTGCCGATTAGGTTCCTGAGAACATACCAACTTGACATTATTTTACATCCGGTCCTTAGCGTTTAGGACCATATGCTGTATCTCGTTATAATGATCCAACACAATAGCGTGACCTGAGCACATTATCATATTTAGATTCTCTGGATTTTTTTTCTTTACCAAAACTTATTATATAGTCTGTTAACTTTGCTTTAAAAAATACCTACGATTTTTTATGTGCAGTTTTATCACATGAAAATCCGTTTTCTTTTTCTTCAAAATTTGCAGTTTAAAAAAAATATTATGTCAACGCTGCTGCCCGCAAAAAACTGTTGACTGGGTACGTGCATATGGATGTATGCACATCAAATATCATTGTAATATACTTACGTATCTTCTATGGCATGAAAATAATTTCACTTTTTTCCTTATCTTTACATTATTATCCTGCCACCAAAAAAACCTAAAGAACCCAACCCATTTTAGTTGCACAAATAAGCAAAAAAAATATAACACAAAAATGTATTAAAATGTAAGAAACAAAAACATACAAATGCCAAAAATCACGTGCGTACAACAAAATCAACCTTCACTCACCCACCCAGCTTTATCAACTTTTAACAATCCAACTCAAACTTACTATCTATACTCTTTTCCTGTAGTTTCATACTATTAATACCTATTAGGTATACACTCTTGATTTCTCATAACAATAACACAGAAACACAAACATACATACATACCTACAGATATATGTATGTGCATGTGCATACCGTTATAACAGCTGTTTTGTCACTTGGTAACAATTTTCCATTGCCTTAGCCAGCCATTTTCATTCAATCTTCCATGTTTAATGATTGCAATCATTATCACAAGCAACAGTAGCAGCAGCAGCTGCTGCTGCTGCACCAATGACAAAAACAATAGCTTCACTACTAAAAACCATCATGTGTTGTAGCCGGCAAACATAGTTAACTTCCAGTAATAACAAAATACGAAAGCGAAATTTAACTAACACTTTTACAGTTACATACAAGTTATTATAAATTTTGTTCCCTTTCCCGTTGTTTTCGGTCTTAAGAGCCATTAAAACCACCTACATACACAAAATACAACATTTTAAATTGGGCTATATCATCTCTTTTACTCTCTTCACTGAAGAGCTCTCAGCTGTTTTTACCGTTTTTTTATTTTTTTATTTTGCAAACAACTATAGTGTTTGGTTTCATTGTCATCACCCGCACCAACAAACACAATGACATGCACGCATATACTCTTGTGACACTCGCCACATGTTTCCAAGAAACAAAAAAAAAGTTTTAAGAAAACAACAACAAAATGTATAAGCAATTATATCCACCACCTATGCCCCATTGATACACGTTAAATACTTCTGTGATAAAAAATATTCTCATTAGGAACACAAATTCTCGCTCTCTCTCTGCTATTAGCACTTCTAAATTTCTCTTTCGAAATTGTATGAATGACTTTTTTATTTCCATCACCGTATGCGTCATACTGTCTGCAATTTTCGCACAGAATTTTAGGTTCGTTGTGCTCAGCTCGAGAGTAGTCTTGTTGGTGGTTGTGGCAAAGGTATTCCCTAAGTTGGATGTTAGACTCATGTGCTTTCGCACGTGCTGCCAATATCTGCAAGAGTAAATGCATGTGTGTGTGTTTTCAAAGTCAAAACAAAACGAAGACTATTTTGTATTTTTTTTTTCTTTTTACCAATAAATATTTAGTGAAATTGCTTCAGCTAATAAGAATTTTAATGAGCGAAGAATGAGAGTGAAAAATATATTGTATGTTAAAAAGTACACTTGTGTCCACCAGCTTATAGTTGAAATGAGCTTTAGATAGCAATGAAAGCACAAATTTGCTACAAGTATGGTTTGATTCGAACAGAGCGGTGCTAGCTTAGACTTTGGTCCAACTCATGCGATCTCGTTCAGCAGTAGACTTGGGTCCAACTCGTTCGAACTCGTTCAGCAGCTCGTTTTAGACACAAACCTATGATCAAACCCATGTAATTTAAATGGGTTTGATCATTGGTTTGTGTCTAAAACGAGCTGCTGAACGAGTTCGAACTAGTTGGACCCAAGTCTAGTTTGTGTCTATCCCGAACGAACCATTGGAAGAGTTCGTGACAAGTATAGTTCGTGTTCGATTGTACAAATTCGACACAATTAAATTTCGACAAATTAAAAAGCAATACGAAGCATCGAACATGAAACTTGAAGCTTTCCAATATCGATCATGCTCCCTACACTTGTGCCAAATTCCTTAAATAGTTACGGATAGGCACAAACCTTTAATCAAACTCATTTAAAATTATATTTGAAACAAGTCTAGGCACCACTAGAGCTCTATGGACCTCGTTTAGTAGACTTATGAACAAGATCGATCCAAGTCCACTTGAGATGGCGAATAGTAGACTTGGGTCCGACTTGTTCGAGCTCGTTCAACAGATCATTTTAGAGACAAACCTATGATTAGTCCTATTTAAATCACAAGGGTTTGATCATAGGTTTGTGCCTTAAATGAGCCACTGAACAAGTTTGAACTAGTTCGACCAAAGTCTATTGGTGAAGCTTCCCATTTACGATTATACCCACAATTACTCACTCATTCATTAGCTCGTTTTAGACACGAACCTTTAATCAAATTCATTTAAATTATATAGGTTTGTATCTAAAGCGAGCTACTGAAAAAGTTGGATCCAAGTCTAATACGAACTATTGAAGGAAGTTGAGCTAACGAGTTCGACATAAATCTAAGTTTAACCAAAGTTTCCATAAACTGAAACTCATTTAATTTACATTACAGATATAACAACGAACATCTAACTTTGAAGTAGGCTTGTCCGTCAAGTCGTTCAATTCAACAAGCTTCACTCCATTCGAATAAAACTTTTTTTCAAACCCATTTGAATATGTATATATATCTTACAAATGGTCATTCGAATTAAACATTTATATTTTAGTTTTCCATTATAATTCAAATAAAACACTTCATGTATCAAATAGTTATTACGTCATTTTATTTTTTATATAAAAAAGATATTAAACAAACTTATATACAAAGAGCAAATTAAATCGAAATAAATAAATCAATACTACAAGAGGAGAATGAAGGGTGCAACTAAAAAGTTGCAAATAACATTTTTACAAAAATTATAGAAATAGTGAAAATAATTGATACAACTGAAAGCGCCTCAGAAGTTTTTAAAGCAAATAATTACAAACTATACGCAGCTACGTACGAAAATATTTTAAATTAAAATTTTTCAAGTAAAACTAATAAAGTTAAAGCAAAAGCGCGCTTTTTACTTGATAAATTGTAATGAGAAAAGAATATAAACACGAAAATTTAGCTACTTTCCATGGAGAGAACTACTTAAACACGAATAAAGTTATAAAAATCAATTGAGATAAATTTAAATTTTAAAGCCAAAAAACTAGGAAACTAAGTTACTGCGCACAGTAAGAAAAACGAAATTAAATTAATTTAAACTAATAATGAAGAATAACGTTTATAATTTAAGTACGAAGTAAATGAATTGAATATTAAGAGATAAGTTAAAGTCCTTGAAAAATAAATTTTGGAAAAGCTTTTCCGTTAAAGAGAAATTTTCAGAAAGTAATACATAATAATAATAATAACTGCCATTTTTTTTGAAGAAGTTAATAGTAGAAGAAAAAAATTGCACTTGTCTCTTGTTACCCGAGTCCCTTCAAGAATATTCCAATATAATTTAGGCTGTCAGGTTAAGAGCAAACCGGCTGCTCTAGAAGTCTGAGGCGTATATTTCGCGCGAAATGGAGGCTGGCATTTGAAAACAATGACCATGCCAAAGAATAAATAAATAACCGTCAAGAAAATTAGCATGGGAAAAGAAAATACAATACGAGCCGTTAAAATTTTCGGTTTTCTCTGGTCCAAAGCGGCAGAAGGCACAAAAACTCCTTTAAAAGAAATTAAAAATAAAAGAATAATTATTTAAAAACAAAATCCCATTAAAATAAGAAAATTCAGCCAATAACTCACCATTAACACTTTTCGATTCACAGCGCTCACCCACATAACCATCGGCACATTCACACGAAAAGAGACTTTGATTGCCCATGGGGACCCGAAAGCAACGTCCACCATTTAAGCAAAAATCCGTTAGAAATTGTCCCGTACAGGCAAACGACAAGACATTGTCCATTATACTCTGATAGATGTCAATCAATTGATAGCCAGGATTTTCATGTTTCTTATGTTTTTTACCCTGTGTAACAGCATCCTTTAAAATCATTTCACTTAATTGTTTGCCAAAATCTAGGCCATCTTCGGCACCACCGCCACCTGCACCACCACCTTTTCCCTGTGGCGGCGGTCTATCTTTGCCAGACGCTTCACCTGTTTGATTTTCGGCTGCAGTTTCATCATCACTATTGATGTTCGTGTGATGTTTATTGTTGTTGATTTGTTCGTTGACCAAATTGCCGGGAAACACATGTTGTTCGTATTTCTCATTTGACGGTTCGCTGTCAAGATATTGTTGGTATTGTTGCATTTTACGTTCTTGTATAATGTTTAAGGTCTGCTCTTTTAGGAATAAAATTCTGCTAGAACAACAATCTGCAATAAATAAAGAAAAAAAATTATAATTGCTATTTCTAACGAGTTTTTTTTATAAAAATGGGTTTCACTAGACTTGGATCCAACTCATTCGAACTCCTCCAGCAGCTTGTTTTAGACACAGATCTATGATCAAACACATTTTAATGACATTGTTTTGATCATATGTTTGCGTCTAAAAGGAGCTGCTGAACGAGTTCGAATGTTTTGGACCCAAGTCTAGCTTTCACTAGTTTTTAGACTTGGACCCAACTCGTTCGAGCTCGTGTAGCAGGTATGATCAAACCCATGTAATATAAATGGATTTGATCATAGTCTTGTGTCTAAATCAAGCTGCTGGACGAGTTCGAATGAGTTGGACCCAAACGAGTGCGACACAAGAACTATACAACCAACGCGTTGGTTGTATAGTTCAGGTTAGACACAAAGTTTTGATGGAATCCGTAAAATTTCTAGAGTTATGTCTAACCGCTCTTTTGAAGGGCAAAGTGCCAAAGTAAACCAAATGGGATTGAAGCAATGTTTGATTCGAAGAGAGCAGAACTAGTTCTATTGTACAAGTTCGACACAATTCTAATAATTTTAAATATGGCTGAATAAAATGTTTTTTCTATCCTCGACTATTGAACGAGTTCGACACAAGACTAGTTTTCACGCAACCCAAACAAGCTAGAATTATGTCGAACATCTGCAAATGAACTATGTAGATCCGCTCTGTTTGAATACAACTTTGTTTTAAACCAGTGGTGGCCAAACATATACTATCTTATTCCTTATTTGTGCATATGCTCGCGGCTAAATAAATATTATGTGAGTCTCACCCATAGTGTACGTGTGTTGATGGTACAAAAACCGCATATACTCGCGAGCATAGGAAATTGAGAGAATGCCCACCACTGTTTTAAGCCCATTTAATTTACATTGGACTTATGTCGAACTGAATTTCTCGTTCAATTAAACTAACTCCGTCGTGTTCGAATAAAATTTTGCCTCCAACCTACATACATATATAAAATATGGGTTTACGGTTTCACTTTGACTTGTGCCCAGTTGGAGAGATCTGTTGAACTAGCTCCACTCTGTTTGACTCAAAATTTGATTCAAAACTGTTTAATTTATATTGGACTCGGGCCAAAGGTTTTGGTCCAACTCGTTCTAACGCGCCATGCAGCTCGTTTTAGACACAAACGTATGATCAAATCCATTTAAATTGGATGGGCTTGAAAACGACTTACAGAGAGAGTTCGAGCGAACTGGACCCAAGTCTACGCGGGCTCAAGACAGGGATGTGCAAGAGAAAAAAATATATCGATATCGATATATTTTTAAATATCGATCGTCATCGATATATATCGCATACAAAATATCAATATTTCTATATATGTATATCGATATTTTTCAAGCATGATTTGTTAAAAATTAAACAGAAAAAGTACTTTTCTTATAAATAGTTATCTTGAAAATAGTGAATTTCGAACTTCTTTACTGTTTCAATAATATATCATTCAACATACAACAAGAAAATTATACTCGAAGAAAGTAATATTCTATTTAATGTCAATCTTCGTCGAAATGTTTTAAAAAACTTAACGAAAAACAAAAACAATGCTCAAAAATATCGAATTTGGTACTGTCGATACTTTTTGAAAAATATATCGATATATCGATATATTGCAATTAAAAATATAGACGACATATATGGATATATATTTGAGAAAATATCGACATATAGATATATCGTTATTTTCTGCCCATCCCTAGCTCAAGACTTTGAGCGAGCTCGTTCAATAGTCAAGGTTAGATATTGGACTTTTATCGAACTCATACAGTGGCTTCTTCTATACTAGACTTGGGTCCAACTCGTTTTACACACAAACCTATGATTAAACCCATGTATTTTAAATGGGTTTGATCATAGGTTTTTGTCTAAAGCGAGCTGATGAGCGAGTTCGAACGAGTTGGACCCAAGTCTGTTTTATACACGAGCCTATCTAAGATCAAACCCACATAATTTAAATGGGTTTGATCAAAGGTTTGTGTCTAAAAAGAGCTACTAGAAGAGCTCTGCAAACAATTTTTCGTTTTTTTCGCAGAATATAAAGACTAATGCACTAAATAAAAATCCATTTTCAGTTTTTTTATCGCGTACATATTTTCCTAAATTGGCAAGACTAATATTTCAGTATATTTCACCATAAATCGAGAACGGTATGCCCGATTTGGCTAAACAAAACGCCAAAATATGCATGATAAGATTACCTTTCAACTTTCTACATATAATTTTTAAATTTGATCAAGGCTTTCAGAGTTCAGAAATTAGTATCAAAAAAGTGCTTTTTCATGCAAAATTCAAAAATTGTTTCTTTCTAAAAACTCGTAAAAAAGAGGGACATTGAAAAGAAAGCACTAATTCGTTCTAAATTTTGTTCAAAGCAAAAATGGTTTTATTACCGAAAGTCCCTAATTCATGTCTAATTCTTTCTATGTATAACATTACGCCTCTTAGCCTGTACCTATAATCAATTTAAAATAAAGAGTAAATTTGTTGCAAATAAGTCACATGAAAATAATTAAGAATTTAATTCCTTCTCCGTTGAAGCATGGATACTCAAATTCGTTTCCAACTAAAAGAAAGTTAAATACAAGCAAACATTTCAAACCCAGAAAAATGTCAAAAGTAATACATATTAAAAAGAAAGAGAATCCTTTTAATAAAAATTGTATTTCAAATTGAGTCTAAACAGCGAGAATTTCCAAATTATATAAAAATTCAAAATATCACTGAATTTTCATCAAGAAAATACAGAAAGAAAATGCATTGAAAATTTCACTTTCTACATTTCTTTCTACATATTTGAAATTTGTATCGAAACATTTCGATTTAAATGTAATTTTGGTTATTTTTCCTAGAAATTTTAAAACTAAAAACAAATTTTTTTACAAAGTTAATCCATTACTCTGTTGCTTTAATGTTTTGATTAAATATCACTTCTGTCTCTATTCAATATTTTTCGTGCTTTTCTCGTTTTAAACTCTTTCTATTCTTTACAATTGACATTCATTCAAATTTTGTTCATTGACTCTTTTTTAATTTTTTATTTACTGTCGGCTTGACATTCTTTATACTTCCATTATTCTTATTCATCTGCAATGTACATATTTCTATTAGAGATGGGCAACGCCCACGCACATGATAGCGATTAAAAGATTTAGAGGTGGAATGATCGTGCAAAAGTTGTCTTTTTCGGGACTGTTTCGTGATATAAAAAATTCTTAATGTGGGTGGTATTTGATGTTTTCCAATACAATAGTCCAATATGTATATAAAATTCTATAGGTCTGAACTAAAATTAAAAAATTTCGGAGAAAACAAGTGAGTGCTATATTCTGAAGCAATATTGGAAAGTTTTGAAGTACATTTTACAAATATGTATGTACATAACTAAAATTTTTTGAAAAATAAAATTTTAACTACTAATGGAAATGGTGTATTACACTATGCAACAAAAATTAATAATAAAAAAAATGTTTTTTATGATACGTGTAACTTGCGACTCCTAACAACGAATATAAAGTTCATTTATTTTTATTAAGAAGCATTTTTGAGATATTAGCGAAAAACGTATTATTTGTAGTTTTTCAATATATTTCCACAAATTTTCAGAACTGTTCATTGAAATTGTAAAAATTTTACACAGTTGCATAGATATGTTTTTCGTCTTTCAGCGAATATCGAATCCGTTATGATCGAATCATAATTCATTGAGTTACAGGTGCTGTGATTTGAAAAAAAATTTTATTGCAGAAACAAAAAAATTATAATCTAAAATTTTTTGATCCTTATCTTAAAGAAAATTTTGTTTGCAACGTCTTAAGAGTAAGACCGTTAACATCACGCAGCAAATGAGAAAGCTAAAACATATCTAGCGAAAATATCCTAATGTGAATTTCAATAAAAAATGGTTTGTATGGACTATGAGTATAAAAACGATGCAAGTGAGCCAGAATCAAAATATTTTGGAAATATATTAACCGTTTCTAATGCGATCAGTATAAAATTTTACATGAAGATAGCAGACAAGTATTCAGATATCATATAGGAAATTCCATATTGCTCACGAGCAGTGAAATTAAGTGCAAAGTAGTGTACCTCGTACATGTAAAATTTTTCAACGCTTGCCATTTTGCCCCTTGTTTTGTATGAAGTACTTCATAAAACATTTAAATTGCTAAAATCTGAATACACAGCATATAGTTTTGTAAACTTTGATATGCGATATGTCGACTTTTCTCTTTTAAAAGTGTAAAGATAATGGACTTCTCTATAGATATTATTAGACTAAGGGGTTCATTTTAGCTGAAATGGACCACGGTCCTTTGTAATACAGCCGCGGACCATGTCATTTGCAAACAATAGCTTCTAGTTAGCCGACAAGTGTCTGCGTTTAAACGAGTGCAATCGTTAAAACACAAACACTTGAGTGCTCCATCGAATAGTGACATAGAGTAGTCTTAAGACTAGTCCGATATAATGCAGATATGGACCATATCATTTGCTAACAAGAGTTTGTTGTTAAGCGACAAGTGCTCGTGTTTAGACAACTTCAACGCGAACACTTGAGTGATCCATCAAGTAGTGACATGGAGTAGTTTTGAGACTACTCCGATGTAGTGCAAAGTTGGGTTATACATATTGTCCAGCCCTAGGACATATTTACCATATTTTATCCATACATTTAGGTTACCTTTAGAAATTTAAGTTCCTATAAAATGAGTCTAAAATGTAAACTTTCAAAACGCTGATACACGTTTATATTTTTCTGACGCCCTCTACTTGAATCTGTCACTGGAACCTTGTTGTTTTGAAAAATAATTGGTTTTGTTGTACAGTGCAATTATACACAAAAAAAAACTAAATTTTATTTTCAGTAAAGAAATTCAATGAATTAGTAAATATTTTGTCTAGAAACGGACCTACAAACAAATTTGTAAATATAGACAAAAATATCTCAGCAATCTCATTGAAAAAAGAAAACGGTACTTCAGTAAACAAATTGTATAAATCTATAAAACAATTTGTCTAAAAATATTTACAAATTCTAAGCAAAATAATTTACTGAATCAAACAAACTTATTTACTGGATTTTCTATAATATATCAAAAATTATTTTTGTCTAAGTTTATAAACCAAGTTGTCTAAAATACTTATAAATACTAGACAAAATAGTTTACTGAATCAAACAAAAATATTTACTGGATTTTTTGTAATATGTATATCAAACAAACATTTATGTAATTTCATTTTGTTAAATGTGCTCAACTCTGAATGTTAGTCTAAAGGCTCCAAAAAATAAATGAGAATTAATGGAACAACATTAACGAATTGAATTGATTCACTCAAAAATCTTCAATAAAAAAACTTGGTAAAATCGCATTTCTTTTCCTATAATTGTTGTTGTAATTTATGTGTATGTCGTCATCGGCGTTGTTTTTTACGACACAGAAAATGGATTTTTATTGTTGTCTTTGGTGCAAATGAAATTTATTTTTAGACAAACTGTTGTTTGAAAATTTGTTGGTGATTATTTTTTTTTTTTGTATATACACTCACGCTCATGATCGTGTCTGATCATATCTAAAAAGTTACTCACGCTCCCATCACTAATTTCTATTCATTGTTAAGCACTCACTAGTCGGCAACAACAAAAACTATTAAAAAAAAGAAAAGAATTCATTCACCTGTAACAGCTACAATTGTTGATAGCATAAAAATTACTTTTAGCAAATTTTTAAAAATTTGCATCGTGCTTTACACAAAAATATATATTTATTTAATTCCGTAAATGATAATGATCACCACTAGCAGCGTTCACTGCAAACGCCGAAGTAGCAATGAAAATCGATATTTTATTTTACAAATTTTTTATTTTTAAATTCTTAATATTTTTCCGGCGAGGTTATTTTAAATTAGGGGGTTTTTCTGGGCACGTGCAATTCTTAGGAGTTTAAGGCATACAAACATTTTTTCAAATTGTTCTTATGTTTTTTATAGCAAAACGTTTAATTTTAATAATGCCGCACATCTTTGTCAAGTGTTGGTTGGAACAATTTTTTTTTTTACTTTTATAGAAATACCGAAATTTGTTTATCACAACATATTTAATTTTATGAAAGATTTTTGTTTGATCTATTTCAATTTAAAACATTTTTTGTATTTTTTCTTATAATTTTATGACCCGAGTTTACGTTTTCCTCTAATTGGCGGACATCGCGACTAGAAGCGGAAAGTAGATGGGGAAGAAAATAATTTTACTGCGTTCAAAAATAGACGAGAAAGAAAAGAAACGCGTAGCGCTTAAGATCGCTTGAGGCTTTTTTCTATAGAACTTTATCAATGATCGTACGATGTGAGACTAGAACAATATTTAGTGGCGACATAGCGCTGAACAGTATATATTGTACAAATTGCAAAAAAAAACAGAGCAAAATAGAAATTATAAAGAAAAACATCGAGAGATGATGACAATTCTATTTAAAAAAAACTTTATTTTATCGTATTTTTTTAAAAAGAGAAAACCCAAAAGAAGAACATAAAGAGAGAGAGCGAGAGATATGAACATAAATGAGATAATCATTCAAGTAATATGTTTACAATATTTTACTCATTTAAAATATTGAATTTTTTTATATGCAAATTATTGTAAAAATATAGAAAAAGAATTTTGAATTTATTTTACATTTTATGTTCTGTCCGACAACTAGAGATGGGCACAATATTAGGATGCGTGATCATGCATGATCATTAGAAAATTTTCATGTTATTCTCAAAGTGAACGTAAAGTAGAGGCCACACTTGCAAACTTGCGTGACAGTTTTGCTCATATTTTGTAGACGCAAATTTCATCATAAACATTCAACCACAAAAATTTTTGCGGTTGAGTGACAGTCAGCGGCCATATTGGTTTCTGACTGATAGTGTGAACCAAATAGTGTCAGTCAAGAGATATTTTTTATAGCATAAACTTCATAACTTGAACGCGGAAAATTATATATTCGAAGATTACATCTATTTTTATGAATTGCCTGTGAATTGTCTGTGTGAGATGTTAAGACAAATTCGTACGAGAAGTTGTTAAATAATAAGAAATTAAATAATTGAATTAAAAAAATTCATTATAAAATTTTTTTTCAATAGATATCTCTCCGTGCATAGTTACCTATGGTGTAAAAATATTTGACAATATTAACTTATAGGTAAGGATTGTACACAAATGTTAATTTACCGACTAGATTAAGATATCTAATGGATAATTTACGCCTTAGATACCTATTTGTTGAAATTACGGGCATAAAGCCCATCCAATTTTATTACTTTCTATGTTTGCGTGTCAAATTTTTTTCTTGAATGATGGTTTGAGTGTCGAACATGATCGATAGTCTGGACAGTCAAAAGTATCCTTCAAAAATTATGAATTTTTGACTGTCACTCAATTGCAAACTTGAGTGTGGCCTCTGCTTAAATATAAAAAGGTATAGGGTATCAGAATGTTCTAATAAATATTTTCTGGTTACGAAATATTTACAAAAGCAAATATTAGTTTTTATTCTAGAAACTTTCATATACAAATTTATGAAAAATGTTTTGAATATTTTGAATAACTTACTAAAACATTTTATTGTATAGGTATAGTTTCAAATTTGGGAAAAAAAGAAATCATAGATCCTGCAGTAATATTGAAAAATTTTGATCGTAGCTTTTTATATAAAAATTAAAATTCTGTTAAAACTTAATGTTTTTAATTAAATGTATTATTAAAAATTTTGTAAATGATTTTGTTAATTTAGATAAAATTTTTATGACTTTTACCTGAGCATATGCTTGGCGATCGTGTTTGACCGGGAGCTTTGAGAATTAATACAGTAAATGAAGGCATTTTTTTTGCTCGTGTGCCTTTAAACGCCATCCCATCTCTAGTGATAATTACAGCAATAGAGAGTACACTATAAGAGAGTCTTATTGCTTGTAATCTCTAGAAAATCTATTTTAATTTCTTTTATTTTAATATTTATATTATTCCTAAATTGGCAAAGAAAATAAATGAAATGCGAACAGAAGCCATAAACATTTGTTTTATAAAAACAGCGATGTATTTTTCGTATGAAAAAAAATGAATTAAAATCAGCGCAGAAAATTTCTTTAAAATGTGATCTGTACATTTATTTGACCAGAACCAGCTGCAAGACTGTACGACTTTTTTCGGCTATTTTAAAATTTTTCATGTACACCACACAAACAATCAAAATAAACAACAACTAGAGCACAACAGTAATGTGTACCTATCAACAATGCAATTAAACACCAACACACTTAAACCAACATTTTTTTTCCATTTATTTTCTTTCTCTCTGCCTGGCTCTAATTTAGACGCTTTAATCCGAATCTGCGGCCCGCTTGTCTAATCACCCTGAAAAGTTTCGAGTAAATTTCGAAATTCTGAGGGTGTACAAGCCAAACGAGCCTCATATTCGGATTCAGCGCATTGTAATACATACAGGTAGGCTGGTCTGGTCAAATGTGCAGACCACATTTTTTGTGCCGCTGCACTATGGCCGGAAATCGCAAAGTTGCGGCAAAAAATATTTCTCGACAAGGTGGCGTCACAAAACTTTGTATGAAGTCTTCCACTGCCACAATATAGCATTAGAAAAAAGTGGGTTGTTCACATCGATTTTTGTAAAACATATCGAGAAACATTTTTGTAAAACATTTTAACCCTCTAACTCTACGCTGTATGGTTCTTTTAGCCCCTTTCTGGAAAAAGGGCCAAAAAATCCCCTTCAGAGGTGATATAGCGCGCTAAAATGTTTTAAAAAAATATTTGTCATACAATTCGACTATAAATCTATTCGACCACTGAAGCTCTAAACTCAACCGGAACGCTGGAAATCATTCAAAACTTAAACTGTGTTTAAGGGTTAATTTCGTACTTATTCACTATTAGTACTCGACATAGCAAATCTTGTAAGCTTTACGTTTAAGGTATAAGTTGTGTTCAGCATTTTTATGTAAAACTTCACGAAGAACATTTTGGCCTAGTATATTGCCTCTTAAGTAGAGTTTCTGCCCCTTTTGTAAGGAAGAGACAAAAAGACCAATACCACGAAGAGCTAAGAGGTTAAAAAGTTTCACAAAAATGTTCCTCGAAGTGTTTAACATAAAAAAGCAGAGCACATCTTATACCTGAAACGTAAGGATTACAATATTTCCTATGCCGAGTCACTCTAACTATGTGCAAAAGTAATAATTTCAAAGTTTTCCTCCTTGAATGTTTCTAACGAAGTAATAAATTCTCGTTAGTTTGCAGGTGTTTGCCAAAAATTTTAACAAGAATAAAAGTTTGCCTAGAAAAACTACATGTAGGGATCCCCTTTGGAGTCCGTGTTCTACTCCACATAAGACGATAGAACTTTTCACAATATCACAAAAAACATGATCTATTAAAAACATCAAAATAACCCAGCAAAAACGTTTGCCATTTTTGTAATCAGTAGTACCTTATTAATGGGTTACGAAGTAATGAGTGGTACTTATTTATCTTTTTACTATGCTGCAAATTTGAACTACTATTTAGTTTTTAATAAAACTAGTACGTATTTTTATCATTATTTCAAAGTAGCGACAATTTGTTGTTATGTGTGTAATAAAATATGTAGACAACCACTATTTAAGTCAACATGTGTTCGTATATGAAAACTAATTTTTGTCGCTTAAACTTATAAGTCAACAATAGCTGAGTGGGTAAAGTTCTTGTCTTTATATCTGAACGACCACAGCCAAGCTGGGTCAAAAAAAAACAAAATAAAATAAAATAAAATTGAAAAAATATAAATAAAACATAATGTGTATAGTTCTTTTTTAAATTTTAATTGGTTTATTAGACTACTTATTTTTTAGCTTAAAGTAAGCCAAATAATAACTAGTTAATTGCTATGACAATATAAATATATTTTTAAGGGGTATCCCTTATTTTTTGGACTTCCCAAACAAAAATAAGTAGTTATCTAGTCAAATTGTAAGTAGTTACGACTTCAATCCTCATATACTTTTTTTGCCTACCAGAAAGCAAAGTTTTTGCTGGGAAGTACCAAAAACAAACATTCATCAAATATCTTTTCCAACAGTTAAATATACACATCTCGAGTATAGAACCCATATTCACAGATTTTTTTTAATAATTGAAAAATTTTTTAATTTTGTAGAAACAATTTTGCTTCACAACTGATAACACGAATTATAAGAATGGTGAACATGGGCAGCTTTGTATACATAAACCGGTTTACCAGCTGTCATATCTTTTTTAACATTTTTTCTTTCCAATATATTAGGAATTGAACCCTATAAAAAATTTTTTTAAATCTAAACCTGAAAAATTTACTTTCTGCCGCAAAATTTGGAAATTCGGCCATATTGCGCTGGTATTAATAGGTCTAGTCATGCCACACAAAAATACTTGTTGCTGCGGTTGCTTGTTAGATTGTTCGTCTCTCGTGTTCGGCTGAGAGCAGAGCGTCCTTCATTCTTAGCCGGGTGTGGTCTATATAATTTAAAAGGTTACGGGTTAGCGAATTCGTCGAGATGACAAAATGAAATGTTGAAAACAAATGTTGTTTTTTTATTCTCTATAAATAAAGAAATTAATGGAAATAGCATTTTTCGAATTTAGAATATGTCACTTAAGCTATGTACAGGCGATTATCAGATAGTTGAACCCATCTCGATTTCAATCGAAAGTCGATTTTATGTCATAAGAAATAAACTTTTTCGCATTGGAATTTACGGCTGCGAGTTTGTACTGAAATTGATTATTGCTCTTTTAAAATAGAATTTTTCAAAATAATATAAAAATATGAAGAAAACTAATTTCCAATATTCACGACAAATTCTATACTGTCGAGAAAAATTCTTTATTTTGTAAAGGGATGCCAGAATTTCTTCACCAATAATGGCTAAATGTAGACAAAAAAAATTGCTAAAAACAAGCCAAAAAATGGCTAAGCGAGATCGAATGCAAAAATCATGAGTATTAGGCAAAAGTAAGAAAGTAATTCATATATTATCGTTTACATCAAATTGGAAAGATTTTTTTAAAGTAAATAGAACCCTATGGATTGTCATTACTGCGCTCATCGAAGTTTTTTCTTTTTATTAGCAAAATTTATTGCAGCTATTTTTTTTTTTGTCAATCTTAAAATGTTTGTTGGGTATAGATTATTAATACAAGTATTTCAGATAGTAACAACCCCTGTTTCTGAATTGTATTTTTGCTGCCTATCGATTGCTATTCATTAGCTATTATTGCGCTCACCGATGATTTTTATTTTTATAAACGAAACAGTTTTCGGTGATGTTTGCCAATTTTGAAAAGTTTGCTGGTTATAACTTCTGAATGCAAGTATTTCAGAAAGCGATTCCCATTAGCTCTTATTGCGCTCACCGATTTTTGAAAATTTTTAAGAAGCTCTGGGTATAACTTCTGAATTCAAGTATTTCAGAAAGCTTTTTTTTAATTTTGGAAATTTTTCGTTTTATGTTTTTCTCGATTTTTTAGTTTTGGCAATTTTTTTCGCTACAGTGTTTTTCTCTTTTCATCGCTTTTCTCCAGTTCGACTATTTTTTTCTAGTTTTGGCGTGTTGGTGATTTTTTCATTTTAATGCTTTTTTTGTTTTTAGTCATTTTGGCGACTTTTGCCAATTTTTTTCCTTTTGGCGATTTTTTTTACAACTTTTTTTTTTTTTGCAATTTTTTAGATTTGCCGATATTTTCGTATAAATGAGATCTTAATTTTTATAAGATTTTAAATTGTTAATATTAGTTGATGACAAAAAAGTTTCGATAAGTTTGGACTAGGCCGAATATTCGGCTTTTTGGCTGTTTTGAATGTTAAGTTCAGTTCGGGGTAGGCCTAAAAAATTGAAAATTATGTAATAGAATAGAATGTAACATCTAAAGAATTTTTGAAGAAAAGAAAATAAAATTTGGTTCTTGGTGTTGTAGAAACTGCAAATTAATTTTTTATTTGTATCCTACTGTGCGCCATCTAACAAATTTTTCCATTCAAACTTAATTTGTATATTAACTTTATTCAATGATTAAGTGGAACTTAAAACAAGTTCGATTCGAACCGGCTACTAATTCCAAAAAAAAACAATCCAATCTGCTGTAATTAAAATTTTTGCAAAAGTTTGTCTTTAAATTTTAGCTTTGAAACAACAACAAGTTCTTTAGGAGACGGAAAAGAGTTCAAAGAAAACAAGCAAATGCAAACATTTGCTGTAAAAGCATTCAAGCAACAACAAACTCATTGAGTGAGTCAAAGAAAAGCAAATAAATGCACAGAAGAGAACTGCAAATTTTGCAGCTCCCCAGTTTAGGGAACTTATACCCCAATCGGGGATTTTTTTTTTCATGATTGGGGAAAAAGTTTTTTGTGTGTGGGATCTGCAGATACTTTGGGGATAAAAATTTAATCCAAGAGCATATATACTTAAATGAATTTAGTAATAGGTAATTGTGTATGTTTGTGTTGTTTTAATAAAGAAAGTGTGCGTATTTTTTTAAATGCCTAACCAGCACAGGTTGGGGATAAATGATGAAACAAACTACTGGGAGCCCTGCAGAAGAGAACAGCAAAAGCAATGAAGAAATAAAGTGCATAAGATCCAAACACAGTTAAAATATAAATCAAAAGCAAACATTTAAAAGTTTTTGCAAAAAAAGTAAAATCAACGAAACCGATTAGAAATAATATCGACCAAAAAGAGAGCACAGCACGGCAACAAAAAACAGTTAAAATACCAGAGTTGCCAATTTATTTTTAGTTTAGTTTAGTAGTTTTAGCGCTTTTTGATGTAGCAAAAGTCCAATTTTTTGCCTATAGCGATTTTTTAAAATAAAGCGCTGAATTGACGTTTTTTTTCAATAATTCTTGGACATTTAGTTATTTAAACAGTTTCCTTTTGGCCTTGAAGTAAAAATTATTTAAATATTTTTAATTTAAAAAGATGTATCCGTAAATATTGCTAACAACATTTTATTTTGAAATTTACCAATTGGCACAAACATATTTCGGTATAATTGTGCGTATCAGCCAGTTTATTACACTTGTATGCCTAGAATATTAAATGCTGAATTTCGTTAGTATCAACTTTTTATTGAATTCCTAATGCTTATTTGACACAGGCGTGGATACAAAGGGGGACGGGATATCCCCCCAAAACGAGTAAATTTCTATAGAAGTTCCCCCCAAAAACTCAAGCTGGATCCGTTCCTGATTTGAAATCAATCTTTTTCATAAGCTCTATTTTATACGGCTGTTATTCTGGAATAGAATTTTGCTTTGAGTATTGTCTACCAGAGCTGTAAAATATTGCAATTAATTGGCATTGACATCAAAGTGATTTCAACAGAAATGATTTCATTCTTTGACTTCAAAATGATTGCAGATTTCAAAATTAAATCTTGTCAAAATTGCAATATTTAGTGAAATCATTTTTTTTAAAATCATTGCGTTACCATTCGTCGACCAAAGTCGCAAACTGCGACTTTTTTGACGGCCAAGGAGTTTTTGTGCAAGTTTTTCATATTCATCTTATTTTGCGATTTTTTTCAGTTTTGGCGACATTTCACCCTTTTTTGGATTTAACTAAAAAAGATTGTTCCGGTTTGCATGCATTCTCGAAAACTGTGCAAAATTTTCAATTCCGGGAATTTATTGCGAGAATTTCAATGTAAATCCTGATAAAATAACTTAATAGTTCTGATATTTTTAACAAAATCAAGAACTTATTCCCAAATCCTTAAGCAGTATTGTAGTTTTATTTGCAGAATAGTTTACTCATATAACGCTAAATTGATAAAATTGATGCACTGAAGCAATGGTAGTGATATTATTCGACTGGAGCAACAGAAAGTGTTGTTTTGTTATTTGGAGCACTGAATTCGAATCTGCAGTTGGTTCTTCAAATTGGATCTAGTTTTCGAGATATGTAAAAAATGAAGCAGTTGCACGACAAATATTAACTGGAGAACGGTTTGTCCTATTCAGCTAAATAAACTATCCGAAACTCGACAACAACATTATCTTTAAGTCGTGTCAACAGTGTTTTTAAATCAGCTCGGTAGTTTCAGAAATATTGTGGAAATTGTAGCAAAAAAAATTTTTTTTATTATTTGTTTTTAAGAAATTCATAAAAATGAAAAAAAACAACAAAAATTCTGTTCCTTTTCTATAAGCATACAGGGAAATATGTTCCAAACAAAACGAACCATATTTCATTAAACTCAATCCACAATTTCTGATTTTATTCCCAATTAATTGAGGGAACTCAACCCATAAAGTTTTTTCCAACTCTTGTAAAATTTTAAGAACTTTAGCTCAGTTTGTTTTGTGTTTGGTTTGAATTGTTACTTTATTTTTGTTTTTCTTTATAGGTATTCTCAGTAAATAAAAAACTTTAAAAATGCGTGCGACTTTCTTTTCCTGAAAAGACTTTTTGAACGACTTTTTTTTAAACGACTTTTTGTGCGACCTTTTGAAAATTTCCAACGGTAACCCTGATCCAAACAGAGCTAAAATAGAAATCAAAAGCAAACATTTAAAAGTTTTTGCAAAAAAAGTAAAATTAACGAAACCGAATAGAACTAATATCGACCCAAAAGAGAGCACCGCACAGTAACAAAAAAACAGCCAAATGACAAATACTTAAACGGAATAGGAAAATAAGGAATGAAAAAGAACAAAAGAAAAAACTCAGTCAGTCATCTACATACACACATACAACATACAACAATACTACATGTTCTTACCATACAATGTATCTAATAGACACCAACAAATAACTTGCAAACAACAAAACCACAAACATTAAAACAACAACAACTGCAACAATGTCAAACACTTTTAATACACCACAAAAACAACAACAATAAGGTTTGTTCAAAAAAAAACTTTCACACACTCATACTCACATATTCATATCTATGTTCGTACAACATGCAGAATGAATGACAAACATTGTATAAATTTGATGGATGCTTTGGCAAACAATAACAAAAACAACTGAAGCTCATGTGTAAAGTTCAAAATATGGGAGACATGCATACCAGGGATGGAAAATTCGCATCTATTACACTTATATCCATGGACTTTTGACGGAATATTGTAGTAACATATTTTGTCTTTAATGAATTTATCTATAAAAAATATTGTTCCTAAAAATGGCCTAAGTCAAGAATGCCAACTCTGTTGAAAATTAAAAAAGAAAAAAACAATTTCTCCGACAATATAACAAGGATAAAGACGGTATGGGCATCAGTGTAAAGTGCTCTAAATTGCCTTTCCCGGGTATAAAAAATCAAATCCATTAACCCATTGTGAGTCAAGTTCAATAAAAAGTTTTATACCCGACTTTTTACTTAAAAGCACCGTTATCTGAAAAACTGGACGATATGTCGTTAGTTAAATATACATATAATATTATAGTGGACCTTGTAAGCTTTCAGTTAGTGTATATGTATTTGAAAGCGGTCACTTATGAAACAGGACCTTATGTGACTTCTCAAATGAGTTTTCAAAAATAAGAGTATTATTATTTTTTAATCTCTACTCAGCGAAACCACTATTCGACATACATAGAAAATCGTTAAGCGTAGAAAATCTTCATTCAGTGAAGCTTCTATTCGACATACATAGAGGTGGAAACCCTAGTTACTATTCGGCATACGTACATAGAGGAGAAACCCCTGAAGGCCGGTCGTACAGAAAACTCATTTTTGAAATTACATAACTTCCGTATTTCATAAGTGGCAGACACCAGATAAACATCAAATGAAAGCCTCGGATGTTCTCTATAAAAAGATATACATGCTTAAGTAGCGCTATATTGGTGACTTTGTGAGATAACGGTATTTATACGTAGAAAATCGAGTGAAATATTTTTTTAATTGCATTTCGCTCGCAATGCGTTAATGGATTTTAAAACTGTGTATACCAATAGAAAGGTATTTCAAATGATATGCATATCGTGTAATTCCGTTCTAGATTATACAAATCAATAAGAAAAATGTTGTGCTCCCGAGCCAAGAGAGAGCACAGAAAAAATGTATACAAGAATTAAAAAAATAAGGGATACAATTGACCTTGCAGGCTATCCCTGAAACTTCCTGTAAACTTCAAGAAAAAACCGCTGGAAAATCTGTTGAATTTTGGAGTAATTAAAAAAAACTTCTCTTCAAAGTTTTCAACAGTGATATCTATCGAACCACTTAACCGATTTAGATCAAATTTGCCGCATTCGGCGTAGTTTTTTAATTCCAAAGTAACAAGTGAATTTCCAAAATGTATTTGACAATAACTTTTGGAGTTATTAAAAAAAAGTTTTTTTTTATGTTTGCTCACGATATCTCCAGAAATTATGACTCTATATCACTATATTTTTTGATTTTAAGAGGTAATTAGATTTTGATTCAATCCGGTTAGTAGTTTGAAACTTTATTATCGAATATTCTCGAAATCTATCAAACTGAATCGGTTCGTTATATCACTAGATCCAAGTGAGGTCAATATCTTTAGGATGACGTAAATTTTGTTCCAATCGGTTAAACCATTCTGAAGCTATGGTAGATTTATATAATACACACATTCATACATCTACACGGACATCATCGTAAAAATAGTCAGAAAAGATTTCCATGACCTCAAAACGGGAAGTTCTGATGAAAACTCAATTTTCTAATATCGGAGTGCTCTCAGTAATTTTTTTAAGTGGGAAGCTAACTAATGGTTGATCTTCGATGGGAGCAGTATGAGAATAGTTTTAGGAGTAACAACATAAACCACTATTTTTGCTAATTTTACCACGATATCTCTAGAGCCAACTAGCCGATCCAAATTCATTCCTAGCCAAAAAATAATGGTAATAAATCTGTATCTTCTACTTACCCGATTACAAATGATATACACAAAAAATTTGATGATGTACGACAACATATGTATGCATATATGTTGAGTTGGTCTGACATTTGTGTGCAAGCACCGATAAAAGCTAAAATTTTCCAAAGCTTTTTGTTTAAGTTATTAAAATGCATACCAAACTTCAGTGACATTACTTACGTCAAATTTACGCATTTGAGGTAGTTTAAAAAGTCCAAAAAAGTGATAGAACTGATAAATCCAATTTGACAAATTTTTTTGGAGTTCATACAAAACGATACTTTCGTAAACACTCGTCAGCAATATCTGTCGAAAAAATATTTTGTAAAACTTGTTGCATCCGAAGCAATTTTATGTTTTGAAAACTATAGAATTTTAAGCATTTTACGGAAATTTGGGTTTAAATTAAGAACAAAAATTTTCAGGAACCTTATCTCTCGAACTAATTAATCGATTTAAATGAAATTCTATTTTAAAATATTTCTTTAAAATCCACTAAATCGAATCGGTTCATATTTGCAGCGTGGTTCACTTCCTAAACGCCAGTTGCTTTGTATTCGATATAGTGTTTCATAACGTCGTAGTACACAACGTTTAAAATGCATAGCTCTTCAATACGTCGTCGAGAAGTACATATTAGGAACGCACCAAAACAGCATTCAAGGCATCGGTTTCAAAGTTGATGCAATATTTAGCACCTTTGCACGATATTAATACCGCAGCAGAACTATATACAAACTTTGTATTGATACGTTTTAGAAGTCAGCCCATATCTACTTTAAGCCAAACTCTAAAGAATTTTCTTATAAAAAGTGGTTAAAAAAAGTACTTACACAAGCATACATACACATAGATAGCTACATATAGCCAACAATTCTGTTATCCATGCCTGATGCAATCATACCCATCCGTATACAACATCAAAAATTTGTTCTTAGATAAACAGAATTAACGAGATAGCGACAAGGCAGATAGTTCAGTGGGATATACTATATGACATTAACATATTTTTTGGAGTTCTTGTATGTATGTATATTGTAATTGGCAATATGATCGAAAAACTTTTAGTAAAAATTTTTGGTGAAATTAAAGCAGGTACAACATATCACCATCCCAAGGATTATAGCCAAATATTTCACTTCTATAGTTAAAGGTTAAATAAGGGTTTGAGCTACGTCTTTTCCAAAAATTTTGTGCGAACTCTTACATTATACACATACATTCATACCTTCACATTACACTGAACCAAAATTTCAGGGAAAATGTTTATTGTGTCAAAGTTCATTATTTTTGACTTAATGTACTAGTACGTTAAATCAATAAACCGTTTTATTAATTTTGTTAAAGAATAAGAACAATGAATGTTATCAATGAACGATTTTACATTAAACTTTAATGAATATTTTCATTAAAACAACGTATAGCTACATTTATTGAATCAACGTATATTTGCAAAAAATTAACGAACAAACGCCAATGAATGTTATCCATTGAAAGTATGTAAAATAATTTTTTCAGTGTGAATAGTTTTGTAAAGCTCTTCAACATTTAAGCACTTTCCATATCTTCTTATTTCTTAAATTATATATTCAACTAATTGTTGTCGCAGCGACAAAACAGTTGTTTGGAATCAACGCCTTAAAGTTTCAATTACGTTCTTTGACTTCAACAGACGCACACACGTTTTTAACTGGCAAAAAAAAGCAGCACATAGTGGTTACGTCAAAACGTGCAACTTAAAACAAATTATACGTAGCAACAACAACGATAGTGGCAAACAACAGCAGCCAAACCAAAAATTCAAACAAAAACAAACTTATATATTACACTCACTTAAAAAAGCACAATCGCACATACTTACGAACACATGCACAATTTTTTCTTTACAGATGACGATATACAGGGTGACCATATAATCGCTGACATGACCAACTATCGAATGCAAAAGTCGGAGGAGCGCAAAGGCCTGTCAATTTTAAGCTCAAAATCATCGCGTTTTCTTGTTGAGTTTTTAGTCCTCCATTAGAAATTTAACGTTTTGCAAAGAGGCATTGGGTATGGTACCCAATGGAGGAGCAAAGTAACGAAATTTTAAAATAAATTTAGCACATTTGATAGTTTGACATGGTAAGGACGATATGATATATTTGTAGTTTTATTTAAAAATTTCGATGCCTTAGATCCTTTCCATATGAAATATTTTTTGGTTGATGATTTGTTATTAGTTGCAAAATCCGAGCTAATTCAAATCATATGCTGCATTTTATAAATAGTAATCTAGAACGTTTCATTCCAAATTTAATCAGGTATATTATGGAAAACGATTTCGCAAACGAACTAATTTAAAAACAAAAAAGATTTTATGTGATCATTGTTTTCGTTTTGAGTAGACCTTAAAATATTTTTTTAATACAACCTATATACATAATTAATATGACGGTTTTTGGTTATGCATTTCACACGCAAATTTTACAAAGATTTTGACAAAATCTTTGTATCAATGCTTAAGCTGCCTAAGAGCTATAAGCCTTTAAAGTTACTAGTAACCCATGCTCGTATAGTACATACGCATCAAATATTTTATGCCCACATGTCTAACGTCAGAACAAATCTAAGACATTATCAGGCAATCAACCGAGTTCTCCCAAATTCCGTCAGATATTTGCAAAGTAGTCGGCAGTTTTCTGGTAAGACGTTTTTCTGCACATTTTCTGAAATATTATCCGATTGATATCAGAGTAGTCTACATATTATCCAAAGGCAATTGAATTTACTTCAAGAAATTTAACAGAATAGTCTGCACATTTTCTGATCTATGTCTTACGACTTTTTGCAATTACTTCTGCGCTTTGTCTGACTTTAGTTTTCGTAATAATTTTCATTTATTTCTTGATAGTATATGTACAAATACTTGAGCTTTTAAACTTATATAATATGGGCAAATATGTTTTGATGAGCTGTCATACGCAGCAGGACAATACACGGAGAAGTTTAAACTACCATTCTGATAAATTCCTAATTTTAGCTCCGACTTTTCTTTGACATTAATACGACAGGTGTAAAAAGTATCAGATAAATCGGAAAATGTTCGAATTTTGGCATATTTTTGAGAATTTCCTCAGCCAAAAGGTCCGATTTCTTGTCAATCACTCATATGATTTTCGACACCAGTAGTAAATTAAAAAAAAAAACAAAAAACGTATATGTGTGTTTGTAGATTATGCTTTTGAAAATGAAGTTAAAATACATTATTTTTCTCTTTGAGTTGGTTTTGTTGTAAAAAAGGCATATGAGGTTGATTACAAAATTGTTCTAAGTCTTTAGGCATTTATCTCACCTTTTACAAACGATTGTTTTGGAAGTGTTCGCTTTCTTTTGAAGTTTTGAAGACAAACGGGACTTTTCAAACCAAGTTCAGTATACAGAAAAAATCATTTTACTTAATTTCAATGAAAGCCGTTGATTGACTTAAATTCATAAATTGTTTGCAAAAATACGTTCATTCAATGTACGCATACTTTGTTTCAATGAAAATATTCATTGAAGTTCAATGTAAAACAGTTCATTGAAAGCATTCTTTGTTGTTATGCCTTAACAAAAATAATAAAACAGTTAACTGGTTTACGTACCACGAGCCCTAACCACCATTAATTCGTACACTGCTGTTTTTGACAAACCAACATTTAGAACTACATATTTTCGAAAATAATATTGACTGAAATTAAAATCTTGTGAAAAATAGTTTTATTATCTTTACTGTATAAAAAGATTTTTGTACATATGAGGATATATGTTTTGCAAACACAAACTAAAACTAAAATTCATTATTTTTCAAAAAAATTTGTATTCTCTGACATATCTGCTTTTATTATAACGATACATTAAAGCGGGTCGGCATCCATACAAAAGAACAAAATTGTGCCGGCAGGCGCGGACCTAGAGGAGGGTAAAGAGGGAGATTTCCCCATTCAAACCGAATAAAATATACGTCATTTCTATGGAGTTTCTACATAAAATTTTACAAAATGGTTCGTTTCATTTAAAAGTTTCCCTCCAAAAATCTTAAGCTGCATCCGCGCCTGTGTACCGGTCGCCCCCTAGAATGTTAGACATGTCAATCAAATTTTTAAAACAGGAAAATAAATTTTTTTGCCTCGCCCCAGAACGCAGCACTTTTTGTTTTTTTATATAGCGCCGCCATCCGCAAGTATTTTTAATTGAATTAGGAATAATTAATTTTCATTAAAACTTTCATTAAAAAAAAAGATGAGTGCACGAATTTGCAGCCGGCTCTCGAGCTAGTATAATATTTTTATAAATTTGAAGAATGTAACTTTTGAGTCCCAGTCGATATTATTTTTTTTAATGTGTTGTCTTGAATGTTGATTTGTCAAAAAATTCCCGTTGTATGAATTAATAGTGCTTGTGGTATATTATCTCAAAATTAATAAACAGTTCGTTGAAATAATGAACTTTTTCCTTCAATTTATGTACCTTTTTGTTTCAGTGCACATATTTTAAAAATCCAAACTCACACTTTTTTAAATCAGATTCACGATTTATTAGTAAACAGTTAAAATAACTATAGTTATTGTTATGAAAAAGTGAGGCATATTTGATTTGTTTTGTAAGAAAGGGGGGGGGGGTGTGTTGAAAATATCCTATTTTCCTTTCCCCTAGATCCACGCCAGGGCTTTATTTGCAAACACTTTTAGCGTTTTTTTATGGACATTGCTAAGATTTTATTAATTAATTTGGCGATCTGGATCCAAATTACAACATTCGAAATCGAACGAAATTTCAATAGAAACTACAGTAGTTTTGATTTACCTGCATTTTGTTTATGCGCACTTTGGACTTAACTCCACAAAATTATTAATTTGTGTCACTATTCTTTAAAATCCCATACAAATTTGTTTTTTAAGTGAACCTTCTGTATCTTCACTTTTAAGATTTTGGTGATCTAACAATTATTTTCATACAAAATATAAATGTTAGTTGCACTTTGACTTAATTGCACCAAAATATGATTTTTCTGTAATTTTTTTTCAAAAAACTTTTTAAGTGCATTTTGTATACCTTCACATTTATCATATTTTTTGGACGTTTTAAATTATTTTCATATAAAAAATCAAATCTAGCTGCACACATCAAAAAAACGTGGTGGCCACTTTTTCGTAATAATATAATTTAACATATTTTGCCGACATGTCTAACGTCAGAAAAATCGGTAAATTTACCAATGAAGCGAGTTGTCTAAAATTACCTTAGGCATTTGGCAGACTAGTCGGCAGTTTTATGGTATGACGTTTGGGCACATTATCTGAATTGTTTGTTATCCGATTAATATTAAACTAGTCTGCACATTATAGGAAGGCAATTTAATTTCCTTTCTGACCTACGACTTTTCATCCGTCACTTTTACACATTTTCCGATTTTGTAATAGCTCTCTCATTTATCTCTGGAGAGTTTCTGCATATATGTGTGCGTAAATGTTTTCGGATTAGCTGACATGCAGCGTGACCGTTTTGCGACTAAAGTGGCAATTTGCCACTTTTTCAACTGCCTTGCCACTTTTAGTGCCCCCTTTTTAAAATTACCTAAATCTGCCACCTTTTGTAATATTATGCCCCTTTTTGATCCTTTTTATGAAATGATGCTTCTTGTTTTAATATAAGCTTTTTACGGCACGAAACTGTTTTTTATAAAAAAAAAATCTCAAGACAAAAATTTGTTTTTGAGTCTATCATGTAAAGTCTTATGACAAAAACTATTTTGAAATAGTTTAAGAGTTTAGATCTATAGATATTCATTATTGTATTAAAATTATTAAAAACTAACACCCTGATTCACTAACACGAACAAGAACGTCTTGTTAAAAATTTTTATGAAAATCACGCAGCTTTAAATATTTTTAAAATTATTTTCATGCAAATTTTGGTGCCATGTCACAATATCCAGTGACATAATGTCCAAAGTCATTATGTCACTGCAAAAATGGCATAACATCCATGGACATTGTGACACTTAATAAAACCATGGACTTTATGACATTATTATTATGACCATTATGACACTTTGAAATGTGTCATACTGTCCACACTTTTAAAAATGAAAACAAATTCAAATATACATGTTTTTGACTATTCACTTTTTACTTCTGCAATCGGTGACAAGTAATAAAAGATCAATTGACGTTATTGCATTTTAAATGGTGAAATAAAATCAAGAAAAATTTGCAAATAGCGTCAACAATGCTTAAAATATGTCCAATCGACATCGTCGATTCAAAGAAATATTTGGAAATTAATTAAAATGTTTAAGAAATTTTATTTTACTACAAAATATTCTTTACGTAGCTGGCCTTCGGCCGGGCTTGAGTATTTTTTCTTCTTGGTATATTTTTTAACGATTTTCTCCTCTCAGTACACTCAGCGGCTTCGCCGACCGAAGGCCGGCTATGCAAAAATCTTTACTCAGCGAAACTGCTTTTCGATATACTTTACTAATGTGCTTTTTCCATATGCAAACAAGCGACTTGAGTAAAAATTTTTTTATGGAAATTGCTAAAAAAAAATGATATTTGCTAAAAAAATGGAAATTGCTAAATATATTTTATACAAACAAGTCTTGTTTGCATTGTTTGTCTAAAATTTATATAAAAAGCAGTCAGTTTTTTTTAACGAAAAAACATCAAAATTGATTCATTTTATTTCAAAAGCATTATATGCCCTAGAAATTCATTAAATATTAAAATTTGGTTCAATTATTCCCTTTTCAAAAAAGTTGCCCCTTTTTTTAGAAGAATCCCATTTTTGGTGCCACTTTTTTCCTCAAAATACCCTTTTTGTGCCACTTTTTAAAAATTTTCAACGGCCACCCTGCTGACATGTGCAGCAGCAAAGAGCATGACACATAAAGAAGCACTGACGTTTTAAAACTTTTTGATTCCATGTGCGAATTTTATATGACATTTCTAATAAATTTTTGATTTTAGCTCCGACTTTTCTACGACATTAATAAGACAGGGCGTACAAAGTAACAGAAAAATCGGAAAATTTTTCGATGTATTGCCATAATTTTTTCCGATATTGTTTATACACGTCGAAAAATCCTATAAAATATCACCAGAAAATTGTTCCGAACTCCTTTAGACTTTTCAGCAAAGTTTTCAGAATTTTCACTTGTATGATTATCGGTAACTTATCTGACAGACGGACTGGAACTCACCATCTTCTGATGATTTTCAGGCCGAGTTCGAGCAGAATTCGGCAAAAAATATTCGCAAATATAATAATAAATGACGCTTTGCTTTAGCTGCACTTTTGGGCAGGAAGCCATAATTGTATACCTGCACATTAAGGCAGATAAGTACTTAAAAGATAACAGAATTTTTGACTTAACTGCCCAAAATATCGTGTAAAGTTGATTATGCAGCTAAGCCAAAATTACTGTAAATGGAAATTTCGTTCGATATTGTAATTTGGCGCCTGGTCACCCAAATGATGATGGTCGTTAAGAAGCTAAAAGAAAAAAGTGAACTGCAAAAACAAAATAAGCCGGTTTTCAGCTGTGGGTTTTTGTTTTGTGTTTTTTTTGCTTTTGCTAGTGTACTTAGTTGGTATGTAGTGTGCAATTTTTTTGCTGTGTACGTTTGTATGATTGTGTTTGCCTGCAATCGACATTATCCAACAACAAAAATTTTTTTTGTTGTTAGCCCCAAACAACTAGTACACCAGTTTACGCTCAGAAGTCGTCGCGTGCGGTTCTCGTTATTATTAATAATTGTACGTGTGTATGTTTGCTCATACTTAACGTGTGTGTGTGTTGAAAAATGCAACAAAAATTCTAAAAGTGTTGTTGCTATTTTGGCTGTTTTTACATGAAAGTAAATAATTAGCTGCAGAAATAATAGAAAATTTCGCGAAATTTTTTTTGTAAAATCGAGTTGCTAAAAGAAAAATTATTAACTTACATTATATATACATATCTACTGAATATTACATACATACATATTTATGTACATACAAAAGTGCATACCTACATACATACATATGTACATACGTAGAGAAATTTAAAAAAAGCCTTAAAAGCATGGTAGAATAATACAGGTAGTGGTGAAGCGTTAACGAACTTTTTTTTTTTGGGTTCGACTCTGTCAAAAGTTGTTTATGTTATACCAACACACACCCACACCAGAGACTTGCGCCGAGGGGTTTTGATCGGCGGCGGCTGGCTGGGAAAAAATAGTCGGCGGCGGCTCAAATTCGGCTGAAAATCGGCTGGAAATGCACATGGACATTTAATAAAAGTGAAAATTTTCATTTTGTTGTTAAATTAGTTTTTCTTTTTCATACCAATTCTTCACCAAAAAAATGCATAGAAATTAAGCATTGCTTTGCCTCTCAAAAATTTTTAAATTGTTATGAAAAATAAAGCAAAGGCTTGATT
The DNA here is from genome assembly GCA_956483635.1 of Panzeria rudis. NCBI lineage: Eukaryota > Metazoa > Arthropoda > Insecta > Diptera > Tachinidae > Panzeria > Panzeria rudis. Next base: position 12,798,173 of record OY101449.1, read on the forward strand.
GTCAAACTTTTTTAAGGCTTGTCCAGATTCAACCTAAAAAGCTATTTGTCAAGCTAAAAATTAATTTCTCTGTTCGCAATTTTATGCATGAACATCAATTATATATTTTACCGTTGGAATCTAATTCATGAATCATGCTAGAATTATTCGGATATATAATACATTATAATTTATGTATATTGAAACAAACGTCTATACCTGATTTATTTGTATCATGATAAATGGCAAATTCTATATAGGAAAAACAGATAAGATAAAGCAGGTTATTTTTCAATATAAAGTTTGACATTTGTCATGATAAAAATTTATCACGTATAGACATAGGCTAAAGCAAGGCGAATTGATACCAGGTGGCCTTATTATTGTAAATGAACTTTACCAAAATTTCAAACTCTATGTAAAAAAACTAAATAAAAACTTTTTATGTATGCATTTCACATGACAGATAGGTGAAGTCCAGTTGTTGTCGTACTAATAAGGCCACTTGCTATTAATACGCTTTGGGTTACAATGAAAGTCTTTCTCTAATAAATTTTTAAATGTAATTTTCACTTTTGCAAAAAGCTGTTTGCTGGGAATTATCAATGGAAATTCGTCGAGTCTATAGAAAATAATAAATTATATACAGATTAAGAGCTTCTTCTCAAAGATATTTCTAATGACAAAATATGGTCTAATTTAAAAACTGGACGAAGAGGAAATCTTCATAAATTAACTTCGTTTGTATTTTCGATTGCTATTAATAATGCGTTTGTAAAGAAAGAAAAATAATGTAATTTCCCGAATTAATGATAAGAATTAATTTTAATGGAAATTTAATGTTTTCAGTATTTTTTTGCAAACAAATTAAAGTAAAGAAATACCAAATATATGTGGGAAAAAATAAAAATTCTTATGAAATAAAAAACAGGACCCATTAGGAAGTAAGTAATATAATCCAAATAAAGAAAAAAATTTTCAACTCGAATCGTATATGGCAGAGCCCTGAAGGAACACATAAGAAATACAAACGAATTGATAATTTTCTCCTTTTTTAAGTCAGATAATGAATATTTATTCTTTTGAATAGTTTTTGACAGTTTTTGGCAGTTCGTCTTAGTAAATCAAGCTTTTTTTTCTCTAAATGTCAGCTTTTTCACAATTTTGATCTGTCAAGCCTAGGTCGCAGAGTAATGCATACAAAAATATTTTTCGTTATCTTACTCTACGTCTCCACCTAACCATAGATTACTAACTAGACCCGTCACTATACAACAACATTACGAAGATTGTATGAGAGGGAACGCAATTCTTATTTTATAATGTGGTTTCTAATTTGACTATGTCCTTCATATTTTCTTAGTAAGAGCACTTTGTATGTAAAAATGCACAACACATGACAACAGCCTCTTTTAGCTGTCAAAAGTGAGCATTTTGTTCCTAACTTGATATGCTGTTGTAACTTGGAGTTATTACTGCGCTGTTAAAACAATTGCACTAACAACTACCCTGAAAAAAGCATTAACTTGAGCGGTCTACACTTAACATTAACTTGAAGTTAATGTTAAGTTGGGTGTGGACTGCAAATTACTAAAATAATGCTTGAACAAAAATTATGAAAAAAACATAAAAAAGTAGAATGAAAATTAAAAAAAGCAATCGGCGGATTATTTTAAGCCGTTTTTGAGCCGAAAAACGATCGTCGGTGGCGGCTTCCATTAAGCCGTTTTTAGCCGCAAGATAAATCGGCGGCGGCTGTGGAAATTAGTCGGCGGCTCGGCTTAGCCGCGGCTCAGCCGTCTCGGCGCAAGTCTCTGGTAAACACACACATGTGAACATATAAATTTTTTTTCAAATTTTCTTTTGTGCTTTTTGACAACCTCGAACATAAACAACAATAAAAAGCCGTGTTGTTTTTGCTGTTGCTGGGTTGTTGTAGCTTCGCTACTACCTGTAGTATAATTCTACCATGCTTAAAAGTTTGCTAAAATTTTCATGTAAGGAATTGTTTCTGCCTAAATACAACAAACATTTTACAGAGAAAAGTAGCAGTTCTTTTTGCTAAAGAGAACGGCAAAGGCATAAACGAGAATAGAATAGAAGAGAACAAAAACAAATCATTAAATTAGCAAGAGCAAGACAAGTGTTTTTTGTTGTTTTATGTTTGTCAGTGATATTAAACTTTAATAATTAAAGCAAGCAACAACAACAAATTCAATGAAAAAAGCAGCAGTCTGCATAGTGAATTAAGGCATGTTGAAGCATGTTTGTTTATTTAACAGTGCATCAACTACTAGTTAAATGATTTTACTAAAACTGAGGGTTTTATCAAAATAATTATTAAGTAAAGTTGCAATACCTATGCACAGGTATAATTGGCCCATAGAAGGCAACTTTAAATGTACAATAAAAATTTGGTAAGTTTTTCTCATAATTATTGTACCTATTTACCTACATACATATTAAAAATTACAAAATTAAAATTATAAAAAATAAAATTAATGCTAAAAAGTAAAATCTTGTATGTGTAGTTAATAAATCAGTCAAGCAATAACAACAACAATAACAGCTACAAGAAACTATGAACATAAACGCAACAAAAAAGTGCTATATTACAACAGCGTTAGCAATTAAAACAACCACAAAAACCTAGGCGCAAACATTCCTCTATTATTAACAGTATAGTTTTTAATTTTTTCCTTGCTCTTGGCTTTGTTGTTTTTTTCATTTATGCTTAGAAGTGGTTTGCAAAAAAAAACAGTTGCAATTACTTCACTATAGATTAATAATTGCATACAACAACAGTACTATTTTGATTAAAGTGATGCCAGATTGTACGGGGAAATTTTTAAGTAGGATAGGTTGAAAGATCAGTGACCCTCTTGGGTCCGTCGATTCGATACCGCTGTGATACCATGGAGCAGATGAGGAATAATTATTGCAAATGTCAATCCATTCAGTTTCTTTTAAGTAGAAGGAAAGCTTAACTAACAGTCATGGTGCTAGAACAAAGAAGTCGTATGCTTGCGCTTGGTAGCGCAGGGCATTGGCTTTAGGGGTGCCAGACGTAATGTTTTTGTCAGTATGTACATATATGGCTCATTCTCATTCTAAACGTATATATTGTTCTTTTCTTATTATTTTTGTTGTTGTTTAATAATGTAACTAAATAAAATATGAAAAAGTAGGATTCATACCTATTATAGTTTTCGCCTCATTTAATGTTCCAAAACATCAAAATACATTGTAGTGATGCAAATTCTGAGGTGCTTTGTTTTTGCAAACATAGTATAGTCGCATCACTGCAATATATTTTGATGTTTTGGAAGTTACCTATATTTAGACTTTTTTAACATTTTTGTGTATTAAGCGTTACATTTGCTTTCGTGGTTATTCTGGGAATGATTTTTGCAAAAAAAAAAAAAATACAACATAAAAATGAGTATAGGGTTTGAAGCACCAAAGTTGGCTATCTCGGAAGGTTAGCTTTAAAAAAATTTCCAAAAGTTTATTTATAGTTCGAATTGTAAACTTCTTTACATATACACTCTAAAACATTACTTCAAACTTACGATCATATATTGTCTAAATTTGTGTTGAAAATTTCTCCTTGTCTAAAACTACATCGATTTTGTAGTTATTTTATTAAAGAAAAAATCTTTCATATTAAACATATATAGTCCAAGTAGAAAAAATGTAACATAAATAATAATACGGCTATGGCTGATAATACGTCATACTACCAGTCAGGAGGTCGCGGTTCAAACCTGCACGCAGCCAATCGCTTTTTTTAGTAAAAACACTTTGTTCAATAATAATGCGTGTCTAATTGTAGGTCGATAATAATCTGTAAAGTGTTGCCGACTATTATCGACCTAATTTTCAACAAAGGTGTTTTAGAGTGTAGATAGTCCTTGAGAATGTTTACAAAAAACATGTTTGCATGAGTAGAATATCTCTTTTAGTAGCAGACATAATTGCATTCGAATTTTTTCTATTTTTCTATTTTTATTTTTATTAAGTTTTTTTTTAATTAGGTGGACTAACAAGTGCTCGATAATTTTTTAAAAATAATAGTAATATGAAGAAGGTATAAAAAAATTATGAAAAAATTTTGAACAAAACGAAGAAAATTTCTTACTGATATCTTTCTTCGTTAAAAAGTTACACGTATTTGAACATGAAATATGTAAAAAATTATAGATTTTTGGAAAGGTGAAATTGTTTTTTCGGTCATATAAAATAAATTTTCTCTAGAATATACAAAAGTTTTGGCATTTAAAATAAAACCTATAAAAAATGAGTGCACAAGAAAGCGGGTCAGAAGATGTAATGATGATTCTCCCTCCAGCCCTGTCCAAATGTGACCGTATTTGAAAGAAAATTTATAGTTTCATAAATAACTCCTCAGAGTTCAAAGCACCGATCACCACCAAACTACAAATTTCCTGAGGTGTTGCTTAAATATACCAACATTTATTAAGATATCACACTGTATATAACGACAGGGCGACCATTTTTGTAAAAAAATTATATTTTAGGAATTCCGGTATTTAAGTAGCAAAAGTATACTATTTCGTCTAAACAAGTTCAAAATTTTATTACAATATCTCTGTGCGTTAAAATTTCATGTGAATTCGAATATTACACATTTTTCCAAAAATATTATTTAATCATGAAATTGGGTCGATTACGGATAGCAACCGAACGTCAGTTGCGTTGTCAGCCGGCAACTGAAAATTTATGGATGCCAGAAAAGCACTAAATAGAAACTGAAACTAACAAGTCTTAGTTGCTATTCGTAACACCGTGTTTAGCAACTGGCAACCCAACTGAGGCTCATTTGCCATCCATAATTGACCTAAAAGGCTCTAAGCTGGAGCTATGGTTGTTGTTTCCTATGTTATTTGGGGCGCTGAATTCGAATCTACACTCCGTTTCTTAAAATTGATTCTAGCTTTCGAAATATACAAAAAAAGAAGCAGTTGTACGCCATATGTTGATATAACTGGAGAACAGTTTGCTCTATTCAGTTAAATAAAAAAAATAAAAAAAAATTGGCAGTAATAATATTTTAAACCGTAATAACATTGTTTTGTAATCTGCTCAGTACTTTCAGAGACATCGTATTTCTTGTGCAAAAAGAAAAATATTTCTATAAAAATTTTTATATAAAAAAAATTTATAAAAAAATAAATAATCCGTTATTTTTCCATACATACTTAGGTAAATATGTTCCAAATAAGACAAGCTCTATCGGGTATGTTCTGTATTTCATGTGAAATTAAAATGTGTGGAATTATCAAAGCATTGTTGTTATAAATATTAATTTACAACAACAATGCTTTGATAATTCCGCACATTTTAATTCCACATGAAATACAGAACATGGATGTATGTTTCATTAAAAGCGACCCACAAATGTATATTTTATTCAAAATAAAGTGAGGGTGTTGTTTTTATTCTTGGCCAAGTTGAAATTCAGATAATGTTAATTATTTATTTTCTTTAGCTAATTGGGCCTAACGTGTTTTTATGACAATAAAAAACCAATTTTATTTCATATTTCCCGACGTTTCGTGAATGTTTTGTTCACTTTTTCTAGGGATTCGTCTATTTATTTAACAAATTAAAACATCAAAATTATAAATTAAATAAGTAATAGAAAAAAAGTACAATAATTACTTACAAATAAAATTATTATTTTACATAACTCAAAATTGTTTTAAATTTTTTTTATAAATTAAAGGTTATAAATTAAAAAATTGTTTCTTTTAAATAAAGCAAAAATGTTTTTCACAAACTTTGAAAAGTGAGGGAACTCACTTGATAAAAATCCTCGATTTTTCTTCTGCAGTAATATTTTATAGGTTTTCTTAAAAAAAAACGCACAAAACGTTTGCATGTGATAACGGAAATTTAAGTTATATTACCGAAAAAACACAACCTATATGGAAAAAAACCCCAAAAATCTACATGTTTTTTATAGACATTCTCAAGGACTATCTATATGTAAAAAATGTTAGCTTTCGGACTATAAAAAAACTTTTGGCGATTTGTTTAAAAAACTTACCCTCCCTGGTAACCAACTTTGGAGGTTTGCCTACGAGTCTATGCAGCCACTCCTTCGCACGTGAATTTAGAAAGACTTCAATTAGGTCTGTGTGAAATTTCGAAACGATATCCCGAACGGTTCACGAGATAACGAATTATTTCCAAAAAAGTTTTTAAACGAATGTTCGCAAAAATAGCTAGGGTAGCTTACTTGCTTACTTACTTCGATGGCTATAAACAACAGCTTAGGTCAGTAGCCTGATTCAGAATGCGCCTCGCCTCCAGTTTCTAGCACTAAGTTTTGCGAGATCTTTCTCAGCTTAATCCTTCCAGCGGAGTTTTGGTCTTCCCCTTCTACATCTTCCTTCGACATCGAAATCGAATCCTTTCCTCGCCGGAACATTATGATCAATACGTATGACTTGCCATAGCCAGCGCAACCGTTGTACTTGGCGATACTCTCCATTGATGCAGACAGGTCCATATATTTTGCGAAGAATCTTTCTCTCAAACACCTCAAGAACAGCTTCATCTGCTTGCGTAAGAATCCACGCTTCAACGCCATATAGCAGTAAAACGGGTAATATAAGCGTTCTATAGAGTGTAATTTTGGTTCGTCGAGAGAGGACTTTATTTCTTAACTGTTTGCTTAGCCCAAAATAGCATTTAATTAGCAAGAATATGTAGCTCTTCGTTTTATTTTTAAACTGATGTTATTTCTTTGGCCTATGGCGTTACCGACGTTCACATATTCACCCAGTCTTGTTGCTTCTTTGTTCTTTGATACCTTTAACTGGGTTTTATGTTGATTTACTACTATACTCACTTTCGCCGACTCCTTTTCGATACTAGAGAATGTTGCAGTTACCTCTCGCACAGTCGGGCCCATGATATCAATATCATCGCCATAAGCGGGTAGCATGTGCTTTTTGTTGTAAATTATGCCTGCTCTATTAACTGCAGCATCCCGCAGGATTTTTTCCAAAAAAATTTTGAATAAATCATAAGACAGACTATCACCTTGTCTAAAACCTCGTTTGGTATTAAACGTCTCGGAGAGATTCCCCTCATCGGGTAGGCATTATTCTAGCCAAATGGTTCTAACAAGTCGGTGCTTCCTCCTTAACAATTCGTCGCCTCCAGCTTTAGGGAGTTCTGCGGGCAGACCATCGGGTACCTGCAGCTTTGTTCTTCTTCCGCCGGCATATTGCTTTTTCAATCTCATTTTGGCTAGGTGTTGTACATTCGACACCGTCGCCAATGATTGGTTCAAGGGTATCTTCGTCGTCACTATCATCTGATAACAGCTGTATGGAAAAATGTAGTTTCCATGCCCTCTGTACAATTTCAGTATCTGTCAGTAGGTTTTCTTCTTTATCTTTACAGGAGAAACTACCAGTACCAGCAAAAATATCCGTCTACCGGAAGCAGGTAAGAGAGATCGGTACTCTCTCTTACCAACCTGTCTCGGGATTACATGATTTTTGTATGGGATGTCGCACTTGGTAGGTTTCGAGGTATGAACTTCTTTCTGCGCATCATATATGCATTAACCTCATATCTATTTTGTATGTATATAATTAAAACATTGTTTGCTCTTCATATCAAAATTTTACCTACACTTGAATTAATTTTTTATTGCCATTATTTTATTTTATTTATCTATTCTCTTTTATTTATGTATTAAATGGTACAAATTCAATTGGAAACTTTATTACAACACAATTTACTTTTGTTAAATACTTTTTGTTCGCGTACTGAATCAGGAATCGATCCCACGATCTGCGCATGGTAGACTAGATCACTAACCACTACGCTACCGAGCCACATCAGTTTTGTCATACACAATTCAATGGAAGAATAAAAAATCAAATTAAGAGGTAAAAATCATAATCGCATTCATATTTGTATCCACGTAAGCGAGGGAGGATACACTATAGCAAATGTTGAGTTGAATTAAAAAATTCAGGTTTAACAAATATGAAAAAGATAAATTGCCGACCAACTTCGTCGTGTGTGCGGTAAATTTCTTCACTCGGTTACATCATTGCATCCTCGTAAGGCAGAGTGCATGCACTGTGTGCTTTTGCGCATCTCCGAAGACCTTCTAGTTAATCTCACTGCATCCTTGTACAAAATTTATTTTTGCTGGGTAGGCCCTCCAATCGTCGAAATCTAATGAAAAGTAATTTTTCGACAATCGATATGTTTACCATTAAATGCAGTATGCTTTATATCATTCGTTTTTAATTTTTTTTTTCATTTTTTTCTATTAATTTTTACTACTTTTGTTAAACTAAAATAAAATTCCTGTGAAAGTTTAAACTCTATCTCTGTCTTAAAATATTTTATGTGGCATCTCCTTGCTTTCAAATATTTTTATTTATAATACTTCTCCCATTTCTTATCATAATACTTTTGGTTCAAGAATCTGTATTTGGCTGGCTGTCTGTCTGTCCATTTGCCGTTTTTATTATGCTTATTTACATTTGTGCCATCTTTCACATTGCTCGTTCATATTCATTCGTAGCTGCTTTGTTTCCAAGTGCTTTTTTAGAATGCGTTCTGATCCCATGTCTTGCAGCAGCTGTGGCTGCATTTTTAATGCTACAATGTTGCGAGTAGTGATTTTGCTACATCTGCCGCTGCATTTTTATTTATGCCTAATTAACATTGCAAACTTAAGATGGATAAGGTATTAAATTAATTTATTTTTGGCCAAGACATTTTGTTTGTGGTCTTCGGAAATCTTTAGTAAAAAACTTCAGTTTATTGAAAATATTTCTTAAGCATTTGGAAATTTATTTAATTTATAAATAAATTTCTAAACAAAATGTGCACCTAAAACCTTTAATAAATGTATTAATTATTTTTTTCTTTTTAATTCTATTTATTGTAAATTGAAATATTTTTATTTGCTCTTAAATTCTAAGATACTTTTAACTTAAACCTTTTAAAAGTTTTAATACGTAAAATTTTTTATTATAAAAATAGTTTTAAATTAACAAACACCAAGGCTGCGAAGTGCAATCATGTTTAATGCCATCACATTTTTTCCTCGTCTTGTAATACATTTAACTTTATATTAAATTAAAATAACTTTTTTTCTTCTCTCTTTGCACCATAACCAAAGCAAGAGGTGTAACTAAAAGTAAAGGAATAAGTAAGAAACTTAAGTTAAGAAATATTGGGTGTGAAATAATGATTTTTCTTTACTGAATTAGTCGGGTGAGATGCGATGGAGAAAGACTTTATTGCAAAGCACTTGAAAACGTAGCTGCATGTCTATGATCAAGAACTGTCCCCCTATTCTGTAACTCGCTAAAGCTAAGTCTCTATCGCTAAAAATCTAAAACGTCGATTAATCAAGTTTTGGCTACGAATACAATTTCGCAAGGCGTATTGCTAAATTTTGGAATGTATTAAAAATGGAATCCGCCGAAATTTTAGCGTTTTATGTGATCGCCAAAAATTTTTAGTTTTGTATTTGTTTAGCATTTTAGCGATCAAGATTTAGCTTTAGCTTCAGCGAATTACGGAATAAGGCGGCAGGATATGGAAATGGCAGCATTCTGCGGCAAAGTCAATGACTGAATGACAGTATTAGCTACTGTATACCGAAACGTTATTTCCGTAGGCTATTACTTTCGCTTGTTCTCGATAGGATGCACTTCTCAATACCAAAGGGGTTTATGCACGGCATCAGAAAATGGATAGGATTGGCGACATTTTCTATGTGGACTAATTCAATATAAGAGCTCCACGAGTTCCATTCAATATAAGAGTTCCAAAATTTAAATAATTAATTTAAAATAAGTGCTATTAGTGAAATTTCTTGAAATTATCGTATAAGTTACTAATGGAACCCGCATGTCAGAGAATCGTAAATAGAATCCTTTAGGTCACATATGGGTATTTTCACAGGAAATGTCATTTCTGTCACGTGCAACACCAAGCAATTATGCTTGTTTTTACAAAGAAAACGTAAGTTTTTTTAACTTTTTGGGTAGGCCGTAAGTCGCTCTACATTAAGTAAAAGTTAATGAAAAATCGAACAACATGGTTCTGAAATACATGCTTAATTGCTTGATGTCGCACGTGACCAAAAAGTGGAGTTCAATTTTAAAAAAATTTTGCATAATTTTGAAAAACAATTTTTTTCTAAAATTTCTTGAGAAGATCGGTTGCCGGATAATCTAGAAAGACGTAAACGAAATTTTCTTGGTCACATATCTATGATGAAAATTTACGTAATTTATTTAAAAAAATTTTTTTTTTTTAATTTCTTGAGAAAATCGACGACGATTTCGGCCATATTGGAAATGCTCAGGCACATCCCCATGTGGGAAATCTAGTCCAAAAGATCCTAATTAAATAATTATTTTAATTAATTATGTGAGATTTCTTGAGAAGATCAGTAATCATTTTGATCAAATATAGGATTGCATACATAAGTACAAGTTACTAACGCAAAGGTAGTTGAAAGAATCTTAAATAGAACCCTCTACATCCCTTATTCAAAAGAATTTTGAGAATTTAAATTCATAATTTTTAAGAAAAAAAAAATTACTGAAATTCCTTGAGAAGATCGGCTTTTATTTCCATTTTGTTTATACATAAACTTGCACACGTACAAATTTACATTGAAAGCGTAGGCCAGAAAGTCCTTAACGACAATCTCTTGGTTACATATCTGGAAAATTTTAGGAAATTTCAATAATTAATTATGAAAAAATTACTTCTAAGTACAATTTCTTTAGAAGATCGGTGACAATTTAAGTTAAATATGCCCACGGACTAGTTCATACCTGTGTCGTTTTATTATAACACATTAAGTCGAGTTAAGTAAAGACCAAGTTAAGGTCATATTCTGGTTCGTCTTCTTACAATCCACATTTGGGTTAAATCCAATTTCAAATGTTTGTCTCCGAACACGATTTTTGATGTTATGATATTATATTAAAATGACACAGATATAAGATAGGTTGGTTATTAAAAACATCATTGTTTAGGGAAATTTCTTAAGAAGATCGGTGGTCATTTTATAAGGGCGGGTCAATAAGTTTTTGAATTTCCCGCTTCTTAACTAAAACGCCAACACAGCTCCTGTTAACAGGCATACAGTGGTTCCAATTGGAAAAAATGGTAATAAATTAGTATCTTTGAAACTTGCGATCAGATTGCAAAACGATGTATTTACAAATAATAGAAGAGGACCTAAGCTTTAAGAATGATGAAACTTGAAGCACCTTGTTAAAAAACAGGGTGAGCTACAGGGTGTCAAAATTGACTATCTTGGGCATGATAACTTTGATAAATGTTATCCTATTGTGAACTAGTTGTAAACCTTGTTAATAGACAAAGAAACTACACTTCATTTCACTAAGATATCTTTAATACTTTCAGAGATGCTTGGCTTTGAAATTTAAAATTGTAGCTTTTGGCCGCGATTTGTTCCCGATTACGTAAATATCTCCGGTAAAAGCATAGCCAAAACTTAAAAAAATATTTTATGATTTTTAACAAAATCCTTGATAAAATGCCGAAGAAGTTTTTAAGTTATCTGAATTCATGTAACCGTGAAAAACCAAAATCAAGACTCTGAAATGAGACGTTTCGACGTTTTTCTTAAATATTTTTTCAAAAATAAAAACTTCCTTTTTCCATATTTCAAAAGAGTAGGTATCAAAAATGACGGCTATATCCAGCATTGGACGAATATATTGAAATTTTCTACGAAATTCTAAATCAATCGCTTAAGGCAAAAACGTCCATCGAGTTTTTTAAAATTTCTTTACGAATTATGTTAGATATATTTGATATAACTAATCTGACCTTTAATTGTTACCCGCCCGCTTAAAAATGTGGTCAGGAGAGCAGATTTTCTAAAAATAGTAAAATTTTCTGAAGTATTTTATTTACCTGCATGAAAATAGTACCAAACTTAATTTTTTAATTTTTATTTCTTTACTGTTTATTAAAAAACATAGCAATCCTCTTATGTTTAAGCAATTTCAACGATATATTGAACGGGAATTATTTTTATAAATATTTAATTCCAAAATTCATTACAATCAGATAATATCGGTAAAAGTTATGAGGCCAACAAGGTTTTTCATGCCCAAGATAGTCAACTTTGACACCCCGTAGCTCACCGTGTGTTTCAACAGGGTGTTCCAAGTTTCATCATTCTGAAAGCTTAGATCATCCTTTATGGTTTTTACTTATATCAGTTTGTAATCGGATCGTAAGCTTTAAAGGTACACATTTATTACCCTTTTTTAACTGGAACCACAGTTAGAGGTCGGTCCCTAGACTCCTGTCAAAATTTGAACAACCCAGCAAAAATTATCATGTTTCTGGAAGCAGTAAACATCTTTCATGCTCATGTTAAAATACTCTGCAAAAATGTTTAAAATCCTCATAAAATAAAGACCGGACATAAACTTTCAAAGCACGGATACACTTGTATTTTGTTGTGGTCCCTTCTACCAGACCCAGTCACTAGAACCTTGATATTTTGAAAAGTTTGATATTGTTGCACAGTGTAAATGCAGGGCAAATTGTTCATAACAACCACAAACAACTTCAGCCAGTTTTCTACGTAAAACAGGCTTTAACGATTAAAGTATATTTTTAACTCGCAATAGTAAACTAAAAGTATATTTTTTAATAAAAGTAAACTTTAGAACTCTTAGAGTATACTTTTTTATGACTATGATTATGGTAAATTATATTTAATTATTTTTAACATCTGATGAAGAAAAAAATAGCACCTACTTCTACGAGTAATACCAAGACCCAACAATTTGCTTAACCCTAAGATATATTAAATATTTCACACTTTCAAATTATAGTTTAATCAGTATAGACAGGGAAGGGCAGGAATTTGTTTTTATCAACAACAAGCAAAAGCAGCTGCATAATCATTGTTCTCATAATCATCATCATCATCATCAACAGCAATAACAATTCAATGTCTACACCAACCAAGTAGGAAAAAAAGCTCCTCTTCCTCAGCTGTTAAGAGTAAAGGAGCTGCACAAACTAGTAATTTATATTGTAACAACAGCTTTATTTAGTTTTTGTTGTTGTAGGAAATCAATTTTCATACCTATAAAAATTACTCTAGTGAAAGGAGGGTCTAGAAGTAGACCAGGGCAGGAAAGCTAGCAAGAAGAGAGCAAGTCAAGCAAGCAAGCAGATTAAGGGAAGTCAGCAGTTTAGAAGACATTCAACTCTTCCTCCTATTACAATTTTCTGTCATCGTTATCAGTATCCTGCTGTTGTGATGTACTATAATGCTTATAACAATTTCTGCAAAATTAACTTTTTTGCACTTTGCCTTTTTACTTCAAACTGGTGATGGTGGTGGTTCGTGATGCTGCTTTCGCTGCATACAGCTCTGCTGTTTTACAGCTAAAAGTAATTCTATACGTCAGTCAGAGAGGAATGTAAGGGAGAATAGACATTTTGTTTGGAGCTCAAAATCTAAAATAAAAATTGCAAAGTGCACATTAAACTTCCTTTTTGCCTTTTGGCTGGTAGTTTAATGGCCCTGTTTATATAAAAAAAATGTATAGCAAACAAAAAAACAACAACTTAAAAACGTGTTGTTACATGACGACGTTTACATTGATGATGATGAGGTGGCTTTGCCACACTAAGCTCTGTTACTTAAGTACAAAGCATTCAAAGTAGACGGCTTAGAGGATGTTGATGCTGCTGATGACGACAACAATCTATTATATGATTTCGCCCAGGCTATAAAATGTTACAACGACCGCTGTTTTTAACATGAAATGAACATTTTTTTGTCGTTTTATTTTTCTTTAAAATTTTCTTATTTTGAAATGTTAAAGTTGTTACAGAAAACCAGTCGGTTAACTAATGCCTTTGGGTGAATGAAAATAAAAATAATAAAAAAATTACTCTAAAGCACATTACGAAGGCAATAATGATGAGAACGATGATGTGGTTAAATCTGGTGGTTCTATAAGCTTCGTTTTTAAATATTTTTGGTTTTTCTTGAAATATGATGTACACATTGAAAAGTATATCTTTTATTTGTAATTAAAAGGCAATATAGGCAATAGGATTTTTATTTCAGACTATCATGATTTTAGTATAAAATTAGATATAGCTGCCCTGTTCGTGCGCTTAAAGTTCGCTTTATGACTATAAAGTGTCCGTAGAATATGGTATAAAGTTCTTTAGATAAAGTTTAAACTTCACGTTATACAATATAAACAGTTCTGCCAGCGTTAAAAGAATCTTTCTAATTTCCAGCTACATTTAGTAGTGAAATTGCATATTTTCGCTTGTTTTTCCTATTTTAACTTCGAAAGAATATATTTTAGCGCGATAAAAAGTACCCTAAGTTTGAACCAGGACTCACTGTTTACCCAACCCTTACAAGTTTTTACAAATTTTACAGACACTCTCATTTTACAGTTTTATTATATGTATAGATAACATTTTACTATGCAAATAATTCTGGCAAAAAAAAACTTATTGAATCGAGCAAATTACAATTATCATAGAAAACGGTCCACAAGTGGAAGAATCAATAATTTGTGCGAGAAAATTGCCCCTCCTATTTAAAAAAACAAATTATGGGACCAATATATAAGAAAACCTTTTCAAGCAAAAAATAATTTTGAAAATCGGTCCTTAAATGGAGGATTTATGCGATAATAAATATTTGGGGCAAAAAGCTGTAAGAAAAGCTTTTCAAGCAAAAAAGAATTTTGAAAACCGGTCCATAAATGGAAGAGTTATGATATGATACATTTTTGGTGCGGGCAAATTGCCCCTCCGATTAAAAAAAAAAGTAATAATAAAAATTTGACCAAACTGCAAGCAAACCCTTTCAAACAAAAAAACATTTGCAAATTAGTCCATAAATAAAGAAGCTATGCGTATGCAAAAATTAAAAAAAAATACGCACGAATTGATAACCTCCTTCTTTTTTGAAGTCGGTTAAAAACTAACAAGGCTTTAACGACTAATTTCGGTAAAGGGGTCTAATCGAAAATACATGTGTATCGGCTTTCTTTTGTACAGTGTTTTATAGATAAATTGTACATAAAAGATATTTGTAATGCAAATTAGACCCGTAAATTGCGTTTGTTTTTGATACTTTAGCACTAATAGTTAGTAAGTAAAAAATTAACCCTTGAAACACAATTTAAGATTGGGCCTATTTCTGATGTTCAAGTCAAATTTTAAACTTTACAGCACAACCTAAATCAGAGCGTTAAGCGTCGGGTAAGCAACAGGGCACGTATTCACAGTACATTCAGAGTATATTATTTATGGTAAAATCTATTGTAAATACGTACCCTGTTGCTTACGCGACGCTAAACGCTCTGATTTATGTTAGACTGTTAGTGTCTGCAAAACCCTATTGTAGGACTTCTCAGTCAAAGAATATGAAACAGAACACCCCACGGTGACGTTTGAAAAGGCCTGCTATCATGTGTAATGAAGTTTAACATGCAAAATTTTCAATTATTATCATAATATGAAAGAGATAGCCAGATTAGAAACAATACGATGTGCTATTTCTTTGATATAATCGTGGTATTGTTGTCGTAAGCTGTCAGGTCTAGTTAGTAGTCTATAGTTTCAGGCCACTATAAGGCTGTTTACGGGGAATTTTTGCCCCCTTTTTGAAGAAAGGGACAGAAAATATATAAAAAGCGAAAATTAAAAGGGTTAAAATGTTCCACAAAAATCTTCATGGCAGGGTTTTGCATAAAATCCAGCTTTGCTGGATATTTTCGTACTAATTGTGAATAATTACGAAATTAACTCTTGAAACACATTTTAAGCTTTGACCTTCAAGTCGAATTTTTAACTTTGAAGTCTTTATAGAATTATACTAGAATTTTACGACAAATAATTTTGCAGGACATTTTAGCCCGCTATAACGCTGTTTAAGAGTATTTTTTGGCTCCTATTTCAAGAAAGGGACGAAAAGCACCCATGCAACGAAGAGTAAGCGGGTTCAAATATTTAACAAAAGTTTTCAACTTAATGTTTTACATAAAAGTGCTAAATACCTGTTATACATAAGATCGGATTTTGTGCAACATTTTAGCACTAATTGTGAATAAGTATCAAATTAACCCTTGAACACATTTTAAGATATGGCCTATTTTGGGCCAGTCTAATGTTGAACATTTCTTACTTATAGTAAAATTCTATGACAAATATTTTTGTAGATTATTCCACCGCGATATATTACTGTTTAAGGGTAGTTTATGGACTTTTTTTCAAGAAAGGGACGAAAAAGACGCATACAGCAAAGAGTGAGATGCTTAAAATTAAAAAAAAAATTTCCTCCGTACTATTTTACATAAAAGAGCTGAACACATTCTTTCGAAACGCCGATATACATATAATTTTGATTGGTCCCCTTTACCAGAATTAGTTGTTAAAATCTTATTATTTTAAAATATATTGATTTTGTCGCTCAGTGTAATTTAATAATTGATTCCTATCATACAGGAAGAAAACATGCAGTTTTCGGAGAATGTAATTTCAGTTCATTTTAAACTCCAATTTCGTTTTTCTTGCATTCTATTTGTTAGCCTACCTTCCCCTTCATTTTAAACTGCTTTTCATACAGCCAATCATCTCCTTTTCTTTATCTGAACTCTATTTCATCTTTTTGTTTATATTATGTATATAAAATTATATTGATATTTTCAGTGTCAACCAAATGTTCTTTTGCGATAAACCTGACATGCAAGTGTTGCATCAACTTTTTGTTAAAAAAAAAAAAAACACTTTGACTAGACTTGTAGACAGACCTGTATTTGGACATTTGTGTACACGGCAGGCGTTACAGATAACCAATTGGCAGAACTTCAAAAAAAAAAAAATCAAATCATTACAAGTAAATTTTAAATTTAGTACAAGCTTAAAATAAAAATTGGTTGACTCTGGATTTTTGGGATAAATGTTAAAGAGAAAATCATAGGAATTAATGGAGTTTCCTTGTTATCTTTATAGCGTTAAGGCATTTTCAGTAAATTCCTTTTCTTTCCTTTTTTGCAACTAGAATGGGGCTAAAAGGGTAATAAAAGTCAATTGCACATACCATCTGGATCGAAGCGAAATAAGCATGTAGCAGCAGGTATTTGTAATTGTAGCTACAATTCAGTTCGAAGAACCATACACAAATTACAATAGGGAGTTGAAATTGCAGTAGAAACAAATGGAAGTTCTGCCCTATAATTAGACCCCAGTAAAATAGAACAAGTATTTTCAGTGCTTCTGCAGAGACTATACTGTCCAAAAAAAACTAAAAGCAAAACATGTGTCTAAAGACTGATTCTGGAACAGGGCACTAACAAATTTATACACGTATGGCAGTGATGAAAGTTTACATCTGGAATTCATTTTGGTGGGAGTTAAATTCCCCCCCCCCCCATCGTCTTGGAAAATCTTGTAAGTCTTACGTTTAAGGTATAATAAGTATACAGCACTTTTATGTAAAATACAATGGAAAGCAATGTGTTCAAGGGTTAATTTCGTACTTATTCGCAATTAGTACTCGTCGTAGGAAATTTTGTGAGCCTTACGCCTCTATTTCTTCGTTGTATGGGTCTTTTATCTCTTTCTTAAAAAATGAGTAAAATATTTCCCTGAAGCGGCGATATAGCAAACTAAACTATTCTACAAAAATTTTTGCAATAAAATACGTCTGAAGGTCTTCAAAGACACAGGAAAGAAAAAGAGACTCAAATTGAAGGAAAGAAATCATTAAAAATTCAAAGTGTGTTTAAGGGCTAATTTCGTACTTATTCGTAATTAGTACACAGAAAAAAATAGACAAGAATTATATTCAATAAGACCATGTTATTAAAAAAAATATGAATTTCAATAACATTTATCTTTAACATAATAAAATATTTCGTTGTAAGTATTTCTTTTCCATGCCGGTTATTTCTTTTCTTTTTATACATAAGTACTTAAAACAAGTTGTATCCCATAAAAAAATAAATGGGATATGGCTCAGCTAGAGAGTGTATGCTTTACGTCCGGAAAGCCCGGGTTCGTATTCCAGCCATGTCAACATTTTTTTAATTTATATATATATATATATATTTTTATTTTGAAATAATTCTGTTATCAATATAGGGGAATTCTTTATCACAGGAAATTTGAAAAAAAAATTATTGAATACCGGGATTTTTGTTATCAAAAACGAAACTTATTGTTTTCTGTGTACTAAGCATAGGAAAACTTTTAAGCCTTACGTTAGAGGTATAAGATATGTTTGGGACTTTTTTTTTGTGAAACACCACGAGGAATATATATGTAGAATATTTAATCCCGCTATATCGCCGCTGAAGGCCAGTTTTTGCCTCTTATTTAAGAAAACGACAAAAAGACCCATAAAAGGAAGAGCTAGAGAGTTAAAATGTTTCACAAAAATGTTCCTCGTGGTGTCTTACATAAAAGTGTTAATCACATGTCATACTTTAAACGTAAGGCTTTCAAGACTTCGTATGTGAATTCAGTATAACTATGTGCAAAAAGGAGGAAAATTGAATTCCTCCTAAAATTACTCCCATATGTAAACTTTTAAAACGTTAATACACGTGAGGTCCTTTTTTAGCACCCTCTACCAGAATCAGTCGCTAGAACCTTGTTAAAATTTTATTTTGTTGTACAATGTTACATATCAGCATATTTGGGTTATATTGTGGGGATAGATATACGAGTAATATATAGTTCTCTCACAAACTTTCGATTAATATTTGTGGTTATTTCTTTAAAAAATTTTCCTGAAATTCCTAAACATTATATATTTTTTTTTCTTATTTTCAACACACTTACATTCCATCTCACTTTAGTAACATGTCATAAGCCAGAATGCCAGTTGTTACTGGAAGAATCCCTAACTAACATATCTTTGCTATTGTTTTTGAAATGATGATTGATTGCAACAATTTTTGTACTTTATGCTTTTCACATAACTGTAAAGCATAAACATTCTACGCCAAGTAATCAATACCTATTACTTTGTATTTAAACTTTCTTTGTTGCTCTCCTTTGTTTTGCGCACTACAGGCATTTGCATGCTTGCAATAATGTTGTATAAGAACACATAAAAGTAACAGCAATATTGACATTGTTTCGATTTGTTTTGGCTATTTCTTCACTTCTCCTCAGTTTTTGCTTTGTTTTTTTTTTAATTTCTTTGTCAATGTTCTTTCTTGACATGCCGTTCCGGTAATTGACGTTAAGGCATCTGTTATTTTCTTGGCTACAGTTTTAGTTTTTGAAGAGCATGGTAATAGTTGTTTAGTTTTTCGTACGTTTCTTTTAGTCATCTATGAAGTTCAGTATTTTGTTTCCATTCTGCTAAATACCTGTGAAGTGGCCTAGAACATTGTAACAGAAGATAGAGTCAGTAAAATGTGTGTGTGTGATAAAAAAAATGAATTTTTTTCTTGTACAAAGAAATTATAAATAACACACTTTGGAATGTGATTAATAAGATAAATATGATTTAATGTTTGATGAAATAATAAACGCAAGAAAAATCTTTAGGGTTCAAAATAAAAAAAGGGCCAAAGTAACAAAGACAAATGGACGTATATCAAATGCCTAATAAAAAGAAGGGTCTTGAGTTTAGCTGTGTCAGAGTGAAATTCAAAATCAAGTCACAGTTGTTTTCGATGCCCTTTCTTATTCCATATAAAAGTTCCTTGATAGTTGCCTGAACAGTGCAATTGATGTTGTTTGTGATTTCAATGTTCACAACTTATCTTTGCTTCGCCATTCGAGCTAATCAACTAGAGATGGCCAATATTTCGGGTTGTTCGCCAATCAGTGAGAAAGACAAGAGATATTTTGTAAGACAAACTTTTCCTGACTTTATACTCTGAGAAGTAGGAAGTGAGCGTCAGTACATCTCTCGGTAATATGGATCATTGAACTTTTTCCGCCAACTTTTTATTCTTGAAACTTCGTAATGCCTCAGCGAAAGAAACGAAACGTTCAAAATATATTTACAAAAAGGCTCTGAAGGTATGTTTCCTAAATAGTCGAAAACAGCATTTAGGTGGGAATGGAAGCTTTCATTTCATCAAAGCTGGAACGAAGTCAATCAGGCGTGAACAAACGCAGTCGGATGCAGAGAGGAAGTAGTCAGTATATGTCATAGAATAAACAATTCAAATATTGATTCGCTGCTTAAAGTGGTGAGATCTTCGTGTGCCGGTGTACTAAAGCGCAAAAAGGCGTTGAACGAGTAGCGTCTGCATGCCAAAACTCTAACTGTTCCTCGGCGTCCCATGGTTCTGCACCTTATTGACTAACCACACCTTGGTACTTTGCTTCCTGGGGAAAATGTGAATTGGGGTTTTCAGCCAATTACTCCTAAAACTTATGTGTTAGTGCTCAATATCTGAAATAACAGAGCAAGGGGTGCTCTCATAAGTATTTGAGGGAAGTGGGTTAGCCTACTATCTACTTGCCTAGTCTGGTAGAGGGTGAACAGGCAACCAAGGTCTCGACCAAGACCAAGGTTAATAGAAAGTTAATTTCTAGTGGTTTTCTTTCGAGGCTCGATCATAAACATACATAGGTGCGGCGGGAACTGGTAGCCCTACATATGACATGCCTTCTAGACGCTCAAAGAAATCATACTTGCCATGGAAATGGATATGTTGGGCGACATAGTCTTAGATGATGCTCGAGTAAGACATACTCTGTTCTTATGGGAATGGATATGCTGGTGGAGTTTGTCTTATCCTCAACATGAAGGTCAATACTGTTACCGCTTATTGGTTGAGGTTTCCTTCGGGAGTCCATGTGTTGGTTGCGATTGTCACGAAAATCGCTGGAAGAGGTGTACGTTAAATGACTGATGCTCGACCAATGCTAGTGGCTGGTTGAACTTTGGACAACCATGTAACAATCTTTGGGCTATAGTTAAACCAACAGAAGTTATATCAAGTTGTGCGTGATCAGGCGCTTGAGAATGCCAGTTATTGCTTGGTTAAATTCAGCTGCATCGCATAAGTTGCTGATGTAGTAAGAGATTATATAGCTCAGCTACTTTGGCATGGTTGGTGGTCCATGCATAAGAAGTTGCAACCTTTATGTTCCTTAAGAGCCACGAAAGTGCCTTCAGGATTCCCTCGAGCGGTGGTGATAAACACTAAACTTCACTTAATGTTAAGTTTACCGTCACGTTAGGCTATAATTTAAGGTACTGACGTTATTTTTTAACACATCGGGGTAGTGACAGATCATTCGTTAAAATTGTAGAGGATAATGATAGTTTCTCAAACCCGATTTGATTAAAGAATTACTAAATCTTCACTAATCCAGCTGATAAAGCTAACCTTCTGGCTGAATTATGTGCAAGTAATTCTCAATTGGACGAAAGCGATCAATCGCTGTTCATGTTGGAAAAGGAAATTTTGTAAATTTCCGACTTAAAAAGCATTTGGACTCCAACGTTTTACTCAAGGACATGCAGTATAGCATCTGTAATGAACGTTCTGCTGTTGAATTTCCTTAAGGAAAAATTACCATATTGTT
The DNA here is from genome assembly GCA_956483635.1 of Panzeria rudis. Taxonomy (NCBI): domain Eukaryota; kingdom Metazoa; phylum Arthropoda; class Insecta; order Diptera; family Tachinidae; genus Panzeria; species Panzeria rudis. The sequence continues at coordinate 12,819,779 of OY101449.1, forward strand.
ACATGACTTTAATACGGTCGCTACAGCTGCAAAGCCGGCCAGCTCAATCGAACTGCCAGGGCAGGTTCCAACCCGCAATTGTAGCCCAGAGACATGAACAATTAAAATTTACACAAAAAGCTATAACACAAAAGACTATACAATAGCGGAAACAATAGGGAGAGAGAACAGGATGGATGTTCCCTACTTGCCATTCCTTCCTGGGACACTAACATTTTTATAAAATTTTTTTTGTCCTCCAAAACCCACACACATTTACCACAAACTACTGGTCTCACACACCTCACCCGAAAGATAGAAATTAGCACGCAAACATATTCGTTTCAGTCGGAATACACCATTCCGACAAATGCGAAGTGGGGTCTAAGATATTTCTAAGAGGTTTGATGGAGCATTTTAACCAAAACTTACTGCTTTTGGTGTCGGTGATGCTTTCTCTGGATTTATATCCAGCCTTCTCAGCGATTACACTATACGAGAGGATATAAATGGGTCTTAATCAAACGAGCACAAAATTATTTCAGGGGTGCCTCAGGGTCCCTTATCTGTCCTACCCTATTTCTTATTGTGATTAAAAAACTTCCCGGTCAAAGTTTCAAATATGCTACTTTTTTAACAACACCAGGGATCTTTGGACTAATAGGGTAGAGTTGCTCCCCATTAGCGGCTACTAATGCGTTTGCGGATGACATCAGCACTTGCTATTTATATTCATGCACCAATAGGCCAAGCTTGCCAGAGGTTTGGAAATATGTAGCCGTCTCGTAACAAGATTTGAATAGATTCATCCGGATAGGGTCGACTTTAGTGGACGTAAGACTCAATGCTTACACACAGAGATGTGATCGAAAATGCTGCTCCATCTGTATTTATGAATAGCATAAGTATTAAAGAATCGGAAGATATTGATATAGTGGGCATGAAAATGCAGTGTGTGATGTTTAATGGACTGGCCACATTTTTCAACTCTCAAAATTATAATATCGATTTTTTATGGCAGCGTAAGAGGTACTTCATTCCCTCTGCTCTTTTTAGTATATATACCAGCAGTACCCGACCGTAACTGGAGTTTTATTCCGGCCGGTGCTTCAAAGTCGATTTTGATGTTACTCCATCGCGTACAAGGAAGTGCGAAGAGGCTCATCGGTGGAAGAGTTAGCCAACTCTACTGACTCAATGGATCGTCGATGCAATTTAGGAAGTGTTTTACTGTTTTATCCTTACAATCGGGAAACTTGTTTCCGAACCCCGCTCTTTTTTGCACACAACACGTTCCTCATTAAGAGCACATCCATTTGTAATGGATTTGCTAGTGAATTGCACTACACCTTACCGAGAAGCTTCGTTCTTCAGCCGAACAGTTCGTATGTGGAAAAAACTTCCTGCATAAGTGTTTCCAAAGACTATTGCCTCTGTCCTCCTTCCCATATACAATTTTTGTAGTTCCGGCATTGCATACGTAGTGGCCATCCAAACACAAAATAGCTTTACTTCGGCTCTCCGCTAGCTCTCTATGAAGAAGTCATCACTGTCATCAACAACTCTATTAAGCAGCTACCGGCACGCGCTAGTACTAGCTGTCAAAGAGAGCTAAAATAATTATTAGCAAACTTTTTTCCGTCAAAAGTACTTCCATAATCTAAAAAAAAATCCCTTGTACCTTATTATTAAAATACTCTACCAACCTTTTTTATTTAAGCTATCTTCTATTTGTGCCGGTCATTGCTTTCAAATTTAAATACTTATTGGCTTACAATACAAATTTTCATAGAACAAAGTAAATAGTAATAAGAAGCATAGAGTGTATGGACTCCTGCCAAAATGCTACAATCTCTTTATACCCCCCATCAATGTGGTCAAAAATTTAATAAAACATTTTTCTGTTTTTTACGTTTTCTTGCAAATGTCTGCATTTTCTTATTACTATAATTTCTATATTTGTTTTACACTCTTACAACTACTCAGTATTTAATTTATTCCACTGTCTAATATAAATATAATATCACAGACTTTAAATCTTCTTTACACTAACAATTTAGTTCCTTTGCAAAAAATGTTGTTGCTACTGGTGCTGAAGCCAAACAGCCAGCCATCAGCTTCTCTTCGCACATCTGTCAGACCCTTAGGGGAATATTTATATATATTTTATTTTTCTAATTTAACTTTGCAATTTCCAGTGATTACGACAAAAACACTTTATAAAAAGTGCCAAAATATACACACATTATATCTTATTATATCTCTATATATATCAGGATTTGTAGTAGCAGGAATAATAATAATAATAAAAAAACTTAAACAAATACCAAAAGAAAAACATTATAAACGAAATTTCATAAAGAAAAGCAAAGAAGATAAACCTATAAGAGAAAAAAAAAGTTTTGAATCCTTTTTACATAAAATCCTGTAGTAGGAGACAAACGATGATAACGACAAAAACTAAAAGGCAAAGGAGAAGGTCAGGAAGAAATGCAAAATGAAAAAAAAACACTAAAAAAAAAATAAAATTGCAAGGGTCTAACCATTGAAAACCTACTAAACCATATTATACTTACATAAATACTTGCAAACAGACAAATTCACATGCTGATAATCGCGCTGCTAGTGGTTGTGTAAGTATTTTGTATTTGATATGAATACAATGTAATGAGAAAAAAAAAATGAAGCCAAAGTAATACCCTCTATTACTTACTACCGCTGCACTAAGGCCTACAGAATGAATGCTTCTAACAAAAAGTTTCTATGAGCTGCCTACACATGAAAATAAAAACAAATAATAAATACAAAAAACAAGGAAAATTTATTTCAAAAGCAGAGAATGAGCCAAAAGAGAAAATAGTTTTAAAAGAGAATTTTTGCAGGAAGGAGATTTCTTCAATATAATTTCTTATTACAGAAAGAGCAGACATTTTCATTATACAAATAAAACTTTCATTGATTTTTTGCTATATTAAATTTGTGCTGGTATTAAAGTTCTTGATTGAAATGAGCACCTAGTCTGATAGATAAATCTCGTGGGTACCTGAAACTGTATCTTTCTAGGTTATATCTTGGTCCGAGGATATTTGAAGATTCTGAGACTGTTATAAACATAGTTATTAGCTTATGATACTGAGGCCATGTACCTCTCTAGGTAACCTGCAAAGGATTTGCTGGAGCATCATCCAAGTTTGCGTAGAACAAAGTTATCTTTTGCCGAATTTTTAGGTTCGTTTAGTCCAACCAGCTCTAATGCTTCAATAAGAGTAGGGACGTTAGTTCGCTTACACAAAGATCTTAAATGAAAACAGTTTCAATGGTCATATCTCTATAACTCCTGGCTGCGCAGATCATAAAATCAGTGAAATAAATTCTTATACGAAACACTCAATAGTGATCCGTAGGATATGCAGTTTTGAGAGACGGTACGAATATGAATGTACGGTATGGTTGGTGCTGTCTACATTTGGGGAAATATCGAAGATCGTGTGGGTGAGTCCAGGTCAGATTCCTGAACCAAAGAAACTGTTGGTCAAGAATGTGACAGTGGCCGGCATGGTAACACTATACGTCGGCAGTCTGGAGCAGAAACTCAATTTCAGCAGCTAACGCTGTCCACTTCGTAATTGAATCGGCTAGAAGAGCAATCGATTGCAAAGATATAAACAGAGAATACTGTGCTATCATCGTTAAAGTCATCAATTAGCTACTGCTATTAAAAACTTTGTTTTTAGCAAAGCAAATCTGTCCCGAAGAGTTGGGTGGAGTGCAGACACTATTATGGATTTACGTGAACCGTTCGGGCCAAGCTGAAAAAGGCAAGAACCAATCTACTCCCAAGCTGCTCAACCTATTGTTAAGGAGATCAACTAATCTCCTTCTATAGACGATCTATAGACCACCGAAAATGGAATACAATTCTCAAGTGCGGGTCGGTGCTGCAAAGTGTGTTTTAAAGCTACTCGACCGCGTTAAGAAGAGACCGAAGAAGCTTATCGGTGATGGGAAGGTAGCCAACTCTAGTGAGTTGCTGGTGCATCATCGCTCTTGTCTGCAAACCGCACGTTCTTCATTAAGAGCTTATGCATTAAAGAAAAAATTTGTTCTTAAGCAGAACAGTTCGTATGTGGAATAAGCTTCCTGCATATTCCTTTCCTGTTACTTTCAATGTGCCAAAGTTCGAATCGAATGTTTACAATCACTACTTGGTCTACCCTCCTTCCCATAACCAATTTTTCTAGTTGAATGTATAGGGGTTATCCCCAGAATTTCGGGGCTTATGAAGATTTTTGACTGGCGTGATGACTAATCAGTTCAGGAGTTGATTAATGCTGGGCCTTTGAAAAACTTGTCTTTCTATCTTTGTAGGCGCTCGAGAAGGAGAAAAAGCCGCAAAGTATTAATTATACCAGCTACCGGAGTTGGTAGAGAATGCCACAAAGGGCTGAGTGAGATCGAAAAGTTTAAACTAGGTAATATATCACTTAGGCCAGGAGTTCGCCGTATGTGTGTGAAGATACCTCCATCAGTTAGCTTCGTTCTTTGCATCTCTGTGTTACTTTACATATCTCTCGCTCAGAGATTGTGAAGTAATACAAAATCTCTCACTTGAACACTGTTGATATTTTATAACATATTCTAGCAAAAATATTAATGTGCATATGGGAATTTTTTCGGTGGTCAACATATCGGCCAAAATTGAAATGGTGGAGACGTACCGCTAATTTGGGTCGAAAGCTAAGGCTTCAGATAATTTAGAACGGTATAGATTGTATTCAGAAGTAATACAGTTTTTGAGATATAGGACTTTAAAAAATGTGTAATAAAACAATTTCATATGTGTATGGGAATTTTTTGCTGGTCAATATATCGCCCAAAATCAAAATGGTGGGGTCATATTGTTAATGGAGATTTAAGGATAAGACTTCAAGTATTTCAAAACAGTTTAGACTGTACTCAGAAGTTATATAGTTTTTGAGATATAGGCCTTTAAAAAATGTGTAATAAAACATTTTCATAGGTATATGGGTATTTTTTGCTGGTCAAAATATCGGCCAAAATCAAAATGGTGAGGTCATATTGCTAACTGAGGTCGAAAGATAAGGCTTCAAATATTTCAGAACGGTATAGATTTTAGCCAGAAGTAATACAGTTTTTGAGATATAGGCCTTTAAAAAATGTGTAATAAAACAATTTCATATGTGTATGGGAATTTTTTGCTGGTCAATATATCGACCAAAAGCAAAATGGTGGGGTCATATTGCTAACTGAGATTTAAAGATAAGACTTCAAATATTTCAGAACAGTATAGATTGTATTCAGAAGTAATATAGTTTTTGAGATATAGGCCTTTAAAAAATGTGTAATAAAACATTTTCATAGGTATATGGGTATTTTTTTTTTTTGGTCAACATATCGGCAAAAATCGAAATGGTGGAGTGATACCGTGAACTAGTTTCAAAAGCTGAGCCTTAAAGTATTTTACAACGGTATAGATTGTATTCAGAAGTAATATAGTTTTTGAGATATAGGACTTTAAAAAATGTGTAATAAAACATTTTCATAGGTATATGGGTATTTTTTGCTGGTCAAAATATCGGCCAAAATCAAAATGGTGAGGTCATATTGGTAACTGAGGTCGAAATATAAGGCTTTAAGTATTTCACAACGGTATAGATTGTATTCAGAAGTAATATAGTTTTTGAGATAAAGGACTTTAAAAAAGGTGTAATAAAACATTTTCATAGGTATATGGGACCTTTTTTTGGTCAACATATCGGCCAAAATCGAAATGGTGGAGTCATACCGCTAACTGGGGTCAAAAGCTAAAGCTTAACATATTTTACAATGGTATAGATTGTATTCAGAAGTAATTCAGTTTTTAAGATATAGGACTGTACAAAATGTGTAATAAAACATTTTCATATGTATGTGGGAATTTTATAGTTAGCTGTGTGCATTAATGATTGTTGGAGCATATAATCAACGGCCCGATCTATCATTCAATCGCAGATATACGTCTTTACCAGGTTATGTTCTAGATTTTTGTGATTGCAGCAGACAAATGTTATTTAGCAACTTCTATTAGCATCACTGAGTCAGTAGCAACGGGTTTTTCCCATCCCGTGATGGGAAGAAAGTTTGACAAATTTGCTGAGTAGAAAGGAGCATATCATGAAAAAATATGCATTTGCTGTCTTATTCATAATACTTATCAAAGGTTTTATTGAATAAATTTTGAATATAAATTTGTTTTATAGACCTTTCATAGTTCCCTGATGATTATTTTGTTCGTTTCAGCGATTTGTAGCGACTTTTTGCGTTTCAAGGATTGTTTTCCGATTTGGTGTTTTTTTTCTTTTCATTGGCTTTTTCGGTATTCGTGATTTTTTCCCGTTATGCTAATTTTTTTGTTTGGGCGACTGGATTTTTTTTCGTTATTGCGATTTTATGCGGTTTTAAGGGCCTATTCAAATATTACGTAACGCTATTTTCGAAGGTTTTATACCCCCCCTTCGTAACGCTTTTTACAAAGTTTTCAGTAAGAATAACCTAATCCGTAACAAATCATTAACCACCCCTCCCCCCTTCCTGGGGCGTTACGTAATATGTGAATGGACCTTAAGTGCATTTTTCGTTATGGTCGTTTTTCTTTCTAAACGATTTTTCCATTCTGGCGAACAGTTTCCGTTTGGGAGACTTCTTTTATTTTAGCAATATATTCGGTTTTGGTGACATTTTTCGTTTTGTAATTTTTTCCCGTTTAACCTGTTTTTTGACGTCCTGGCGGATTGTTTTGTTGCGCCAATTTCTTCTTCTTTTGCAGACTTTTCGTTCTGTCGAGTTATTTCTGTTTTGGCGATTTTTTCCGTTTTACCGCTATTTTTGTGCTAGAGCTTTTCCGTTTTATCGATTTTTTACAGCTTTGCCAATTTTTTTTCGGTCTAGCCATTCTTTTTTTGGTTTTTAATTTAATGAGCCTATTTCCAACTTAGTTGCTTTTGAATACAAAGTGATTATATAAGGGTAAAGTTTGTTACGTTATATTCGGAATGAATTATACATGATCAAATATGACAAGGAACAAGGGAAAATGATCATCAATTTAATTTTCAACTTACAAGGCAGCACAGAACAACTTTATGTGGCAATTTTCTTCCGCTTAAGCTTTTTTCCATTCAGGCGATTTGTATCCGTTTTGGAGATATTTTTAATTTCCCCGTTTTAACAATTTTTTCCCCGTTATGACGGCTTTCTCGCTTTGGCGAGTTTTGACAATTTTTTTCCTCCTTCAGCAAATTTTCCCGTTTTGACAACTATTTTCAGTTTTAGTGCTTTTTCCTCGTATTAGCGATTTCATTCCATTTTGCCGATTTTATTTCAGATCATATTTTTCGTTTCATATTTTTATGTTTTTAAAGTCCATGACATCGTTCCAAAGGCATCTCGTTGCAAAATCTCAAATCTCATATTTTAGAGCTTGAAAGTCGATTTATTCAATATTTTAATTCTGTTGCTTGCGTAGTTACTTCACAAAGTTTTTCAATTATAACATCTACTCGTATAACATTAAATTGTCTTAGTAAATAAATTTTTTACCAATTTAGCCAAAAGCAGCAGAATTCTTTTTGAAAATTTATTTTTTACATAAATTATGGTTTCATTTAGTTTTTTTGCCCGTATACCTACAAGGATAATGGGTTTTTTTACTGTCTACCTCAATTCTGTACTATACCGGCTTTTGCTTAAAATCAGCTGGTGAGTTAAAACTCAGCTGCAAATAAAAGGAATACATACAAATTGTCTTTATACAAAGAGCTATTTCAATTAAAACTTATTCGCAGAGAGCGCAAATGTCTTGACAACAAAATTGCAAAAACAGCTGTTTAATATTAAATAAAAAAAAAAGTAAAAACAAAAAATAAAACAAGTAAAAAACTACTCTCATTCATTCACTTTCACCTAAACAGTAAATGTATGAGGGGTTGTTTGGCTGCATATGCAGCTCAAAAAAGCTTTTACTAAACTTCAAACTCATACCACAATAATTGTAGCAACTGCATAACTACAGCTGTTTTGTCGTGTGGCGTATAATGGATACACAAACACACATACTTATATACACCCATATGATTTGTATCCTTAATAAGTGTTGTTGTCTTTTTAAGTAAGCAGTAATTTGTTTTTATTTTCTATGTATTTAACAGCTGTTTAGGGAATTCACTGCTCTTTAGTCTCTGTCTCTCATATGCAGTTTGGAAAGGCATGAACTGAGTAAATGTTTGTTGCCTACCAGCAGCAGCAGCAGCACACACATGTTGCCGGTAATTAAGATTCATGCGCATTGCAATCCTGGCCTTCTTTTTTTTTAGTTTGTTGCCATTTATTTTTATGTAACCTTCAAAATGTGACAGCTGTTTGAACTTAACAGTTGTTGGGCTCTTTGAAGTTTGCTAAAATAGTAGTAAAACTGTTAAGAAAATAGTAGCAAAATGTTAAAGGAAAAATTAATACAGCCATCTCTGTCTCTTAAAATTGCCAGAACAGTAGGGAGAAAAAGAAATGTTGGTAGGGAGGACTTTTTTTTACTGTTAACTATTATAAAGTAAGTTTTAATATTTTGTAGGAATGTATTTATACTGACAATGTTGCTAACATTATTCAAACATACATATAAATTGTTTCGGAATTGTTACGTACTCTAGGATTTGTCTGTTATTTAGTTAAGCAAGGAGCCTGGCACAGCAACAGTAATTGTAGTGCGAAGTTGAGTCTGATTTTCTTACCCAGCTGTTATTTGTCAATGTTGATTGCAATAATAATGACGAAAATAATCATGATGATGTTGCTGCTGCTGCTGTTGTTGCTGTTCCTTGCAACTACATTGTCAGCCAGTTTGCCTGCTTAATAACCATTTAGTATGCACCGAGCCTTCGTTGTTAGCTTAACGTTGCTCATGCAGCCATTAGCTTCGTAGTACGTGAAGCGTGCGGTCGTGCCATAAGAAAGCAGGATAACACTCTTCTTTTTTAAATACAATCATATTCTTAATCAACAAAAAAACTCGTGTGTGTGCAGTGCGTGTAGTTTGCATAATTTTAACGTAAAAATACTAACTATAATTTTTAAATTTAACTAAAAACTTGTAGTTTTTATCTGTACAATAAAATTTAAAAATTCTAACCTACTAAACTGTAAATTTTTAAGCAAATAAAAATTAGGAGACTATTTAGAGGTACAACAGCTAAAGTGAAAAATTAGTTTGTAAATGCAATAAATAAGTTTTTTTTTAGTTGAACATATTTGCATATTTTCCTTGTTGTATACTGTGAAATTATTTTATGTATGCAATTGTTTGATTTGTAATTTTATTCCGAATTATTTATAAAGTTTTTAAAAAAACCATGAATTTAAGTTTCACAAAGTCCTGTAAAAATTTATCGTCTGCAGTACAGACCACAAATCCAAATGTTGCAAAATTTTTACTTCTTATTGGCATTTTTTTTGCAGTCAGTGAAAGTAGGAAGAAAGTTAAGAATCAAATTATAATCAGGCCTGCTTTGTGTTTAATGCGGAATGAAAATATTCTGAATTGTCACAGCATTGTTGCTATAAATATTATATTAGCGGTGTTCAGTATTTGATGCAAATGTTCTTCCGAACTTTGAAATGCAAAATATTGTAGCTTTCTTATGAAATCCAACAACAAAATACATGAAATTAAAAAAAACGCTACGCTATTTTGCATTTGCAAGACCATTTGCATTAAACTAGGGATGTAACGATACGCCGTTTTGCCGATCCGATACCGATACCGATATTTAAAAATAAATATCGCCGATACCGATTCCGATACCGATACGAATATTGAAATTGAGTTCAAGTTTAGATTAACAAAACTCAAGTGCAATTTTTTACTATACAAAATTACATTATAAGAGAGAATATTTAAAATTTATAAAACATTGGAAGTAATTTTTAAGGAGCTACATTTTCTTTGCTTCCAACAAATCTATATTAAAAATATGCAGATAATTGGTAGAAAAGCAAGAAAAATTGTTTAATTCCTTTATAATTTGAAAAAATACTCGCCATGCTTTTAAAAAAATCGATTTTATTTTAAAGGACATTTATCAACTAATATTCATCTAAATAACTTAATAGCTTAATTATTAAAAGACTTCTAAGTTTATATTTATTCACTTAAATTTACATGAAAATACAGTTCTGAGTTTAAATTCGCATAAAAAATTGTGAAAATGGGTACTTTTTTATCCTTTTTCCTTAAGGAAAAATCATTATAGAATACCGAAAAAGAAATTTGTCCTAGCATCGCTTCCAATTCGGTGATTGGTAATCGAAAAACAGAACTTCTTGCAAGGGCAAGGATATGTAAAACTAATTAGAAATTATCCAAATTTGCAATACTTCCAGATCGCGAATTCTACATTTTCATGACTTCTTTGGAGTATCTCTTTTTTTGCTGGAATAAGATTTAAAAAACAACGGCTTGAGTTTGAATTCATGGTAAAATTAACAAAAAATAAATAATTTTTTTTACAAAATAACAGCATAAAATATTATTAATTTTTAAAATTGATATTAATAAGATTTAAAAAATAACGAAGTGTATTTAATTCATGGTAAAATCGAACAAAAATAAATTATTTGTTAAAAAAAAACTCTGAACAATTTTTTAAAAGTATCGTCGTATCGGCAGTAAAATATCGCCGATACCGATGTATCGGAAAATCTGAAGTATCGCCGATATATCGGTATCGGTATCGGTATTCGTTACATCCCTACATTAAACACTGAACTCTGCTATTGTAACATCAATGCTTTAACGATTACGAACATTTTCATTACGCATAGAATACAAAACAGTCTGGACTATTTATTTTTAAATAGAATTATGTGGTTGAGGTTTTCAGAATATCTTTAGTAATATCTTTATATGTTATAAAATTAACTGAGTTTGTTAATGTTTCGAATGAATATGAATGAAACAGTAAAACAAGTCGGTTAAATAGCTGATATTCTTAACAACTGACAGCCACCTAAGACCTGAACTAAAAACACGTGAACGCTGATCAACCGCATACCATAATAGAAAATTATCAATTAATTTTTCTTTGTGCTGTTTGAAATATAACACTGTGTGACGCAATTTTCTAACAGTAACAATATCTAATTATAATAAAAACTACTTAAGGATATGGGTGTCTCACACGTCACGTTTCTGTGCCTATTCCACCAATTTATTTAAATATCAATTTATATATAAATATAGTTTTTCCAAACAAAAAAGAATGAAAATCGACATTTAAATATGAATTGATATATAAATAGAATTACTGAAATAGGCTCTTAATATAGATAGAAATAAGCTATATACACTTCTGTTTTAATAACTTAATAATGTGCAGCATTTGGCTGGGCTTGTTGAAAAAATACTATTTTTATTACAAAAGTGAGTTGGTACATTTTTAAAAGATATGGACAAATCCGAGAGAGGTAATTGCAGACATCGCTCAAATAAATTTTTATATGACTGTGTAAAAGATACAAACAAAATAATATATTGGAAAAGCTAACCAATTTCATGGGCTAGATAGAACTGCACCATTCCATAAAATACACTAAAATCAAAAAATGAAATTGTGTATTCGATAATGTGCTAAACTATTAAGCGGAAGGGCGCAGGTTTGATGCCTGTCAAGGCTTAACCAGTGTGTTTGTTAAAAATAACTGTTTTTTTTAGTAATTTTTTGGTCTCGAAATTAGATTCTTTCTTACAACTCTTTGCTTGTTTATAAACCGACGCATTTACCATCTCAGCCAAGTCATGCTGTTAAATAACGACACAACTAAGTAAAGATAGAGATGTGGAAACTGGCTTGATTGTAATATAGTAGTTTTTGTATAATAACTATTTTCGTAGTTCTCAGTTTAAATTGGTAATTTTAACCATACAACTTAATAATTTTAGCCATGAAAATTGATAATTTTAACCATAAAAATTGGTAATTTTTTTCACAAAATTTTTTAAAAATTTAATTAATAATTTTAACCATCTAGGGTAATTTTTTATTTTGAAACAAGGTTTTTCACATATTTATATTGTACGATTCAATAAAATGTAATTTTTTTGGTCTCCAGCTTAGGTTCTTTCTCACAACTTTACGCATCTCTATAAACCGACGCTTTTACCATTACAACTTTAAAAAGTTATTTTAAACAATGAAAATTATTATTTCATAAAAATTGCAACAATAATTTACATTAATAGTAAGTTAACAATTTAAATTAGCTAGATTTAATTAAATTATTATTTAATATTATTTTATACCAGAGTTCCAAGCCGAGGCTTTTTCATCGGCGGCGGCGGTGCGGACAATGTTGGTCGGCGGCGGCGGCGCTTACAACGGTGACTCGTCGGTGGCTTAAATTAAAATTAAAAATTGGAAAAAAAAATTTTCTAGCTAAACAATTGTAATACTTCATGAAAAATAGGTGTTTTGTATCAATCGGCTGCGGCGCGGCTTTGAGAAAAAGGACCGTAGGCGGCTAACCGCCTATTTTGAGCCGATTGGCTTGTAACTCTGCGCCATACCGCTCCATTTTACCACTGGGAACGTTTCACTGCTTGGGTGACTAAAGAATAGATCACATACGAATACTGCTGAAAATTTAAGCAATCAAATAGAAGTTAAAATCCATGATATTCAGAAAATTTTTACTCATATTATAACAGCTTTTAAAACAAAGCTATTTAGCATTAATAACTCAAAATCAATATAAGTCGACTTGCGCTGCTATTCGAGAAAACCGCAGATTTCTTAATTTCCCAGCAAAAATTTTTATAACAAAATAATAAGTTAAAATGCTAATAAACATAAATACAGAAAAAAGTACCAATGTAAAATTAACTTGACGCAATGTTGATTGGAAATCATATTAAATTTATGAGAAATAATTTGTTGTTTTGCTGTGTTGGTGTTTGTTTGCTTTGTTCATAGCTACAATGCATTGTTATGCTCACTTGTGTAAATGTAAATAGCCGACAAACTTTGCATTACCAACTAAAATTTTCTGCTGCAGATTTAACCCTTAAATGCATACAATACCATACATGCTACAACATTTAAATCGTTCCGTAATCTGCCAATTTTAAATAAACCGGGGTTTTCTTAGCTCTAAATTACAGAGGACAACATTACTGTTCAAATAAATACAGTTTAAGCACTTTAACATTTTATTTGGCTTACCAGTAAGCTGCCAAAGTTGTGGGATGGTCTTCTGTTAAAAATTACGACGGGCGAAAATAAACACATGGGCTGGCGACCTGTGTTTTATTCATAGAGTAGTTGAAGGACGTACGCCCAAGGCTTTGTGTAAATTTTTATATAGAAATGCTGTAACTGTAAATCACTAAGTTTAATAAATCCAAATATCGTAATGAAGAAAAAAATCACCACTATTTTTGATATTATGTATTAGAAATTTCAGATTTTTATAGATTGAAAGCTATTGCATTTGAACAAATATTCTAAAAGACTGAAATTAATTTATATAATTTTTGGTAAACAATTTCCAAAATTAAGCGAGGCGATTCCACATAGGCTTTTTCAGTTTTAGCAGAATTAAAAAAAAAATGATTGTTCTCCCACATTTGTGTGCAAATATCGGACAAATATTTAGCTCAGTCAATTTAACAAACGCACATACTGATCAAGCCTCTTTGAGCTTTTCTGCAGAAACACCCGAGTCTGGGTAGGAATCAAACCTGCGACCTCCCAGTTAATAGCCTAGCACACTCCTCAGTACGCGGGTAACTAAACAAAATTTCTGAATCCAAATTGATTATTAGTCTAAGGTTCGTAACGTTGTATTCAGAAAAATTCTCGTATTCAATTTTCACGAAAAAGTTATATATAAGAATTAAAATCACATTCAACAGAGCAACCTGACAAGTGGTGATAAGCATATACACGTGAGCACTGACGATGGAAGTGTAGCGGCTTTCGAAAGTGGCGCTACTCTGTTCTGCTGTGCACGTTGAAAAATTAAGTTGATGTTAATTTTTCCCTTCTTCCTTGTAATATTAATCATGCCCCATTCTTTTTGAATATAACGTTACGAACCTTAGCCTAATAATCAATTTGGATTCACAAAGCAAATACGTTCGAAATAATCATATTAATAAAGTAAATTTCGATGTTCCTTAGAAAATTAAACTTTAGAAGGAATTCTTTATTCCACAGATTATTTGAAACTCATAAAACCAATTGTTTTGGTACTCATATTAAAAGCGATTTAGCAAAAACTATAAATTCGGAAATGTATTTAATCTGAAAATAATTTATATTCCATGGTATATATTTAAGCTAGTAAAATCTTTTTTTTCTGTTATGCATTTATAAACCATATGAAATTACTGGCGATTGCTATTTTTTGTTTTTTATTAATAAAAATTAATAACACCACGAAAAATGCTTAGCTTTATTTATGCCTATTTTTCGAATTGAAGTGCCGGAAATGCCGATTTTTCCCACGATAAGTGCAGATTTTTGATCAAAATCATTTGGCATCTCTGGCCCAAGTCAACAAATCGTCAGTTTATTATTGGTTTGCTCCTTTCTAATGCTTTTTCCTATGTTTATGGTTCAAACCAATAATAAGGTGACGAAATGCTGGTAAAATTGCTTCATGTAGACAGCGTTATAACAGAAAGCTTAACCTCTGTTCATAACAAAAATCAGCAGAAATTAAATTTTTGTCTGCATTGACCTGTATCAAAAAAACAGAACAATTTAAGAGTGGACCAGGACACCAGGACAATTTTTCTAAAACCAGGACAATCCTGGAAAACCAGGACGTATGTCAGCCCTAATTTAAATAAACATGACTAGTCATAACTTTAATTAAAATAAATTTCATGTTAAATCATCAATTAAATCATGTGGATTTAAAAAGAAATTCCTGTTAATTATGACAGTATTTATATTAGAGTATATCTAAAATATATTTGTGGCTGCAGTGATTAGCGTGTTGACTACGAGGCAAGTAGCCCGAATTAAAATCTTGGGTAGGACACTAAAATTTTTCTAATGCTAATACACTTAACGTTAGTAAAATTAATAAAATTGCTACATTAAATTCATGTTATTTCACCCTGAAATAACTTTAATTCAACATGATTCTTCATTTTGTTTCAGTTGAACTTCACATTGTTTCAACTAGAAATAAATTTGATTCAACATGATTCTTTGTGTTATTTCAGTATCAAATTCATGTTGTTTTAACTTGAAATAATCTTAATTCAACATAATTCTTTGCATTATTTCATTATCGACTTCATTTTGATTTAACTACACTGGAATATTAAATGAACATGAAATATAGTTATTTCAAAAGCAAAAATATTCTTTGAAAGTTATTGTGAAATCATGTTGAATTAATTTTGAAGGGAAATCACTACCGAAAAAGGGCCCCATACACTACACCAGTATGCACGCGCAATCACGTGTTGGCGCCAGTGGTTGTGTCGTGTATGGGCATTTGGTGTGATTGTACGATTTGTGTAGCGATGTCAAACAGAGTTTGATATTTTGCTGATGGTACCAGTTTGTGGTATTGGGTATGGTGAATTTAGCTGAGTTGAGAGAAGTTGTCAAAGAGATCGGGATAAAACACATTTACTTTAATAAATTACACATAAATTAAGAAAAACAAAATATATACTGTAAAGTCTTTCGGAAATAAAACAAGTCATTTCTTAAAATTTTTTAATAAAAATACATGAATTTTACTTAATTTCTATTTTTAAAACAATATCAGTAATGAATGCGGTGCGCACTAGGTACAACAACCCATCAGTACAGAATTTTTAAGAAAATGAATGTTGCACCAGTATGCTTGTATGGTATGTGTTTCAAGCAAGATTCAACATCACTTGTTTGTGCCAGTATACTGGAGTAATGTATGCCTTGCTTTAGATTAACCTTGCTTTCGTAGATTTCAATATTAAATATTTTTTTGTACCCTTCACTACTTTTACTTCGGCATATTAACAAATTCCTTTAACATACCGTTGGCATTTTGGATAAAAATTAAATGTCTCTGCTGAGTATTGAACTTGTGCCATTTTAAGTTATTGTTAGGTTTCGTGTTTTACTAGCCGGGTTACTGCACAACTATTTTGTAGCACACTTAAAACTTTTCTTATAAACATGCATACAATTAAAAAAATTCACTTTTATTATAAAAAATATACTTACGTAAATAAAAGCATAAAAGTTAAAAATAACTCAATAAACAGTCAACCTTTAGGTAACAATAAACGTATTTATAAGGGTAAACAAAAAATAAAATTCTTATTTTGTTTAGAGTTTTTGGCCTAATAACCTTAATTGAATCATATAGTTTAAATTACAATTTAATTGCCAAAACTAATTGTTATTATTTGGTTTCTTTCTTTGCAGTAAAGCAGGACTGTTTTGTGATATTTGCTTAACTGAAAACATTTTGGTTAAAAAGCTACAAAAAAAACCAAAAGAACTAATTCATCAAGCCATTTGTAAATTTATTTCACAATAAAAGCCTTTAATAAGCAGCGTGTACTATAAACTTCATAAAAATTATATCAAAGTGCAACAAAATCTTGAACTTTGACCATGGAAATCCAATACTAAAATAACACTTTTGGACAATATAATAAATAATCCTCAAATGTAAAAAAAACCATAATTCTTTACTCACAAAATACACAAAAATCGTTTCTAAAATATGTAAATTAAAGGAAAAATTTTATATTTAAAACAAAAATGTATATTAAATAAATAAAGAAAATCCTCAAAATATCTGTGAAAACGTATTAAAATTTAAGTGAATTCAAAACAAAGTTAAAATATTTTAAGGGAAAAAAAAAACAACCACAACAGAGAATTTGATTTAAGATAATTAATTAATCAATTAGTGAGTATTAAATAAAACCTTAAAAATCTTTATCGCTAAGAAATATAAGGCTTTTAAAAGTCTAACACAAAAGTGTGTAGAAATTAATTTAAGAAAAATTATTGCTATAAACTTTTATGTGTAACATCATTTAATAAAACAAAACAAAACAAAAAGTATTCCTAACAAATTTAGTCTATAAAGAAATAAAAACCACTATAAATTATAAAAATATCTCTAACTTAATCATTAATACCATTATGGTTATAACCAATTATACGCCTGCTAGCTCATAAAAAGCAACATTAAACCGACATAAATTTTGCAGCCAAAACCAACCAAAAATTACCAGAAAAAAGTACCAGCTGCATTTGATTGGGGTTTAACAAAAAAAGTCAAGACAACATTAAATTAAACAAAAACAACCAAAAGCAGGTAAGTTATTGCCTAAATATAAATTGTAATTAATAAAAAAAAAATAAGTCGAATGCCCTTGTGGGTCATTTTATAGTGCGTTAAGGTAGCAGGCAAGGGTTTGTCGGTTCGTTTCTCATAGGAAAGTCTAGACTGCTTAACTAAAATAAGTGAAGGTCTTAGCTATTATCAGGGAAACCGGAAATATGCCCTAAAAATGTGTTTTATGCGCATTAAATATGCAATAAAAACTTAATAATATGCTCCCAAAATGTAAAAAGATATGCTCTTAAAACTTTATCATTTCGTTTATAATTTATATGATATTCATTTCTGATACCAAGTATGTAAATACATATATTGGTGGCATGCAATAATGTTGAAGAAGGTAACGTCCACGGACATTATTTCCACTTCGAAAAGGAAATAATGTCCATGTGAATATCGAATATTGGCTTCGCAGAGTGAAGGCTTTCTGCCTAGTCAAAAATATCAACTCTTCGAAGCCACATACCCAGAGAAGAAAACAATTAATCTAGTCCAAAGCCCGGCTATGCAGTCAATCTTCACGCTGCAGTACTATTTGCATGAACTTTATTTGAATTTTTTATGGTCACTATTTTCTTTTCAACGTGGAAGTAATCGTTCATGCTGACTATTTTATAGGGCGATATTGCATGCTATTATGATTCCTTATGGGTACGGGAGTCGATTTCACCTGTTCGAATATAAAATGTTGGACACCAAGAAACCAAGACATATTTTGTGGTTCCTATTCGGAACAAATCAGCAAAATCGCATAAATAGCTTAAATATTCGCAAACGCGACTGTTCTCGTCCTGCTATTTTTCTATGAAGCGTAAATAAGTCAACAATCTCGACAAAATTAAAATTGCTCAAAAAATCCTCAAAACTAAATAATTGAAAATTTTTAAAGCTGTGAAAAAACTGGTAATAAATCAGTGGAATGAGGAACATTTTTAAGAAATTGGGGAAAAAAGCATTAGAGTAAATTTGAAATCGTAAAATAAAAATTTTTTTAAAATTGGAAATATTTCAAAATTTTCGATGGCAAAATAGATTTTTTTTGTGGAAATGTGCATATAAAATTTACAAAACCAAATTATGCAGGAAAACAGCCAAATATTCTACAAAAATAGAAAAAATGCCATAAATATACGACTAAGTGTAAAATATGCAAAAAGATGCTGCAAAGGGTAAAATATAAAAAAATGTGCACTAACAAATCGATGCCCAATTTCTTGAAAAGTTCTGAAACGTATAAATATCTGATTTGCTGCCTTTATACATCGCACAGGAAAAAAACATGCAATTGCATGTTTGCGGTTTCCCTGGTTATTATGCTTATTTAATTAAGTTATAATATAATTTTTAATAGTTGACAGTTATTGCATGTAGTTCTAGCAAAATATTGAATAGCGGGTACAGAGTATAGTGTATTTGCTATTTTTTTAGGCGACTTATTAATGTAAAGTAGTTACTCGATACTTTCAGAGTTATATTTTTATTACTAAAATTAGTGAAAACTGCAACAAAAGAAAATATAATTTCTTCAGCCTGTGCTTCATTCACTAAAGAAAAAAAATATAGAGTATCCCAATAAAAACTATTTCCTGTGGTTGTCGAATTTGAAGTCGAAAAACGCCAACCACGATAAGGCCCATTGAGTACTTTTGAGTACTTTTGAAAAAAATCTGGTCCAAAGACCAGCTCTGCGACAAATAGTCGATGTTTTGTGTCATAGATCTCTAAATTAAATCAAGCTCTATATGATTCTCCTTATGTAAGTCAGGAGAGACTTACAATCATCGTCGCATTGATTACGCCCTATCATCAGAATTCTGACATCAATGCTATGACAAATGTCATCAATAAAACGAAAACTGACATCAATCTGATGACAACTGTCATCTTAGAATTTTGACATAGTATAAGTGTCATCAATGCTGTGACTAAAATGGCATCAATACAATGCCACTTATTATATATTAAAAATATGTATAAAATAAATAAGTCACAATTTTATAATGTTTATAATTTGTAATACACATCTTGTAAGTAAAATAATTAATAAAATGGCTATCAGGCATTTTCTCAAAATCACATGCCTTTAAATCACATGTGATTTTAAAATCAATAATGGTCGTGCAGATGTTTTTAAAATCATATACGATCATTTTCTTTCAGAAATGATATTTGATGTCCTATACAATAAAAAAAATAGAAAAAAGAAGTGAAAAAATATCTGCATGATATTTAAAATCAAATGTGATTTAAAACCATGTGATTTTCAGAACATCCCCGTATATTAAATTCTGATTGTTTTAACTAGAAATAACTTTGATTCAACATGATTCTTCGCGTTGTTTCAACATCAAATTCACATTGTTTCAACTTGAAATAAATTTGATTGAGAATTTTGTTCTCGATGATTTTAATATTAAATTTTTCTATGTGTAGTTGAATTTTATGACAAATATTGTTGTGCCACATTTCAGGCCGCAACATCACTGTTTAAAGGAAGTTTTCGCCCTTAAGAAAAATTGGACAAAAAGAACCATGCAGCGCGGAGTTAGAGGGTTTTATAAAAAGGTGCTAAGTCTACCATACATATAAAATCCAAGGACTACACTATAACAATGTGCAAAAGGTGTGGGGAGTTTTTAATACCTCTAGAATAAGGATCAGACGCGATCTTTCAAAATACCGCTACACCAAAATGTTTTTTGGTCCCCTTTGCTGTTGGCTGAATGGTTAGCGCGTTTGACTACAAAACCTGAGGTCTTGAGCTCAAGACTAGTTTTAGGCAAGACAACAACATCATGAATTTTTTTGATGTGCACTGCTCTGTTGTTGTGTTGGTTGTTGGACTGTTAAAGTGATGAAGGCATAGCACTGATCTCTTGGGCAGTACGGACAGCGATTAATACTAGCACGTGGTAACGCACTTCACAGTGCCCTCCTTCGTCGGTATATTGGCAGAACCGCCGGCGAAGCAAAATAACTAATAAATAGCTACACAGCTTAAACAAATGGACGCCTCTACTTGACACCAGAGGGGCTGCAACACTGCTCTAAAAAAACGCACAATAGCAGAGTTGTAAGTGAATTAAGCTTTCTATCTCTCTCCCACTTCACCACCTGTTCTCTCTACACTATCCCTTTCCCAAAGAAGGTAGCACATTAATTAATTAACTGAAAGGCATTAATTGCCTGATTGTGTTACTTCTCTTAAAAAAAAAATCGTTGTCAGAATCTTATTATTTCTTGCGGTGTACTGTGTAATAATATTCTACATAAAAAATTGTACATACTTCAGCTATTCATAAACTTTTAATTTATATTCATTGCAAAAATTCTTGACCTCCTCCACAGTGTTAACAGATTTTATTAGCAATTGCGTTGAAACATCAGATCCATTTTAATTTTATTCCTTTTTTTTAGTCATAAATTATAAGTAATTAAAGAATAATTAATGTCACATTCAGTTCAACTTTATGTGTTTTGCATCTGAAAAATTTTTATTTGCGCTTTTGGATATTCCTATAGTGTTTCTCTTTTTTGTAAGTCATATTACAATATAAATATACAGTGGGAATACCGAAAAAAGATTATCTGGAAAAAAACTGATGTACTTGCGATAACTTCTGTCGCTTCCTGACGGTTAAATATCAAAGACTTAATAATTTTAGTTTTGGACTAACTGTTCATCTTTCAGCTCTTTATGCCAAGTTATATAGTGACTAAACCAATAATTCTAATCTGCATGCCCACAGTGCAGCCATAAGTCATAAATAAACTACATGCATCCCCCTCCTCCACTGCACAACCAAACACATTTTTCATTCGCGCAAGTAATATTTACATTCAATTTGAGATTCATATGAATTTTTATATATTTTTGCACACAGAAAATATTTGCCAACCAGCCAAAAGAAAAAAGTTAATAAATTTTAAATAAAAACGAAAATACAAAACAATAGTCTTTTGGGGCGGGAAAAAATGCATGTTGAACTTTTTAATTATTATTGTAAAATCGTTATTGTACTAAAGACAACATACATTTTTATTAATGCTGTGATATCGTTGATGTTGCACCTCTGCAACTGATGTTACTGCTAACACATAAAATTGTATTGTTTTGTAGCATACGTGTGTGTTACAGTTGTGGGAATATTAAGAAAAATGTTCCCAAAGTTAATGCTATACTACTACTTACTTTTTAGTTACTTGTTTTTTTTAATAAAGTGTCAGATTAGGTAATATTTTAATTTATTTCTTGGAATTGTTAACAAACGTACAAATAAAGAAAATTTTTTCATATGAATTATGTAATTGTAAAGTTGAAATAGTACAGTTGAATGGGAAATAACGATTTTTAATAGAAAAAGTTTTGCTTATTGTTCTTTTTTTTCAGAAAATGTAAGTAATTTACAGTGGCTGATATAAAATATAGGAGAAAACTTTAATAGAATGACTTTCTTTCTATTCATTAGTTTTGCAAAAGTGCCAAAAGTTGTGGAACACTGATAAAGACGAGATATAACTTCACAAGGACTTGACAAGACATATATTAGACATGGACTAAATTAGTATACAGAAGTAGTTTGAACTAACACTAAAATTTAACTAGATGTGAATTAGAAACAACCTTTACATAGATATAGACATTGCTTTGGTAATTACAGCAGATGTATTAAATGAGGCTAGAACTGTGAAAAATTCGTGCATCTTCAAAGAATATATTTCCTTTTGAAATAACTATATTTTATGCTGATTTAATATTCCAATACAGTTAAATCAAAATGAAGATCGTTCTGAAAAAATACGAAGAATAATGTAGAATCAAAGTTATTTCAAGTTAAAACAATTTGAATTTGATATTGAAATAACACGAAGAATCATGTTGAATCAAAGTTATTTTAAGTTGAAATAACGTGAATTTTATACTAAAATAGTACGAAGCATGATGTTGAATCAAAGTTAATTCAAGATGAAAAACCATGAATTTAGTGTAGCAATTTTATAAGCTATTTTACTTACTTGATGCTTACTTGATTTTACTAATATAATGCTGCTGGCTTAAAATTGCCATTGTTTCATATTAATTTGAAATGAAAAATTATTGATCTAACCTTAAATCTCTTTGATTTAAAATTTTTCACTGTTAAAACAACTTTGTTATAAACGTTACATTTCATTTTAAATCAACATGACTATAACTTTTATTTCAAATAAGTTTTATGTTAAATAATCATTGAAATCATGTTGAATTAAAACTAAATTGATTTTACATATGATTGGTACTTATTTAATGCATAGCTAAAGTAAAGTTTGAAGCTGTTGTGGCTGCAGTGGTTAGCGCGTGGACTATCATGCAACTAACTGGCACGAGTTCAAATCTTGCCTAGCGCAGCCAACTACTACAAAAAGTTTTCTAGTGCCTATGCTAATAACCATCACGTAAGTAAAATAATTAATAAAATAGCTACATTAAAGTCATGTTGTTTCAGCTTGATATAACTATAATTCAAAAAATTCACGTTGTTTCAACTGGAAATAAATAAATATTAAAATGATTCTTCGTGTTGGTCCAATATCAAATTCACTTTGCTTCAACTCGCAATAACTTTGATTCCACATGATTTTTCAGTATCAACTTCATTTTGAATCAACTGTACTGCAATATTAAATCAACATGAACTATAGTTAATTCAAAAGAATAAATGTTCCATCAAGATTATTGTAAATCATGTTGAGTTCACATGAAACGCCTATGAAGAAAAATCACTACCGAGAAATGTTAAAGTAACCTGGTTTTCGACGATTTAAAATTGAAATTTTTCTGTATGTAGGCATAAGAAACATTTATGTTGTAGTGTGCTACCTCAGACAAAATTTGAACTTGGGCCACTTGCATGGTAGTCAACTCGCTAAGCGCTGCAGCCACAACAGCCTCAAATATACTTGAGATATACACTAAATAAATACCGTCATGAATTACACGTATTTCATTTTAAGTTAACATTATTTAGTTGATGACTAAACATAAAATTTATTTGAGATTAAAGTTATAGTCGTGTTGATTTGAAATGTAACCTTGATAATAATGTTATTTTAACAGCGAAAAATATTAACTCCAAAAGATTTAAGGCTAGTTTAATAATTTTTCGTTTAAAATAAATATGAAACAATGGTAGTTATAAATCAACAGTAGGAAATTTTTGCTGGCTTGTCGGCTATTTACATTTACACAAAACGAGCATCAAAATAAACAACAACAATCAGTCACATAGCTGAGCACAACTGTGCATTATAGCTATGAACAAAGCAAATAAACACCAACAATCTTAAACAACAGATAATTTCTCGTAAATTTAACATAATTTTCAATCAAAATTGCTATATATTGATTTTACATTGGTAATTTTTCTGCCTACATTTTTACACTAAAGCTAGTTTGAGACTAATTTACAAGCGGTTCGTATTCTGTAGAAAGTGTTGTTATTGCTTTTCCACAACTTTCCATAAACACATTAAATCAGTGTTGCATTTTCGACAAAAGGCTGACCTTGTGAGATAGTGTAAAAAGGATATAACCAGCAGCTTCAGCGATTTACTCTTCTATGCAGTAGATCACAGCGTCATTCTTCGTCGGTAATGTTAGCAAAATTGTCAGCCATGTAAAACAATAAATAAAATGGCTACACATTAGATTAACGAAGTTATTATATTGGGTCAATAAAATTATTTTCTATATTTGGTGATATTTTCATTGTAATAATTTTAACGAAACTTGTTTCAGAAATCCAATCAACCATAACATGGGCTGAGTTTTAATAAAACTTTTCATGGGACTAACGTCGAAATTCATAGAATGTATGAAGGATGCTCTTTCAGTGTAAACTAAATTCTAAAAATGGGCAGAATTTAGTTTTCAATTACTTTTGCATTATTTGAACATATAAAAACCAAATTATAATTTCAAGCCAAATTCTGCTTTCCTAATCACTTTTATAACTTTTATTTATAGCTGTTTGCAAAATGTTATAAAAAAATCTATATAAATTAAAATGTTTTCTTATTTATTTGTTGCAAATAAATTTCATAAAAATTTTTATGACTTTCGGAAATTGTTAATGAGCCATTTGTGCTTAAAATTTTTTAATAAAATAAAAGTAGGATACGACAAAAACAGAAAAAAACATTTAAATGAAATATAGTACATATTTGTTTAAAAATTTATAATTGAATAAATGACTAAATATTCATGTATGTAGAAGAAAACAAATGGTGAAATTTATTTGTTTTTTTTTGCAAAAATCTAAGCCCAAAACAAATTCTAAATATTTATAAGTTTAGAAAGGTAAAAACCGAAAGTAATAGAAGCGTTACAGAGGCTTAAAATTGAAAAGGGCTAGGTATCATGACTTTGCTAAACATTAAAAGCCAAATGTATGTTTGCAGGAGATATTTATTTGTAATAAATTAAGTGAATACAAAATATATTTCATATACAATATGATATATAATGTGTGTGTGGCAGGGCAGCAACATCAATGTTTAAAATGTAGCGTATCTTTGTGGACCTTGTAATTTATAAATCATTTAATTTAGTTATTTTATTATGAAAATTGTTTAATTTACATAATGCTATTATTCAAATAACTTTTTTTTTGCTGGCCTTAGCAAAACATAAATTAAAGCAAAATTTTATTATAGTTTAATAATAAAATTAATGATCAAAAATAAATTATTTAATGAGTAAGTACAATGTGTTTGTTGAACAACAAAATAGTTTAAATGCACTATTAGCTAAAGTATACTAAATAAAAAAATGTGTTACAAAACTAATATTGTGAACGGTTTCCAAGTTGTAGCGATCGATTCTAGCTCTGGAACTGTTTATGAAAGGCACCTGCCCTTTTCACATGGCGTTGTCATTGACTTAATCAAGGTACTAATTAGAGATGAGCGATATTTCAGTACCTGTGATCTAATCACTGTTACTGCAAAATCACGATTCAAAGTTGTGACAAAATTTGTTAAGTAACTGCAAAGTTGTTCTTTTCTATTTGTTACATATAGAAAATTATGATATTTCACTGCGGTGTGGGTAATAAAGTTTTTTTATTTACGTACAATAACAACAAACGCATAATGTTGCTATTTCTTGTGTTATCTTCTTATTAGTATTTCTTTTTAAAATTCAAAGTATTTTTTAAGGCATATTTAAATCTGCATTGGTATATTAAAGAACAACGTTTTTCTTGTGGAGATGCATGTGTGTTTTTATAATTACATTGCTATAAGTTATGGGGCACTGCCTCGGCATCAAATGTGGAAAAAATTCAAAGGCAACAAAATAAAATACTCCGTACGATTACAGCAGCCCCATGGTATGTCAGAAACAAGCGAATTCATAAAGACCTAGATGTGCCGCCGGTTAAGACAGTGTTTTCTAAACACGTGACAAGCTACATAAAAAGACTTGAGTTGCACCCAAATCCCCTAGCCCGAAACATCATTAACTTTAGAGGCCACACTCGGCTGAGAAGGAGGGACAGTGTCCCTGGGACACTCTTGCTCTCAGCCGAACACGAGAGACGTAAACAACCAAACAACCAACCGCTGAAACAAATATTTTTGTCTGGCACTGGCTGGACTTAAAAATTAAAATTTTAGAGTTAAGATTTGATTACTTATTGTTAGTTCAATTTTATTGAAGATACAATAAATAAATACATATAACCGAAAAAAAAATTTGCTATAAGAGAACTGAAAACAGTGATCACAGTCACAGTTTTAAGTAACAGTGATTTTTTAAATCACGTTCACTGTTCACAATGTTCTTTAAAAATCTCGGGATCGCTCATCTCTAGTACTAATTGACAAACATAAGCCCGTGTTTAGCATATGTTAGGGCAATGAATATTCTATTTCTACACTGAACGAGTTTTTTCATAAGTTCTATGAATTTCGACATTAATCCAACGAAAAACTTTATTAAAATTCAGCCAACGACACGCTCGCTTCGTTGGAGTAATGAAACAAGTTTCGCTAAAATTATTTTAATGGAAAGCCCAACAAATATATGAAATAGTTACATTAATTCAAATATGTAATTTCGGTAAACAAATGAATTTATTTCATTACTTAGATAAAACTATTATTTTTTTAAAAGAAATGATTAACTTACACTGGTTTATTTACTATTGAATTTATTGACAATGCAAATACGGACGATAAGCGCAGACAAAATTGTAATGTTCGCGGCAGCTCACAGTATCGAACTCAGACTCTTGATTTTCATCATTTACTTTCCAGGCACCAGTACTCTAAAAACAATGTGTTCTATGAGTGTATATCTAATAAAAAAACTACTCACTGAAAATGTTCATGCTAAAATCGTCAAAAACAAAGTTAATTTAAAAGTTTTCGGTAAAGAGTTTCCGTCAAAGATGTTTTATGTAAATTCAACATGATATTACACCAAGCTTCAAAGAAAATTTTTCTTTTTAAAATAACTATATTTCATATTGATTTAATATTCCAATACAGTTAAATCAAAATAAAGTTGATAATAAAATAACATGAAGAATCATGTTGAATGAAAGTTATTTCAAGTTAAAACAAGGTGAATTTGATATTGAAACAACACGAATACTCATGTTGAATTAAAGTTATTTCAAGTTAAAACAAGGTGAATTTGATATTGAAGCAACACGAATAATCATGTTGAATTGAAGTTATTTCAAGTTGAAAGAATATGAATGTAATGTACCCATTTTATTTGTTAATAGGGTCCACCCCGGTGGTAGAAATTCGACCACTTG
Source organism: Panzeria rudis (assembly GCA_956483635.1). NCBI lineage: Eukaryota > Metazoa > Arthropoda > Insecta > Diptera > Tachinidae > Panzeria > Panzeria rudis. Next base: position 12,846,988 of record OY101449.1, read on the forward strand.
ATCCGTAACCAGTTTGTTTGGAATCGGTTTTTGAGGGTGCTGTTGGCTAAGTAGTTAGCGCGTTTGACTTGAGTTCAAGAATAGTTTCAGGCAAACCAGCAACATCATTCATTGTTCTCATGCGCATTGGTGTGTTATTGTATTGGTTGTTGTTGCATTGTTAAAGTGATGAATGCATAGCACTGATCACTTTGGCAGTACCAGCAGCGATTAATGCTAACATATCCTAATACACTTTACAGCACCCTCCTTTGTCGGAATTGTACCAGAACCGTCGGCGAAATAAAAGCACTAATAAAACGGCTACACAGCTTAATACACTCAATGCCTCTATTTGACACTCTGCTTGCAACATTGCTCTACAAAAAACTCTTAATAGCAGAGTTTTAAACTAATTAAGCTTTCTATCTCTCTCCTACTTCACAACCTGTTCTTTCTACACAATCCTTTTCCCAAAGAAAGTAACACATTAACTAATTAACTGGTAGGCATTAATTGCCTGATTGTGTTACTTTCCTTTTAAAAGAAAGTTTGGTAAATATATAGAGAAACATACCTCTTAAACCATTTATATTGCATTAATATTGGTGGACAAGAAGATACTTAATAGTGTACGACAATATATTGTGTGGCCTATTTATATATAAAATTTATTATTTACAAATGGCGCCCGAGCAGGGACTCACCTCCAAATCCGATAACAGTGGAAAAACAATGAATGCAACTACCAGCGGGGGAGGAACGGTTCCACTACATTGCCACCATGATAGTCCAAGCAACGGTAACACCCTACAGATAGATTCCATCTATCTAATGCGAAAAGACAGACTCATTGAAGTTTGTCGGCAAAACGAAATTGCTGCGGAGGGAGCAACTGTAAACCAACTTAGACGTTTTTTGAGCGAATTAACCAAACGTGCCAGACCGTTATCTGAAAAGCTACTTCGGTAATTCGAGAAGGAAATAATAGAATACTATTTTTTCCTTAGTAGTTCATGTATCGTAGTCTTTTACTGAAACGTATTTAGCCGAACGATATCCGACAGATTTATATCGGTCGATCATACTGAATGGTAGTTAATCGAACAATATCTGAAGAATTTATGTTACCCGAAGTATTTACAGTAGGTAGCCGCACAATACACGATATCTGGGTAATTTATATCGTCCAAAGTATTTTACCGAACATTATACGAAGCGTATATTTCTTCATATATATATTGTCTTTCAACCGACTAAAACGAGAAGTTTCACTTCAGCGATTTACAACATGTTTTACCTAGGGTATACCAACCTAAGTACCTAAATTGGACTCCAGTATGGTGTCCACGATTACAAAGGAAGCAGACCTTTGAAGAACGTGGACGGAAGATTTTCTAATGTACTTGGCTACTCCACCCAAGATTTGAACTCGTGCCACGGCTTGCAAGTCAACGCGCTAAAAACTGCATCCTCAAATATACTTTAGATATACACTGAACTTTATTTTAATGAACTTTATTTTAATTCAACATGATATAATTGATGATTTAACATTAAATTTATTTTAAATTAAATTTATAGTCACGTGGATTTAAAATAAAATGTAAAGTTAATGACAATATTGTTTTAACGATAAAATATTAAATCAAAGAGATTTAAGATTAAATCAGCGGCAGGAAATTTTCGCTGGTAATGCGAAGTTTGTTGACTATTTACATTCACACAACACGAACATCAAAATAAACAACAACAAGTCACACAACTGAGCATAGCAGTGCATTGCAGCTATGAACAAAGCAAATAAACACCAACACATTAAAACAATAAATTATTTCTTATAAATTTAATATGATTTCCAATTAACATTGCGACCTGTTGAATTTACATTGGCATTTAAAAAAAAAGGCACAAATACAATTGAAAATGTGACTTATATGATTGCCTATGCCGATTCACTATAACAATATGCAACAGGGGTGCGAACTTTAATTCCCTCGAACATAAAGCCTAGATGTGAACTTTCAAGACTGCGAGAAAATTTTTTCCCTTTTCCCTCTTTATGATGAGAAAAATTTTATTGCAATGTTTTTTAATTATTCCCAATGAAGAAATACTCGTGTTGCTGGGTAAATTCGAACATTGAACTTTTTCTTAAAATTTTAGCTCTACAAATTGTATATTTTTTTATATTTTAAATAAATAATAACACTCTATTAATTATAGCATGACAATTTAATTGATAATTTTATGTTAAACAAAAAATTTTAACAGTCACGCCCTAAATAATGAAAATGCTTCAGACAAAAAAAAAAAGTTCAATATATCCATCCATACAAACAAATTTTAAATAAACATCTTTTTAATGAACAAAAATTATAATTTAAAATTTCATGTGTGTGTTCGATAGCTTGTTTGCCTTCAAATTTGTTTGGGCCAGCTAAATATGGCCCACAGGCAAAAAGGCAAATATGTTTGCAATCACTTGTCAAATTCATGCATGCTTACCAAACAACCAAACAACCGAACAACCAACCAACATTTATTGCAAATAATTTGTGCTACGGGTCTTCCGTCTACTATCGCATTTCGCTTTGTAATTTTCTCTAGCAATTTTCCATTATTGTTTAAAGAAGTACTTGGCCGTACTTTGTTGGGGGAGGCATCTGTAGGGGAGTACTTAATACTTGTACACATTTGCTTGCACATATTTGTATACACAAAAGTGTTTATGTATATTTGACCGTATTTAAGCTGTCAACTGTCAAATGTCAGCTGTCAGTTAAATCTGTATGTTTGCTGTATGAGTTTTTTGTTAGCATGCTAAAAACAACAATGATTTTTTTTTTAAAACTATTATTTCGATTTTTCTTTTCCTTCTTCTTTAATGTTTAGGTTTTTTCTTGTTATAAACAAATTTTTTTTTATGAATAGATCACACCGTATTAATGTGGTATGACGAGCAGAAAAAACATAAAATCTTGTTGGTTTGTTTTTTTTTGCGACGTTCCGAAGAAGAGAAATAATTAATATTTCATAAAGTAAAACAGAAAAATGTGTGGAAAATATATGAAATTTTTTTAACTAGAAAAAAAATTATTTAAATTGAAAACTTAATATTTGTTAAGCATTTTTGTTAAACACGCCATTTAAAGCGGGTAAGAGAGGAAATTCACTTAACTGGAACTTCATTTGACTAACAAACTAAGTTTAATTATAACCAGTTGTTAATATATTTTAATTTTAAAATATGCCTCGTGTTGTTCTAATAAAATTTTAATTAAATAATTAACAGCCACTTTAAATGAAGCTTGCTAATAGTAATATAATAAAAAATAAACATAGAGAAATTCTTGGAAAAAACTAAAACTATTTGATAAAAATTATAATGCAAGTATAACTTAATGCAAACAACAACTGAGGACGCCCAACACGTTTAGTAACTGAGCTTAAACTCAAGCCTATTTTCTATATCAAAAATAGAGTACACATTGGTTTTGTCCAGACTTTATCGAACTCGTTCAGTTTTTCTTTTTAACAAAAACGGCGATAAAACTCATATAATTTGATTGGGTTCCAGTTTAGCCCAAGTCTAGTTGTATCTAGGTTGAACTAGACTCTTTTGGTTTGAATAAAACTTTGCTACCAGCGGATTTAATTTTCATTGATAGTTATGCTTTAATTTGTAGTCAACAGTTCTTTGTAGTTCAAAAGAGCAAGATGGAAATTGTTCAGTAGGCTAGTTTAGAAACAAAGCTATCATCAAACCTAATCAGACTAAACGTGTTTCATCTTGACTAGACTTGTGCCAAACTCTTTCCATTGCACTAGCTCCGCTGTGTTCGAATCAAATCGTCCAATTGTTCCTTTTATACAAAAGCCTAATATTAAACTCATGTAATTTAAATGTGTTTGATGATAGGATTGTGGCTTAAACGAAGAACTAAGCGAGTTAGGGGGTAAAAATGTTCGGCAAATATATTTCCCGTAGTGTTTTAAATAAAAGTACATATCGAATACTTTTTTACATAAAATGCAAGGATTATAAGATTTCTTATGACGATTCACTATAATAATGTGAAAATTTTGAAGAAACCTTAACGCCCCTTAAATAAATGCCAGAGGTAAACTTTGAAAACGGTGGTATACGTGGACACTTTTTTCGTCCCCTTTACCAGAATAAGTTGCTAGAACCTTGTTTTAGATGTTTTTATACAAAGATATTACGCGAACTCGGTTTGAAGACAAGTTTAGACACAAACCTTGGATGAAGGTGGAAATAAAGCTCACAATTTAAACTGAGGAATCAATTCCTCCGCCTATCTTTCTTCTTTTTATTAAAATATGTACTTTATTGTCACATTTCTTTCATTCTGTTGTATTCTAATAAATCTTCTTAAAAAAATATTACTTAACTTTATTCGTTCCTTATTACAAACCATTTATTTATTAGATATCTATAATAAATTTTATTTCCTGCTAATAAACCAAAAATATTCTCTGAGCTTTGAGAATTATTTTTTGTTTCTATAATGTAAAGCTTGTATATTCTTTGTCATTTTATATAAATTATTTACAATCAAACAAATGAAAAAAAAATTCAAATATTAATAGTAATTTGGCTCTGATAATTTTTAAAATAAAATAAATTTATTTTTCATCTATAAAGTCAATCATTCATGTCCATAAAAAGCAATTAAATTGCCGTTTGTTAAGCAATAAATATATAATTTTTTTAAACTTCTATTTCACTAAATAAATAAATTTTTGAAATATATTTTTGTTGTTGTTTATTTTTGTTGTTTTATTGACTTATTTATATACATTTTTTTATTGTTTATGACTAAGAGGGTCGTTTGGCAATTAGTTTTTTTTTTTTAGCTTTTAGAAGGGTCGATGAATTTAATGGTCGAAATCCGACCACTTTATCCATAACCGGGTTTGTTTCTAAGCGTTTGTTTTAGGCAAAAAAATATATTGTGCATATCTAGAGAAAAATACCTTTTTAAACCATATATGTTTCATCAATATCAGTGGACAATAAGATACTTAAAAGTGTACGACAAGAAATTGTGTGGCCTATTTATATATAAGATTTGACTTATAAGTATGTTTTTTAAAGGAAAAATTTTGCGCATTCATTTCCAGTCCCACTAAATAATTTTGAATTTAGTTAAGCTTTTAATATGGCTTGACCGTTCAAGATACATATTTTTACCTAATTAATTAATAAGATTTGTTTAATTGATTTGTTAATCTTAATAATCCCTCTTATTCTGTAACTATTTGGCAACGTCACTTCAAGACAATATAAAAAATTTGACACGTAGATACTCGATGTGGACAACAATTGACTACTGCTGACAGTCTCATAATATTCTCTAAGGCCTAGAAAATAGCAAGAGGCTGTTAAAAGTACTCAATTGCAGCCGACTACAAGTATGTATGTGTCCTATTTTTGATATTGTCTTGACATGACGTTGACAAATAGTTAGAGAATAAGGGTGAATAAGATAGAAAGTTTATTTTAAATCTATTAATTTACATTGATGAATTTGTTTTGATTTGTGTTTAAGCACAACAGCAGATTTTAGCTCAAAATAACTTTTGGACATACGTTTCTTATTGACAAAACTGTTTAAGCTGCATTTTATCGTTGTTTAAGAAATGTACAGTTTTTTTTTGCAATAAATTAGGCCTGACCGAACTCGTTCACTAGTTCAGTGAGATACAAATTTTTGATCAAACCTACAAGAATTTGATCATAGCCTTTGTGCCCAAACTGTACTTGGATCGAAGTCGTTCGGACTCGTTCAGCATCTCGTTTTAGACACAAACCTATAATCAAACCCATTTAAATTACATGTGTTTGATCACGACCGGGGTATATTACTGTTGAAAGGTAGTTTTTTTTGCTTTTAAGAAAGGGATAGAAAAGTTTCTAGCAAGGAAGCGTTAGAGATTTCATATGCTAATTCCGAGACTTTCAATGTATATTATTGGTACCTTCTTCCAGAACATTATTATTTTTTGTGCTTCAATGTGTAATTTTAGTATGTTTATTTCATTTGTTCAAATTAATTTGTTCAAAACTCTAGTGACAAAGTAGACTTGCAAGCTCGAAACTATTTTTACTATTCAAGTTCGATCGAACAATGTCGCGTTTGATCAAACTAATAAACTTTAATCTTTTAAAATATAAATTTAACTTTTTTTCCAAAAAATTTTTTTTTTGACCCCTCTTCTCATCGCGGTAGTTATTAAGTGATTCATTATGGCAAAAACTATTTTTGTTTGTCACTCTAAAGGTTTTTCAATTTAAAGATATTTTTTACATTAATTTGCGTGACTTTAAAATTTTTTTGTGTTGCCTGCCAAACCCACAAGTATCTATTAACTAGTTAATCATACTACTAGTACCAGTAGTAATTTATTTATTACTTTTCTTTTATATACTTTTCTTATATATAAAAAAAGTCATTAAATCATTGTATTAAGGCAGCCAAACATGGTCAAACCAGAAAATACATAGTTTTACGAGTCTTGTGGCACAAAAACAAAAATAAATAAAAATAAATAAAATTACTACTAGTTTTTGTTCATAAAATTACAATTCTGCTTACATATAAGCATTTTTGCCTAAAAACAGGCGTCTGTCTACTGATGTTTTGAATCATGTCGAAAAAAAATATATATTTTTTTATTGTCTTGTGTTTTAAAACAGCCCAGTAAAATGATTGCTTCTTTTGGTAGTTAAAGGGGATTGATTATATAAAAGAAAGAGTGGAAAGAACTCTACTTTAATTTATATCAAAGAAGCTTTCATGAAGCGTAGTTTAAAGTTTTGAGCCAATTCGGATAACTATAACGTGCGACCTCCAGTGGTCAAAACTCAAATTTTGCAAAATATACAAAACTAAAGCATAATTTATAATTAAACAATCTTTTTTTGGGCGCAGGTAAACATTTTGCACAAATTGGATACTCTAAGGGGTTTTGTGGCTAATATATTTTTTCTTGATTTCTTGATAAAAATTTCTATTGTCCAAATGATTGATTTGATACTTTTATTTAAATGTACCTGACAAAAATTGTGTGTAATGTTTTTTTGTTTTATTATTGTGATTACGTTCATGATTCGAGTTTTGACAATTGTGTGTTTTGTTGTTGTGCTGTTTTGCCTCCAGTTCAACTCCAACAACAGCAACAACAACCGGTTTTAATGAATTACAGTCATAAATTACTCAAGTATCTGTCAGAAACTTGTGCCAAAAATGATGACATGCAAAACATTAAATATGAATCAACAGAAAAAAAATATAAATTTGTTTATGCTCTCTGACTCCTTCTCATTTGTCCAGAGATATGGGGATGCCTACATGACCCAGACGTTTTTGAGTACGGTAATGTTTGCCTATTTGACAGTAAGCTTTAGCATGCTTATTTACTTGATTTTGGCACAGAAGCATTGAAAACTTATTTCTTTATTTTTCTAATTCATAAGGAACTTCATGAGCTGTTAGAAAAAATGCTTTGGACTAGCCATTAGACTTTTCTTCTTTAATCGCAAGTCATTTGATACATTCATTGAAAAAATTTTTGTTGAGTAGTTAGCAAGTATCCCGTAATCCTTTTTTCATATCGACGAGATTAAGGCTATCGCCCCAAAATATCATGAGTAACAGCTGTAATTTCAATAAAGTTTTTTGCACCTAATCGGCCATCAGCTACATACCACATTTTATCTCTTACTTTACTGAACCAAGTAAGGCAACTTGTAGACCTACAACAAAAGACTTTATTTGTACAGAAGATTAGCATTACATGCAGGAAAAAGCTGTTTTTGTGGCATGGTTACGGCAACCATATTTTGGTAATGGCAAAAAATGTATGGATGTAAATTTTTTCATATTTTAAGCATATAGAAAGTTTTGTTTGAAGAAATTATATATTTCCTTCAATCTTCAGTTTATAGCAACTTGTTTTTTCTTCACTAATTTATTGCAACGTGAGAATTTCGCATTAAATTTTATACTCAAGTTCTTCAAAGTTTAGTGAAAGTATGCTTAATGCTGCTCTTTTTAATGCTAGTTCAAGCTTTGCACTAATTGAGTGTATTACAGATTTTTGCCCTAAATCTGCATTTTGTGATAGTGCGAAAATTAGCACTACCACTACATTTTTTAGTCCTAATGAAGAAATGTTTTTTTTTATCATTAAGCTAAAATAAATTGTTTGCAATTTTATTTAGTGTTAGTGCAATGGTCATTTCGATCAACATTTAGTGACCTACCTCAAACTATGTCTGTTACATTACTGCACCCAAGTAATCTAACCTGATAATAATATATTTTACGAAGTTTTTATTTCAACAGCAGGCAAGTAGTATACGCAGAGAAAATATATTTTTGTGGCATGCTTACGACAACCATATTATAGTAGCGGCAAACATAGTATGGTTGTAGCATACATAGAAAATCTTGTTTATATATGAGGATCGCAAAATGGACAGACAGACTAAAACGAACGTTTTATTAGTACAACAATTTTTTTTGTTCGTTTGTAAAACCAAGAATATAGATATTTCAACAGGCATATACATTTACATACATACATGTATATAAAAGAATTCTATGATGACCATATTTTACCTAAACCCCTATCATAATAACATAATTATGTTTCCTATAATGGCATTGATTTGACAAGAATAATATACAGTGTACAACACAATGCTGGTCTCTAAGCGCTACTACACAATGCTTATCATTGGACAGCGTAAGGTACAAGAGGTCTAATATATTTAGATCAAAGTTAATAGTCCTACCACAGACATACCAACAGCAGCTAAAAGTAGTTGTTAGTCGTTAGTTGTTAGTAAGTTAGTCGAATTCTATCAGTATATACGTGGCTGACTACTGTACACAAGCAATTAAGCAGATTCAATAAGATTCAGTATTTAAACAACATCATTCTTTCCGCTATTAAAGTTAAAACTACACTCTCTCTGTGATTTCCGAGGGATCCCCCCCGGGTAATCTAACTATTATGGTCAGCCGCGACTATTAACTCCTTAAAATTTTTCAGCTTGTATAGCCTGAATTATTTTAATACCAATTAGCTTGAAGATTCCCACTCTGATAAATAATATGTCTCCAAAAACTATACTATGATTGTAGCAAACAATATATGATTCTGGCAAAAAAAATTTTCTTAAACTTCTTTTAGATGTACTTTTAAGAAACGATGTAATAAAATCATGCACCATATGGGCACGACAAGTATATTATGGTTGTATCTAACAATGTATAGTTTTAGCAAACAAACTTTTGTTGAACTTACTAACATTCAGTTGTAAATAGATATATAAGAAAATCTTGCAACTTAAATTTTATTAGTTTAAAGTCGCCTGAATACCTAGAAACTTTGCACGTTCATTACGTTCCCGCAAGTTTGCAACTTTGTGATTATAAAGGTGGGTAGCGCACCACCAATACAAATTACCTTCTGCTAAAAGCTTTGGCATACATATTCAGTTCTCGTTCCAATAAAATTTATTGATAAAAAAGAGTGCAGTGCCACGCCAATTAATTATTATTTTTCAACTACTTTTATTTAACAAATTTCTATGAAATTTTGCACAGACATTGAGCTCGTCTAACAATACAATTTAATAATACAAAAAGTGGGTAGACGGGTCTTGTGATATTTCGCACACACATTTAGTTATTCTAATAATGCAATTTAATAATAGACAATATGGGCAGTGCTCCGCTCATATAAATTAAGTTAAAGAAAAGAACGTTCTGGCAAAGGATGCTAGCAAAGGGGACAATAAAAATACACATGTATCGGCATTTTGAAAGTTTACCTCTCGCCTTTAGCTTAAAATTCTCGCTTTTGCACATTGTTAAAGCGAATCGGAAGAGGAAATCATTCGATCCTTACATTTTAGGCCAAAGTGTGCGTAAAATATTCCGAGGAAAATTTTTGCAAAACATTTTAAACCTCTAACTCTTCGCTATGTGAGTCTTTTTGTCCCTTTTTTAAAAGAAGGCCAAAAACTCTCCTTAAGCAAAGATATAACGGGCTGAAATGTCATAAAACTCTACTGAAAATTTTTTATATTGTTGTAGAGTTCATTTTGATCTTAGAATATGATCATCTATGTTTCTTCATTAGGTGTAAATAGTCAACCATTTTAAAAATTCCTCTTAAAATTTAGAATGTAGTCAGTAACACATCTTCACCTATCACGTAATGCCTTATCTTTTTCATGCAATGCTTCTATTTTCCTTACTTTGTTAAAACGGCTAATAATGAGTACTTAATCTTAATATGCATACTTTTTAAGGTGCAGGGTATAAGATTGCTTTAAAAAGTACGTCAACTTATGGAAAATGTCATGCTAAAACTTTATGGATGCTGCTACTTCTTTTTAACTTAAAGAAACTTTAAATAATTATTTTTTCTGAACAAAAATAACAATTTTGTTTGCTCAAGAAGACAGTATAAGAGTAGGATGGTGTATCATAGTGTGCGTGTGTGTGTGAGTTAACTCACTGATTTTTACAAGTGGCGGAAACAGAGTTGGAAACTTGTCATCAACATAAAAGTTAATTTGTTCAGTGCATGTGTTGTTTTTTTTTTCGTCATATTTTTTCCATCAACTGACCATTAAAAAAATAAACTAAACTTTTTGCACAAACATTAAAACAACTGTGTAGTATTAGTATTCAAAATGTTAGAAGATGCGAATATTATATTTGGTTATATAAAGCAAAGAAAAATGTATAAGAGTTTAAAGAAATGTGTATTTTGTTTAACGTTTACAAATAAAAGTTATTATTAAGTTTGCTAATTTAAAATATTAATTCTATATATTTTATATTAAAAGAGAAATACACATATATCTTATTAGTTCAGAAAATAGAGCAAGTTGGAACAACATGCTTTTTTCGAAGGCCACTACACCCACTCCTGAGCGTTCATAAGTTTTTTTTTCCACTTTTCAGGTGGATCTTAGTTGTTAAGAATATAAATAACTAATTACAAGAATTATTTACAAAAATAAAGTTTTTCACAGAAGATACCTGTTCCGATTCGTATGCATAAAGAAATCTTATTTTTCAAATGACTCTAGTTTTATTTCATAACTTCAAAAACAAACAAACTTTGAAATATTGACTGTTACAATATTTTTTTCTAAAGTCCTTAAGTTACTTTTCGTTTGCATGTTTTTTTTTTGTTCTAAGACAAACAAAAGATACTCCAGCACATTTGATTTTGCACTAACAAGACAGCTGCCTTTTAAATTTGATTTTTGTTTTTCTTTCTTTAAAGTCTCCAATACTAGCAGAGTTTATTTTCTTCAGCAAGGCAGAGGAAAAGTTATTACAGCAATAATAGAATAAAATAAAAAACTTCATAAAAAATATTTAATGTTGACAATTTCCAGTAGAGAAACCTGCTGTAGTTGAACGTTTTCTTGTTTATTTTTTCTCTTTCATACCGCTGATTTTTTTTGTCTAGTGCAGCTGCTGCCCCCACAATTTCTTTTTGTTTTCCTCCTTGGAATGCTCTCGCTATCCTAAGTAAACTTTAACTAGCTTGAATAATAAGTAAATAGAAACTTGTTTAAAGGCGTCTTTCTATTCCCTGGCCTGTTTTTTTGCTTGTTCGTTGTCTGTTTATTAGTTAGAAAACAAGTATAATGCAAGTTATTTTTTTTGAACATTGTAAAGGTGTTGTGCATCCCATGTAAATTAATGCCAAACCATCTAAACAACCACTCAGTCACTGGTGGAGTGTGTGCAATTTCCCCTCTACACAACTTTTGGCAAACAACTTTAATAGCAAGAAAATTTACTAAGGAAAATAAGATTTTATAAAAGTGTGTAACATTTTTTTATTTATTAAAAAAAGAACACCAGGAATTAAGTACTAATTTATTTTAATATCTTATACTAGTTTTCGCACTTTGGTAATCAAGCGAAAGAAATTAATTTTATCATATTTAAAACGATAAATCAGACATTAAAAAACCTCTACAAACAGATTTTAATTTAAACGGGGAAAATTTGTTATGATTATGGTATGGTTGCGGCAACAATATAATGGTTACAGCAACCAAACTATTATTGTTTCTTAAATACATATTTTAAACTGTAGTCACGGTAGAGAAGCTCTTGTATACTTTTTACATGTTTTTCTTTTTTGTAAAAGGGGACTTTTTGCAAAAAGCTTATTCACAGAATTCCATGTTTTGCAAAAGATACGTTTCTCACAAAACACTTTTAAAAAGTTTCATTAATAACTAATAAGTGGTGTAGCGTGCTCACAAAAAAAAACCAAGACAAGCAGTATTAGCTTATATCTTTAATATTTCATAATATTTTTCTCGCTCCATACTTGGAAAAAATTACAAAAAAAGTTAAGTAAAAATAATCATAGTAATATAATCTTATTGTTTTCTTTTTTCTTTCACAGGTAAGCTAAATGCAAACAAGAAGAAAAAAACAGCAACAAAAAAAACTAATGAAAAAAACCTTAAAATAAAAAGCAAAAAAGCAAGACTGACTCTTTATGAGCTCTGAACTCAGGTGTGTAAATTTATTAAATGTTGTATCTTATTACATAATTTTTTTAAACAACAAAAGGGGCTTTTTTACATTGAAATAATTTCTCGAAAAAAGTTAATGAACAGAATACAAATTAAAGAAAAAAGTTTAACTGTTTTACTAGCGTGTAACAGTTTACCCTTAAGGTTTTATATGTATAACTGATTTTCTAGAACAACTTTCTTCGTATAACAGTTTATTTTAGAGAATATCTTGTGTATAATAAATTTTATTAAAAACCATTTGTTGCGGATTCATGAGACACACATCTTAAGCGCCACTTCTCCGGAAGTACGGACACGGAGAGAATATCATGCGAAATTGACAGCTTTTTTTTTCGTATAAATCACATGGTCTTGATAACATCATGCCAATGATGCTATAGAGCGCGAAAAGCTCTTTTTTTAGATTCTACAAAATAAATAAACAATAAAAATTTGTAGGAGAAGTCATGAAGAAGCAAACGATTTCCGACCAATTAGAATCTCATATTTCCTGATAAAGACGTTGGAAACTCTAATAGACTCTCATATTAGGCAACGACTCGTACATTCGTCAATACTCTCGTATAGTCAACATGCCTACCTTAAGGGACGCTCAACTGAAACAGTACTACGCGAGGTGTAAAGGTTTATATAGAGAAAGAACTCTTGAACATAAACAGTATATTTTAGCTGACTTCCTAGACATAACGTATCAGTGGCAGCTGTCGAATATGCTCTCCGTGATGTTGATATTGAAGAATACATCAGTAACTGGATAATAACCATGTTGAAGGCAAGAAACGTTACAGCAAAATTAGGCAATAGCGAAAACTGCAAATGAGAAAACTTCGGCCTGGTCAACCGATGTGGTAGTAATTCTATTTGGAATAAATGTCCTTAGATTTTTCACAGCTAACAGCGTTCTGTTATCGAGCTATAAGAGCTCTGCAAATATAGGTGATTTGTGTCTAGGGTTATAAATTTCTAAATTTATCTTCACACACATTCAAATGAGCATCTAGAAGAACACCAAACGGTGAGGTGATCTCTCATTTCCTCGATTCTTTTTAGACTAGACGCTTGGGGAGTCTAGGTTATGGCCTATCCGAACGATGTGGTACTAATGGTATCGGCGATGTATACGGACGTGATAAGCGATGCTTTGGGCACACTCAGAAAATGAGCTGCAGACTATAGCTTAAGAGTAAGCCTAAACAAAATGGGACTGGTACTATATACCACAAGGACCAAAGCTCAGAACTTTATACTCCCTCAGCTGCAGAATCAGGAACTGTCACTATCAGATAGCGCAAAATATCTAGTATTTATCATGGTCTCAAAACTATAGTGGAAGCTAAATATACAAGACAGGTAAATAAGGTTACTTTTGCTTACTACTCCTGTCGTAGAATGTTTGTCGTAGAATGTTAGTCCAATAAGAAATAGAACATTTTCAGTAAAATAAAATGTAGATACTGCAATCAGTATAACAGAATTTTCTATAAAAAATTCCATACGAAAATTTTTCTTTAACAAGTTTTTCGTTTAAAATATTTTTTTAAAGACTATTACGAAAATGCAATTTTATGCCCAAATTTTCCGGTATAAGAGAATTTTATATAAAACGATTTTCATGAAATTTTCTATTATAAAATTTTCTTTATAGATAATTTTTCACAAAATTATTTTTCTGAAAATATTTCTGGAAAAGCCAATGTTTTCTACAAATCTTTGGGTATATAAGTGTTTTCTATTTAAAAGTGTTTTTTATTAAATATTTTCTGCAAAAAAAACTTTAGCATAGGAAATATTTTAAAGAAAATAATTTACATCCAAAGTGATTATATTACGCTAAAGACCGTATCGTTATATTTAAATAGAATTAGACATAATAAATATTCAAAGGAACAAAAGAAAATAAACACCAAATTAATATTTAACATACGCAGCGGAACCGAACAACGTTGTTTTCGGAAGTCGCCACTCTCCCAGCATCAGTGCTCATATGTATCTGCGTTTATGATCACTTCTCAAAGTGGCTCGGTTGAAAATAATTTTCTTTAAACAACTTTCTGTTTGAATAGAAAATCGCCTGTAGAAGATTTTCACTAAAAGAGGATTTTTTAAAAAAACATTTTTTATAAGGTGATTTTCTATTGGTTATAGTCTGTATAAGAGACTTTTCTTATAGAAAAATATTTTTATAAAATCTACTCAATATTTTAAGCAGAACAAATACATATTGCAATGAAAACTACTTGTTCTTGTTTTCTTTTTCTATATTATTTTTTTATTGGAGAATATTGCAAAACTTCAGCTAAGATAGAATATTTTCCGTTTTATAATATCATTTCACTTCTGTCCCAAATTTCATTTGATTTTTGCAGCTTAGACATTACAAAAATTTAATGGCGGTCTATGGGTAATTAAAATCAAAATTTATGACATTGAAACATCAAAAGTCAGGAAACATTTTCCTGCTTTATTGCCTTCAATAAGATAATTTAACATTTGGCTTAAATATTTCTCCATTTTTAGAGCGGCTACATTTTTATAGTTGAAAAAATTAAATTTATATTTTATATATTATGACCGACCAAACGTTGCAACAAAACGTCTATTGATGCGAGTTGAAACAAAAGCAACTTAATAACTGGAAGCTAAAACGAATTCTAAAATATTTTGACGACTTTTTCAAATATACAGCGGTTAGAGAATGGCCAACAAAAGCTAACAACAAAAACAATAAAGCAGTGGAGAAAAAAAGAGATTTGAAACAGACCTTTTTTTAAAGTCGTGTAACTTTTATACTAATAAAAACAACACAATCTTAAGCGAATAAACACAAGAAACAAATAAACATATTTCCAATTATCTTTAAAAAATCATAAACTTATAAAATTGATTGTTTGCTGTCTGTTGTGGATAACACCCGTTTCATTCGAAATAAACGAATGTAAAAGATGAAAAAAAATCAGCAGCTCACAGGTCTTCTGTTTGAATGTTTAAGTAAACCCCAAACGTAATACAAAGAATCACCATAAAATAATAAAATAATACTTTTGGATGGATAGTCTTATACGTTCAACGAAAAAAAGCAACAAATCTAACAAAAAATTAAAGAAAGACATTTCAGCCAAGGTTTCAGCTTTTTCCTTTTGTTTGTTAGGTAGAACAGTTTTTATTATACTTTGCGGATATACAATTTTATTTCTGCTGGTTTCTACTTGATGGTACCACCCCAACAGAGCTTCATACTTTATTTCTCTCTCAAATTCATTTGGCATTTTGTGATTGTGAAACTGTCTTTAATTTTATGTTTGTATCAAACACATTAATTTTATTTCGATTGAATGTTTTTTCTTGTATTTTGCCTTAAACAATCTTTTGCTCCATACAATGTAAGATTTTTTGTCGAAGGACTTAGCACTTGAAGAAATAAATGAAGATTTCATATATAAGTTAAAATTATTGCTATATGAAATATAGCTCGTATAAGAGTTTTTATGAACGACAGACAGGAATTTGGCTTTATAAATATACAATGGCAATTTTGAATTATAATATTTTCTGTATAATACAATTTGATTTTGTTTTATTTATATAAAACATTAAAACACTCTTATACAAAAGGGTTTCTAATGGAACTTACGGAATTTTTGTTGTACAACATTTTTATTCGCGGAAAATATTAGGTAAGAGAGTAAATTTTTTAAGCATTTTTGGGGCAATCAAAATATTTTGTATAAGAGTTTTTTCAATATAAAATCGCTACAAAATATATAATTTAAAGACTAAAATTTTGCCAAAAGGCATTTTTGTTTGCTATTGCATGTTTTTTTTAATATTTTGTATAAGAGTTTTTTCAATAGTTATTATTGCGTATTTTCATCAAAATAATTATGTTAACACAGGTACTAATGTGGTATATTTTCTAATTTTGCGTGTTTTTAAGCGATCTATTTTGCATAAGAGTTTTTTCATAGAAAATATATCGTACAAAAATATTTTTTATAAAAATAATTATGTTTACAAATTTACGAATTTTTTGAGTGTTAAACCAAAGTATTTTATATAAGAGTTTTTTCAATAGCAATTGTTTCGTATGAAAATTTATTTTATAAAGGCTATTATATTGTATATTTTCTATTTCTGCATGTTTTTAAGCAAAATTATTTTGTATAAGAGTTCTTTCAATAGAATATATTTCATATAAAATAATTTTTCAATAAAAAAAATCAATTTTTACAAACGTATTAATATATTATGTTTTAAGCTTTTTCTGTTTTTTATCCAAAATATTTTGTATAAGAGTTTTTTGAGCTGGAAATATTTTATACGAAATATAATTTTTTAAATATTATTGTTTACAAAAGTGTTAATATGGTATATTTTCTAACTTTGCGAGTTTTAGACCAAGAAATATATTGTATAAGAGTTTTGCAATATAAAATAGTTTATATAATAATATGTATTTATATATTACTTTTTTAAAAGGTACTAAGATGGTATATTTTCTAGTTTTCTGTGTTTTTAGTAAAATAAATTTGTATACGAGTTTTTTCTAAAAAAAAAATATTTTGTATAAAAATTGTTTTTGAAAAATACTATTCTTTGCAAAATGCGCAAATAAGGTAAATTTTGCAAAATTTCGACTTTTTATTAATAGCATTTTGTATTAGAGTTTTTTTTCAATAGCAAATATTTTGTATAAAAATATTTTTGATTAAAATATTTCATTTTACCAAGATATATCTTATTATTGAACGTGTTTTATGCAAATTTTTTGTATAAAAGTTTTTAAATACATTTACATTTTCTATTTTTTCGAGTTTTTAAATAAATTTTGTATAAGAGTTTCTCCAATAGCAAATATGTACACACACATGTCGTATAAAAATATTTTTTATTAAAATATTAAGGTTTATAAAGTGAATTTAATATATATTGCGAATTTTGTGTTCCGTTTTTTGACAAATCGTTTTGTATAAGAGCTTTGTCAATAGAAAATATAACGTATTAAATTAGCTATTGTTAAAATATTGATGTCTTTAAGAGTAGTCGTATATTATATGTGCTAATTTAGTGTGTTTTTAGTCAAAATATTTTGTATAAGAGTTTGTTGAGTAGAAAATATTTCGCATAAACATTTATTTTTAGCAATATTATTGTTTATATAAACGTTAATATATTATATGTTTTAATTTCGCGTGTTTTTAACTAAAATATTTTGTATAAGAGTTTTTCTATACAAAATATTTTGTATGAAAATATATTTTTGGAATATGTTATTTGTTTACAATATTGCAAATATAATATATTTTATAATTTTGCGTGCTTTTTAAACAAAATATTTTGTATAAGAGCTTTTTCAATTAGAAATATGTCGTATAATAATCACATGCTTACAAATAAATTTATAGTCAACAGAATTCCTTGTATTCTTATATAACTTAATATTTTTCTTAGTGTGCTTTAATGTTTTATACTCAGCTGTTTTTCCCTTGAATTCTTTAGAAATACTGCCCCATAACTTTAAAACGATCCACAATAAAAAAAAGTTCCTAAAAATCATACACATGTTTTCATTTTTGTTGTTTGTATTGTTGGCCGGTCGTATGAGTAAATATTTTTTATCTGACTTTTGCTACCTATGGGCTTTTGTGAAACTTGAAGCATATGTTGTTGTCAGGTTGCTGGTTTCTATCTGCCCGTATTTGTGCTGCTGGTGGTAAAGATGTGCTGTTCAGTTCTCTTCCTTTTACCTTGTACTGTCTTCATAACTAAGCCTATCATCAAGTCTTCTCTGCTGTTGTTATTTTAAGTTTTTTTTATGGTTGCTGTAGGGGTTTTTTCCATATCAAGTAAATATTTTTGTTGCTGTTGTCGTCATCATTGTCTTTCGTCTTGCTGATGTTGGCTGGGCTGGTGTTGCATGCACCTTTTATTGTTTCTTGCAGTTAGTCCTACCGATTGGTTTCATTCCTTCAAAGTTAAAGTACCTTTACCTACGACATTTTTATTGCTATTTAACCTGTTTCGTTTGGATGCTGAATGTTGGTTTCGTTAGTGAGAGACATTGACTGCAAAGTTTTGTCTTGATTTCCTTTTATACGATTAAGTATTGTTCAACTTATTTTTTTGCCAAGTCTTTTGTTTTTTATCTGGGCTATACCACAGATACAGTGGTGTGCATGGTATCGATAGCAAACACAAAAGCCAAGTCTTTTGTACAAAAAGACGCATAAAAGAGTAAATACCATCAAGGTCATTGTAGTAGTAATTTTTTAGGTATACACTTTAACTTTTGCAACCACTGTGCCTTAGTGATTTTATGTGTTTTATTATTTTTTTGCTTAGCAATTTTAACATATTTATTGCCGCTTGCCACTTGTATCTTTTGTGGTTCCTTAGCAACAACTACAATCTTTTAAACAGCCAGCCACTCACTCATTCAGCCAACCAAACTTTCAAGCCTCCATCCATTCAGCTCAACTATTATTCGGTCTATTCATTGTGTTTCGTGCGTTTTTGTTGAAAATCTATTGTTAAACTTAATGTGTTTCTTTTCTTACTTCATCTCGTGATTTTTTTCTTGTTCGTTTGTGGGTTGCAAGAAGATTTTGTTGTTGTACAACATTTTTATTAGTTCCTCTAGATTTGCAATGTCTTTGAGTTTCAACTTGAACGGCCTTTTGCTCGCATTGTTGTATAATAAAAGTGGAAGTAGAACTTTATTCTGATTATCAGTCACCCAGTCATGGTTTTATTTCATTCTCTTTTGTGGTTTTATTAGATTTTTTTCTTAACAAAAATAAACCTCAGTCTGTTCTTCCGTATCTAATAGAGGTATTTGTTGTAGTTCTTAAAAGAAATATTTCTTTTATTTGCTGTCCAAAAACTGAAGTGTTTTTTTCTTATTGTATAAAAAACAGTCGTAAAACAATTTGGTCAGGCAGATTTTAAACATTAAGTGCAAATCATGGTGGAAACTTAATATCACTGACGAATTTGTAAATAAAAAAGGTAAGTTGAGTGAAGCTAAAAAAAAAATAATTGTTGCCTTAAATATCTAAAAATATGTATGAGCGAAAATCGGATAGAGAAGATTTTCTATACAAATACTGTATAAGTAGAAAAATTCTGCTAAAACCATCGTATAATAGTTTGTTTTATGATAAATATAATTTTAGCCAAACACAGTTTTAAAAGAACAAGCAATACAACTTTTTGTTATCAATTATTTTCACTTACATAAATTTATAGATAAACTTTTTACAGACACATATTATTAACTATTTGTTGTAGTTCTTCAAAGAAATATTTCTTTTATTTGCTGTTAAAAACTTCAACTTTTTTTTTCTTCTGGCCAGGCAGATTTTAAAATTCAGTGCAAATTATGGTGGATATAATGTTAAGTATACAAATTTTCGAAAGAGTTATAAAACTATTATACTACTAGTTTACAACTCTTGTACAACTTTTATACAATTCTTAAGCAGTTCTAATTCAATTCTTCGCCGTAAATTTTTAATATAATACTTTAAATAAAAAATGTATTAAAATAAAATAGGGAATATACTCCTTTGCCGAATTTCGTTACCTTATAATTGTTCAAGCAAACTTTCTCTTAATTTTATTCTTATAAAAAAAAACTTTTGCTTAACAAATCACCTAATTTTCTTAAAAATACAGTGTAAGTGAATAAACTCTGCAAAACTAATCGTATAACAAATATACAAATTTTCAAAAGAACAAGCAATACAACTCTTATACTACACTTATGCAACTGTTTTACAACTTTTGTACAGCTTTTATAAAACTCTTAAACAACTTTTGACAGTAAATTTTTCATGATATAATATTTTCATGTATAAATAAATAAAAATAAAATTCATAATTCAAAAAAAAAAATTATAAACAATATACTACTTTTTAACCGCAATCCGTTACTTTATAATATTTGCAACCTCTAAACAACTTTTATATAACTTTTAACAGTTAAGTTTTCATGATGCATGATTTTTATGTAAAAATTTATAAAAATTATATTCCTTAACCAAATTTCTTTACCCGATATTTTTCAAACTGATTTTTGTTTAAATTTATTCTTATAAACAACTTTGCTTATAAAACCACCTTGTTTTCTATAGAAACAGATAAATTCTGCTAAAATAATCGTATAACAGTTTGTTTTAATTTAAATATAATTCAAAGCATAACAGTTTTAAAAAAAGCAAGCGCTACAACTATTTTATAAAACTGTCATACAACACTTATACAATTTTGTTTTGTGTGGTGATAGTATCAAAAATACTTTTGATTCTCGTTATAACTCTTATAGTCTTGTATAACTGGCATACAACTGTTACACAACTGTTATACATCTTTTATTCAACTGTTATACAACTAATATACAATTTTTATGCAACTTCAATAAATATTTTATACAACTCTTACAGCTCTAATACATTTCTTGATCGTAACTTCTCTCTGATATAATATTTTTATGTTAAAATACATATATTAAAAAATTTGAGTTAACCATTTTTTCACCTCTTATATAGATTTTAGCTACTGTATACCTTTTTAAACTGACACTTTCATATATATTTTTATAGAACAACTCTTCATATATATTTTTATAGAACAACTCTTTGCTTCAAAAATTTCCCCATTCAGAAAACTTTCAATATAAAATTCTCTAACGGTACGCCAAATACTTTTATATACAAGATTTCTAAAACAACCAGAGCAGGTGCTGCGTGTCCAATCCACAAACCCAGCTAATATATTCAATTAAGAGCACCTAGATTTACAAAAAAAAAATTTTCTTATTTCATCAACTACATATTTATAAATCACTTTATTATCAATAGATTTCATTATATTTTCTTTGCTAAAATATTAAGTCAAATCTATTTGATTCATATTAAAAAAAAAGTTGTTAAAAAAAATACATTTTAATAAGACACGTTTTGTTTTTCGCTCAGCTATAAATTCATTTATCTAGCAGTTCGTACAATTGTTGTCTTTCATACACGCAAATACATTCATACAAACACAGGACAGGGTACGTGTGCACAATCACCAGATGATTTGTTTTAAATTTGACTATTTTTTTCTATTTATTTATTTCTAATGTATTTTGTATGTTCTGCTTTTCATTTCATTACATTCTACTGTACACTAGCTATACAGAAAGAAGACAACTTTATATAAACACAAAATTGAATGCATAAAAATGCACACAGCAATAAAATCAATTTTGAAAATACACCATACAAGCTAGACAAAAAGAAAAACTGACAGCAGCAATAGTATGAATAAAATATTATACTGTAAAAACTTACAGGAGGTGGCCAAGTGCTAAAGGAATAAACGCCTGATGTAAATTATTGATGGGATGCGGGATTAAGTTGAAAATTAAAATATAAAGTTTGCACTTGCTTTTTAGTTTGTATCTAGTGAACTGTGTCTTCCCTGTTTTTTTAGGGGCATGCATATGAAAACAGCCATAAATAATAACAGGGAATAAGAAAAAAAAAAAAGAAAGAAATGGAAAAAATATAGCAGATATTTATGTTTTAAAATTTACTGTAAATTGTGATTGGAATTTGTAATTGAATATAAAATACTAAGCTGCAAAACATAAAGAAATATATTTCTATATGAAGTCGATTAGTTTGAAAATAGCTTAAGTCTGTCTATAAAAATTATCAAGTAAAGAGCATTTTTATGTTATCTTTGAATTTGAAATAAATTTTACGTAAAAAAAATTAAATTACTTAAATTAAAATGATATGTATATATTTATCAGCAGACTTAAGCTGCTTGCAAAATATATATAAAATATTAAGTCCTTAAATTTACTAATTTAAGTCTGTTTTTATGTAAAAGACTGATGTGTGTGCATAAAATATAAAGTTTGATAAGAAGGTTCAACGGCCTACGAAAACAGCATGATGTTCTGTTATACTGAGTGTTTTCGAAAGAAACCATTTTAATGGCAATATTTTACATATCTCTCTTCTATGGATATTGTTTATAAACAACTTCTGTTATACAAATAATTTTTAGAATTTTATTATACAAAAAACTTCTCTTATACAAACTGTATTTGAAATTCTGTGATTGAACAACTTTATACAAAAACTTTTTGAAATTCTCTTATACAAAAGTTGTAAAAGCTCTTAGACAATTTTTTAAAATAATTAAAAAAAATTGTATAAGAGCTTTTTTTAACTATTTGTAGCAGACAATTTTATAAAAAATCTCTTGAGACATAAAACTGTTCTCCCGAAAAAACTAAAAGCAAATAGAAGACACCAGGAGTAGTTGAAATAATCAAAGCATTTAAATTAAATTTTTGTTCATTTTAATGCATTTCACACATTTGGTAACCAACCCAGTACATTAATTTAACATTGGAATGTTTCATTGGCTACTTTGCTTTTCGTTATACCAACTCTCTAAAGTAGAATTACTTCAGCTGGGTTTTATCAGTGAATTTTTTCTAAAGCTGCATGCGAATGTTTAGTTTTGCTCTTTTTATTTAATTTAGTTTTTTTGCTGTTTCAATGTCTATTTGTCTGTCTTTCAGTCAGATTGTCTGTTTATCTATGTTTTTGATTACTTGAAAACTATTTTCAGCTTCAAATGACGGACTGTCAGTAAGAAAAAAAGCTTAAACATTTTTTTCATTTTATTTTTGTGCAAGTTTTAAATTGCCTTTAGACAGCCAGAGATTTTATATGCTATTTTTTATATTATATTTTCATACAAAACCAGCTAAAAACTACGATGCCCTTCAAGCGGTCAGTAATCTACTTAACGTTTATCTCTGTAATAAATACGTATTATATTAGCTTATGCGGGCAATGCATGCCAATAGAACGTCTTTAAAGCTGGATTGCTCAATACAATTTTAAAGGAATTTAAGGGTTTCGTTTTTGTTTGTGGTTGGTTAAAGGAGAGAGGAAACATTGGGCCTAATCGTGATTGGCGTTTTTCGACTTCAAATTCGACAATTTGTAGTAGATTAAAGAAAATAAACAAAATTTTTCTTTAATCTAGTACAAAACGCCTAGTTGGTACTGGAAGCTCAACTTCAGCATCAATTTTTTCATCGCTATAGCGAAAAAATTCTGCCGATCGGTGCAGCGTAACTTCTTTAATTGACAACGCTTGGTTGGATTATATTATAAAACCAATTGAACAAAAATATTAATTGCACTTAAAATATTCTGTACGTAAAATTAACGGAAATTGTAATCTAAAATAAAAGACAGTTCAATTAAAACCCCGTCTACTTATTTTTAATTTAAATTTAATAAAAAGTTTCTTAATTTTAAATGTCAGAAAATTAACTGGAAATTAACTGAAAAATTAATGACTCGTTCTTTGCTCGGATCAATTTAACTGTCACAATACCTAATCACAACTCCCGTAAAAATTAAAGATGTTTCCCTTGTTGCTGCTATTTTTACTGTTAATTAATCAACCCCAAGATCCGTAAAAACAAATGATTTTTGTTTTATTTTTAAATGATCTAATGTCACGTCGAAGACTAGCCCCCATATTCATAAACGATTAGTAAAGCTAATGTATGCATTAAAATCGGGTTTCCAATACAAGGTTCGTACATTAAACCAACATTAGCTTTAATAAATTTTTTATGAATGTGGGGCTTATTATTTCGTATCTTTAATTATTATTTTATTAGTTTTATATATTTAGTCATTGTTTGATATTTTACTATACACAGAGAATCGAACAAAGCTCCTTCAGGTTTGAAGTCCAACGCACTAACCACTCGGCTAAAGCATAGTATGTAAACCAGCGGCAGCAAGTTACTATAAACTTACTCTTAAACTCTTTCGCTTTCATAAAATATTATTTCTTTTCTGGTTATGAATGTGAGGTATTGGCTGGAACTGAACCTGTAACCTACGGGTTAGTAGTCTAGCACACTATCCACTACACTACCTATTAAAAAATAATCATATTCATTTATTTTAAATTACAATTTCAATAAATTTTACGCATAGAATATTTTGAGTATTTGTGTGCGTTATAAAAAACGTGTACTTTTTTGGTACTTATAACATAAAAAAACGGACAATATTGGAAGCAGCCGAAAATCCGTATTAATGTTTACTTAGTACTTTTAATGAATGTTAGAATAAGTTTAAAATAAAATTGCTTATAATTTTAAATGTTTATTCATTTAAAAATTACTGCAGAGAATACTTCTTGAATAAAGTAAATTCCGCTACTGTAATAATTTTGTAACTGTGCTACAATTCATATTGTGTGATTTCTTCGAAATGTATTGGGTTTTAACACAGCCCAAGGTACAGCGCCACATGTTACATGGACAACACCCGGTTTGATTTCACATGTCAAAAAATTTTGATAAATTTGTTTGCCCTATAACTGAAATATTTTTATTTGGTTATTTGGGATGCTGACTTCGTATGTGTAATCCATTTTTTTAATTTTCTCTAGTTTTCGAGATATACAGTTATGTCAAAACTGAAGAACAGTTTGTCCTATTTAGTTAAATAAAAAATTCTGAGCTCAAAATTATCTTCTAGCCATGCAGATGATATATGTCTAAAACAAACTAGACTCATAAAATCCGGGTTCGGGAGATATTTAACAATAATTGTGAATAAGTACGAAATTAACCCTTAAACATCATAACTTTTGACTGATTTCTGTCCATCAAGCTGAGTGCCTTTGAAGACTTGTAGTAGAATTCGATAACAAATAGTTTTTATTTAGGATATTGTATTCCGCTAAGGCGAGTTTGTTTGCCCCTTAAAAAGTTCAAAAATGAATTTTCGGTCGAACTATATGGTTTCTAGCTCAAATATATTTCATTCTTCTGGCTTAAGAAACTGTCAAAAAATTGCTTTCCTGAAAAAATCGTTGAAAGCTGAGTGGAAAGTAAAATAAGTTTTAGTGTGTTAGTGAAAAGGTGTGAGTGTATTGCGACTTTCTTGCAATTACTTTCATGTGTAAATGCTAAGTAACCATCAACTGAAAGCTGAATTTAAAGCTGAACAACTACAGGATACCTCTGTCGAATTGATTAAAATAAAAGGATATTCAATCTAGTTGATGCGATCATGGTTGATCTCGAAACATCATGATGTAAGTTCAACCTTCCGTACAGTCAAAAATTTTCTTTGTCTTTTCTTGGTCCCTGTACCAGAATCAGTCGTTAGAACCTGGTTATACTTTTTTTGTACGTTGTACAGTATTATCATTCTTCATAAAGAATTGAAAATCATAACTTGAACCTGACTAAAATTCTTCATTAAACACAAATTATGATTAAAAAAGTTGGTTTTTAATAAAAATGTAAAATTGCTTTGCTATCTTTTAAATTTATTTTGCTGTCTATATAAATGCTGGTTAGTATAAATACTATCTGTTTATTAGTCCGCCTGTCTCTCTGCCTGTTCGTCTGTGTGCTTTCTGTTATTTGCCTGGTGCTAATGATGATGATAACTTGAGTATTTTTTTTCTTCTTCTTCTTAATTCTTGATAAATCAACTCTCCTCTTGATGACTATGGTGGAGTTATTTTCGCATATTTCCTTATATTTTATTTCGCTTATCATAATCATGTCCATAATAATTATTTACTTACTGGCTAAAAAAACTTATTTCACATTTTGCTTGCCATTTATAATAAATATGCATGATTATAGTGTGTAGTAAGAAATCATTGGCCTGCATAAATTATTTATACTTTAAATAAACAGAAGAGGTTTTGAACAGAAAATAATAAACTTAATAGAGTGAAAAATTTTAAAGATTGAAATTACCAGTTTTATATTAAAATTAATATAAAATATTCTTGTAACGTTTCAAATATTTATTTAACAAATTTATTATTAAATTTTCTTTACAAAACATTAAGCTGTAAGAAATATATTTAATATATTTAAAAAAAAATCAATTTGCATTACATGTGAAAAATGTTTACAAAATCATATTTAGTTTTGCGTTTCATCATAATGCCTTTTATTCGAAATTTTATTTAAAAAAAAAATTTGTTTGCTTATTTTTCTTACAAAAAGGATTTGGTACTCCATCAATATTATTTATTATGTTTTCTTTTATTTGCTTCCAATATGTAAAAGTTGTATATTTGTGTGTCTGCTTTTTATTTTTTAATATAGAAAGTGTTAAAAATGTAAATCAAAGTAAATATAATTGAAAGCATGTTTAAGTTAAAAGGACTTAGAACGAAGCTTGAGTCGGTACAACAAAAATTTTTACGATTTTTCAATCTATGTGTATCCATTTTTTAGGGTTCCGTAAACAAAATATGATAAAGCTACCTTATTGCTTTCGCAGCGATGGCATCTATCCGACTGTCTGTCTGCCTTCATATACATTCCCTAACTATCCAGGAATTAGAAATCAAGCATGTTATATACCGAAAGCTTAGCGTGAAACATAAGTGATTTTTATACCAAAGGCTGATGATAGATCTGTGCATCTACCTAAATCATTTAGATTAATCAACCTCAGCTCGCCTCTCTTCAAAACGATGGAGAAACTTGTGTATAATTATATTAGGAAAAACTATATCCCATTGAGTCCTATGCAGCCGTTAACCAAAAACCCCTATGTGCTTTTATAGACATTCAAGGACCCTTCGAAAATATATCCTATCATGCGATCGAAAACGCTCTCGATAGGAAAAGGCTGTGGTGTTACATCGCCTCTGCTATGGAAGTTGGTCATCGATAAGCTATTTGAGCAACTCAACAACTTCGGTTCCTGAACATGTAATTACGCCGACGATCTTATTCCATCTGTGTTAGGACGGGAGGATGAAACCATATCGGAAAGAATACAGCAAGCCTTAAATATAACTAATAAATGGTGCAAAGATCGTTCCATTGTCCATCAACACGGAAAATACATTCGCTGCACCTTTTACCTAATGCAAAAAGCTTAAGCCCACGGAACCATCTCTAAATGGTTCAATTATCAAGTTCTCTAACGAAGCTAAAAACCTCTGCGTCATTCTTTACAAGTCACTCACTTGTAAATGACATGTTTCCTATACGGCCAAAAGAGCTACTAGGACCCTTCATGCTTGCCAACGTGGGGACTTAAACCAGGAATGATATATTGGTATTTTATCACCATAATAAAACCAATACTGATAGACGATATTCTACTGGGGTAGCAAAAAACTGAACAAGTCGCTACTAGAGCACTATCGCTTAATATGTACTTCGATCAATGGACTATTATAGTGAACGAGTAGACCTGGACGAGCTTACTCCGGTTTCCAGGTATCTGCAGCATAAAAACCGGAGATCTGGTGTACCATTTACAACTGATAGGAAAGTTTGTGAATGACCCATGTATCAGGATATATGATCAAATACAATTGACATCAGTCTTGAACAAAAACGTTGATGTTTTAGTCTCTGAAAGGAACCACGTAGATCTTGATCAGATTTGATTCACTGGCGTCTCCAATCAGGAAAATAGAGATACGAAGGCTGGATTATATGTCCATAACTTTCAAAAGGCAGTTGCCATGTCTAAATATCCGATGATATTCAGACGGAAGTCAACTCCATCCTCATTTGTGTTAAAGAATGTTTGAGGAAAAAATGTAATGGCGTTAGAATTTTTTACATATGAGATAGCCAGGCAAAACTAATGGTCTTAATCTCTTAAGAGATAAGGTCGGGTGTTATCATGTATTGTGTTACATCTTTAAATAAACTGACGCTAACTGAGGACATGCTGGAAACGAAGGGGCTGACTATCTAGCTAATAGAGGAGCTAAATGTAGGTTTATGGCACCGGATCCCTTCTTTGGTATCTTACGTGGAAATGTTAAAGAGAAGAATAGTTCCTGGGTTCAGATGTAACTTGTTCTGCATTGGGAAGTCTTTCACGGTCTAAGCCAAGGAAAATGGTTTATTACGTTATCCCAAAACAAATCCCAAAAGTTACTGCTAATGGACAAAAATAAATTTAACTGGACGGTTTCAAATGGCTGTTCTTTTTCCGACCACATCGTTACGTGCAATTTTCGCTAGGGATTTGTGGGACTATACCGGAGCCGGAAGAAAAACTAATTGGGAACTGCAGAACACTCAGCTACCAAGAACTCCGACTTCGGTCGCCACAATAATTAACATTGTAGATATTGATTTGGCGGTAGACCTTCCTATTGGAACTTTCCGCTGCGCCATTATCTTGCGATGCAAACCAGTAGAATGTAATAGTCCGACAAGGAGGCGGTCAAGGTTACTCAAGTCACCACTCTATAGCAGCATCCGTTGGAATGCTCCTCCTAGTGGCTGAGAGTAGCTGGTACTCTCGCACGAACCAAGGATAAACTGAGGACGAGGGTTTGGAACTGAACCTAAAGACATACAAGCTACTTTTTGCTAAAGACAAAGATAATATTAGATCGTGAATCCTGCCAAAAAGCTCTGCAATCGTATCTGCAATCTAGCTGAGATCGCGTTTGGTGCCATATGGTTGGTCTTCAGCTGAATGGCACATGGCCATCCGTAGCGTCCACCGAATAACTAGGTACATGGGATTGTGACAGCAGATACATGGACTCCCATTATTGTATGTAGTGATGCCATCTAGCACCACATTGTTTGAGGTACCAGGAACACCACCAAACGAAGTGAGTGGCTACATGATTTTATACTCTTGAAATAGCTAATAGAAGTTCTGAGCCAACTTTATTTTTGTCTCCAACCGTAAAGAAGCCTTCCACATAACGGCGGTTAGTATACAATACTGGACGGTTTCGAAACACTGTTCTTTAGCAGACCATCGTTATGTAGACTTTTCTCTAAGAATTTGTGAGATTAGACAAGGAACTGCAGAAGAGTATCCTCCTTGATACTCTGACTTTGGCTTTAGGAATAAATGACATGGTGGACGTTAATTAGGCGGTAGACCTTCTGATGAATCTTTGCGCTATGCCACTATTTGGTTAGTAAATGTAAGGGCAAACTACCTTGATGGAGTCATGATATTGTACATTCGCATAGCGAATATCGAACAGGTGACTACTCGAGATACAAAACCTCTTGGAATAAATTAAAAAAATCTAGGGAGAAACGCTGACAGAGAGTCTTGCAGAAATGTCTGCAATAGTGGGTAAGGATCTTCCGAAACCAACCGGTTGCACAAGATATTAGCAATTTCACCAGTAATACGCGATACACACTTTCCTAGCTCCTGAAATAGGACCTAAAACTGGTTGTATACCTGAGTCGCCCAACTTAGTCACTGGCTCTTTGAACAATTGTACATTGAATTTTACGATAAACAGCTTGGATCTCCGGTACCAGACGAAATAGTTCTAGCAAAAATGTGGACCTAGTTGTACCTTGGCTATCAATAATATACGTGGGGTGTTTCAAAAGGGCATACATACACCATTATGCAAAGGTGGCAAGACATCACACACTAAACCTTAGGACTTCATGCCGATTACTCTGACGTTTGTCCTCCTCAACATTAGAAATATATATTGACATTAATTTGAGAATTACCATACCTATGGAACTTCTCTCTTCTTCTCAACACGTCTACACTAGAGGCAAATCTATATAAACCGCTTTTCACGCTCTAGTCAGTTTCATAGCTAGCCTCTCTCTAGATACAGGGTCGTCGATGAGATGGTGGCGTTACGGATTGATATTAATATCTACCAGTTTGAAAAAAATCTACTAACAAATAGAGTCACAAATAGAGTGCCTCAATTAGCAATGTTGCTGAAGGTGGGATTAAATTACCCCTTTAACTCTTTGCTGCTAAGCTTTGAACGTAAGATGCTCAAGAATGTCGCATAAACTTCTAACATAGAAGTCGCAGTCTGTGGTAAGCATTTGAGCACAATATCTCAGTGTATGGAGTCTGCACTTCGTAGCAAATGGAGTACCACCTATGGGCTTGGTGTCAATACAGATAGAATTGTACTGGTACTTATTACCAGGAAAAACAAAATTGATATCTCTGTGCCTCCATAGCTTAACGGGACGAAGTTGGTAGTCTCGGATAACTCTAAATACATTAGTATAATCTAAGACATCAAACAATCATGGAACCTAAATATCTAGCAAAAGAGCAATCGGTTACTGTTGGGATATAGAGACCAGAGGCGTCGTCAACTGGATCTTTATTGAGACGGTATTTATTAAATATTATGGGCTTTCGCCCATAATATTTTATGGTGTAGTGCTTTGATTGGATACGGTGGAGAGAGACTCTCATAGCAAAACACTTGAGATTGAGTTGGTCAAAGAGCTATCTAGCTCTATTTTCCTAATGTTGGATACTGAAAAGTTATATCTTTAGCATGTTCATAAAGACTCCGCAAACAAAACAATAAAAAGAATCCCTGCGCTAAGTAATCTTCTGCCTTGCCAGCCAGGTTAGATACTTCTAGGATTGTGCTCGCAAACAAAACCATAAGAAACGATAATGAAATTTGTGAAATGTAAAATAACTTGTATAAACATATAAAAAAATGTGTGCTATTTTCACTTAAATATTTTTGCATAAATTGAAATTGATATTTTACATTTCAAATGCTTGATAATAATAATATTTGTTTTTCACCTTTTATTTGTTATTTTCAAATTTTCATCTACAAAGTATTTATTTAGAAAAAGGTACATATACCTCCAGTTCTTGTAGCACCACCAAATTATATTCTATTGTATTATTTTTATCATTATCGCCATCATTTTCCA
Organism: Panzeria rudis; assembly: GCA_956483635.1. Classification (NCBI taxonomy): domain Eukaryota; kingdom Metazoa; phylum Arthropoda; class Insecta; order Diptera; family Tachinidae; genus Panzeria; species Panzeria rudis. Next base: position 12,878,349 of record OY101449.1, read on the forward strand.
TCGATAAAAGAAATACTTTTCCATAGATTTGTATAAATTTTTGTACGTTATTTTCTTGCCATGAAGTTGAAAAAATAAAAACAGAAAAGGAAAACAAACAATATTTCAATTTTCAAATTCAACGTAATAAGATCCGAAGACCAATAAGAGGTAGAGGAGGGAGATGGGGGTGGCGGGAGAGGGGTGAAGGAAGCAAGCTGGCAAATAATATAAACTTTTATGACTTAACTATGCTTTTAACACTTTCTATTCTCTGCCACTACTATTCCCCCTGCTACTACTTTATTTACTACCAAACTAAGCAAGTTCTTCATTTAGCCAACATTTTCTTATAGCATTCGATATTTTGTACCCTTTCCCCGCTCTTATACTTGAATTCAATATACAAATGTAAAGAAATTCTTTTGAATGGTTGATAAACAAAAATTATATTAAAGTTTTGTATACTCTTTTTTTCGAAAAAGTTTTCTTTTTCTGAAAAAAAAAATAAGAAACTTGTTTGTTTGTCAAGTTGTAGTTGTATAAAAAACGTCAACTATACAATATTTTTCTTAAAAATGAGTAAAACAGTTTCTAACATTTATATTAATGGATACTTATGCTGAAGAGAGTTAACCCAGTTAACCATGAAAGTAAATGTTTGTTGACCATTCAAGAAAGCCCTTCGAATGGAGTTATAGTAACCTTCTTATACGGAAAGTTTTCGTGTGTATCTTTCAATTGAGTTAAAAAGATAGACTCACCTCCAAGCTTCAGATTCAAATGGAATGATATGAATCCAACAAACTTTAAAATATGCTTAAGGGTTTATTAATATGATTATTTCGAACGTATTTGCTTTGTGAATCTAAATTGATTATTAGGCTAAGGTTCGTAACGTTATATTCAGAAAGAATTGGGCATGATTAATATTCGAAGGAACAAGGGAAAAATTAACAGCAACTTAAATTTTCAACGTACACATCAGAACAGAGTAGCGCCACTTTCGGAAGCCGCTACACTTCCATCGTCAGTGCTCACGTTAATTTCGTACTTATTCACAATTAGTAATCTGCTTAGGACATTGAAAGCCAAACGTTTAAAGTATAAAATGTTTCCAGCACTGTATGTAAAACACTACGAGAAACATTTTTGTGAGACATTTTAACCATCTAACTCTTCGTTGTATGGGTCTTTTTATCCCTTTCTTAAAAAAGGGATACAGGTCTTACAAAATTATTTGCCATAAAATTCCATTTCAGGTTTTCAGAGATTTCCAAGCTGCAAAATCTTGAAGCTTGAACGCCAGAAATCAATTAAAAACTTAAAAGGCGTTTTAGGGTTAATTTCATACTTATTCACATTTAGTAGTCGGCATAGAAAATCTTGAAAGCCTTAAGTTTAATGTATAAGATGTGTTCAGCATTTTTATGTAAATCACTACGACAAACAATTTTGTGAATTATCTTAACCCTCTAAATCTTCTTTGTATGTGTCTTTTTGTTCCTTTCATTAAAAAGGGTTACAAAACTCTCATTTAGTGGTGATAACAGGGGCTAAAATGTTCTACAAAAATATTTGTTATTAAATTCGAATAAAAGTCTTCAAAAACACCTAAGCTCCAACACTTTCACTTTTCAACACTTTTGTGTAAAACACCACGAGAAACAATTTTGTGGAACCCTCGAGCTCGAATTATTCGTTGTATATTCTACAAAAATATTTATTATGAAATTCTATTACAAGTTTTTAAAAGCGCCCAAGCTTCAGATTCAGTTTGAACGCCAGAAATCATTCAAAACTTTAAATGTGTTTAATGGTTAATTTCGTATTTATTCACAATTAGCAATCGGTATACAAACTCTTTTAAGCCTTACGTTTTAGGTATAATATGTGCTTAGCGCTTTTATGTATAACACTGCAGAAAAACTTTTTGTAGAATATTTCAGCCCGCTATATCGCCGCTGAAAGGGAGTTTGTTCCTCTTTTTTAAGAAAATGACAAAAATACCCACACAATCAGGTAACTTCACTTTGTTATGAACTAAATCGTCTTATCGATCGATTTTCGTGCAAAATACCATAATTCGTTTGAAAAATTTCAATTAAAAAAAAATTATTATATCATTCCGAAGAACTCCGAAACCTTTAACAAATTATTGTTCAAATATCCTAAAGACACGTAAAATTGAAATAATATAATTATCAAAATAGGACTAGTGTTTCTCAAGTTATAATAAAATCTGAAGAGCAGCTTCTTCCAAACTTAAAAAAATGTTTTTCTTCAAAAAACAGGTATTTCAAAGTTTCATGAAATAGAGCTTATTTTATTTGCAGCATATGTTTCTTTATGATGAGTTTTTAAAAAATTTAACAATTTTGCCATTTGCGTTTTGTTCTTATAAATTTTTGAAAAATAAAAATTTTTTAATTTTGCCATATTTTTCGTCATTGCCGTCTTAAAAATTTCGAAACGGTTGAGTGTATAAAAAAATAACGGTAAACGGCTCAAAGGTAATTTTGTTTTAAGTCCGTTAGTGGTCTTTCTAATAAAATTGGACAACTCCTCTCCAAGTTATGATAAAATTGGTAGAGCGGCCTCTTCAAAAATTCCAAATTTTATAAAAAAAAATAATAAATACTTTATGTATAGAAATTAAAATTTCGACTGTTTTTGTAGTTAGGAGACCATAACACATCAACAACAAAAAAACATAGGAATACTCCTTTGCATTTTTCTTGTTTTTATGTTCAATCTTTACTGAACCCCAAGTAACTCTCTGAGACTGACGTCGTATTCTAGCAGACAGGAGTAAACAGAAAACATTGTTTTACGCCATAATTATACAAATATCGATTCTGGTGTTTTCAGTACCTTCTTATTACGTACTCATGTGCATTGATATTATCTCTTTTCTCTCTATATTGATTAGCTTAGGTATAACCTAAAATTAATGTTAAACTTTTTACCACAAAAAATAATATATGAAGTTTTTTTTTTTGTTTTTGTGTGGATGTAAGTTTTTTAAGGCTAATTTATGCCATGCCAATAATTTAGTTTTTAATAAGATTTGTCGTTTTGTTTTCTACAAAAAATTACAATAAGTATTAAACTACTTCATTAAACTAAAATCAAAAATATTTTCAGTGGGCTTACAAACGGAACTTGGAAAATGTAAGCAGTTGAAATAGTGTCTAGTATACCACCACGTCAGTAGAATTGTGATAATGAAGTCACGTCAGTCGCAGAGGGTTAAAATTGCTACCTTAAAAATATTGTCTGTTTGTCTCGAAGTCTGCCTTTTCAAAAAAATCTGTCTATTGGGTAAAATATTTTTTGCTACTTCCAACAAATTTAGCTCCCACACCACTCAGTTGGCTTGATTCTGAATAAACTTTTTATACAATAATAAAAAACCATATATTTTTTCTTCTTGCTATTGCACAAGAGAAGAGTTAAAATGTATATTAAATAAACATTCTCAACAATATGATTTATTTAATATTCCTTTTCCATACAAACATATAATTTATATCTTTTATTTTATTATTTTCTTTTATTTAAGTCTTTTTCCCTCTCTTCTTTTTGAATATCATGTACCATGACAACTTATTTGGATGTATTTTATTTCATGTACAATAAATGTCCTGGTTTGTTTAGTTTGTGTGTGTGTTTGTTTTTTTTCTATTTTAACAAATAATTTAAGTAGATGTTGTCTTTCTAGTCTTACAACAAGCATTTGCCACACGTCTTTCGAAATACAAATAGAATAGAAAAATATAAATTCTAAACACTTTTCTGTTGCTAACTTCTTTAAGAGCCTTTTCAAAAAAAAAAGGTTCTGAAAATAAAACAAAACTTTTATTTATATTAAGACAATTTAGTTTCATAAATTTTTGTTTATTTAAAATGTATTTGCTTAGCAGCATACTATTATACTAGTTTAATAAAAATACAAATTGAATATGTATTCATTCATTTCAAGAATATTTGATCCAAAACGAAAATACTTTTTTATTTTTTCTTGCTTTATTGTTTTAAGAAAATTTATGGAAATTCTATATTTAAATGACAAATCTAATGAGGAATATTAAAATTTTATGAACTTTGACATTTTAAAGTTTTGATTACAACCTCGCCTAAATGTGTATAAAATTGTTTATTGAATTTCAATAAACTTTTGCAAATGTAGAGACTAGTAATTACAGAGACTTTGCTGTAAATAAACTCTTTATCTACACTTGTCATTTACAGCTACTAAATACTTTCATTTGCGTCACATCTTCTTAATTAAAGGCCATTGTTTTATTAATTAAATAATTAAAAATAGATATGGAAAAGATGTAAGTGACTAAATCTTTAACTTTTAAGTTGAAATAATACAGCCTTTTTATCACAATTGTTGAAAGATAAGAATAAATATTTTATCTAGCCTGGCAAGGAAAGTCCCTTTAGAAATAGTTTATTTGAATCTTAAATAATAAAAGACTATCTTTCATTACACCCAAGCCTAGTGTGGAATTCACTGGCAAATAGGGCCATCGCATCCAGTCTAGGGCGGGCTACCATCTGTAAAGTAGCAAGCCGAGGCACTCCACTCCAACCCCTTGCACTAAAATCTTTCCGCATTTATTTACAAATGATAATATTTCATATAATATTTCATTTGTAAATTCTCAAATGGTTTTTGAAAGTCTTTGCAGAAGACAAGAGGTTTGTGACTGTTCAAAGTTGTGCTTGAAGTCTACTGACGATTTGGTAAAGCGCCAATGAAAAGCATATAGACAATGTTTAACTATCAGCAAATAAACTTCATTTAAAGTAAACTTGCTAACTAGAAATTCTTAGATATTTTTGTATCTAAATATTAGATTATTGTGTATACGATGGACTCTTACCTATCGAATGACAACTCGATAGATGTAGATGTTCGATTACTCGTTGACGAATGTTATCATCTCAAATTACGAAACTTTTTATCCGATATCGAATGGCATGATGCCAAAATGAAAAATTTCGATCAATTCTGTTTGATATCGTATGCGGTGATTAGACCTGAGTAGCCTTGTCTTGCAGAGCTTTGTCCCCTTCATTGTGCACATTGCTCTCGCAACCTCTTTAAAGATATTTGATCTTCCTTTCAAAAACTTTGGTGATATCATTATTTTTTGTCTTCACATAATGAGTATTGAGTCAGCTTTAGGAAGGAACATGCACCGTAATAAAATTATTGCTTCTCTTACAGTCAATGTTTGTTTTGTTATTCCGCAAACCTGTGTGTTTTAGTCGTACATGCCAGGGACACAACAGCCAACCCTAGCATAGGAAACAGATGCTGACCAGATAGCCGTTTGTCTCAGACTGACGCTTCTGAATTTTTTCTCTTTAGCATGTGGATGGATATTTATTGAATGGCGGGCGGTTTCACTTCGTTATGTCGCAGAGTCGTTTTCATATCTGTGTGCATTTTTATTGTACCACCCCTGACTATATCGCTCTGGTCGGCGACTTCGTATTGGGCATTCGTAGCTGGCCTACATATTTGCAGGCTTTCCGGCTATCCGCCTATGGCTATGTCTATATCTATGTCTATACCTACTTCTATGTCTATGTCGTTATCTATATCGATGTCAATGAATTATTAAAAAGTCTTTCTTATATAGAAATGTCATAAACTGTTTGTGCTTCTAAAAATCATACAATTAAAAAAAAGCTATAAATTTCGTTTTCGCAATCAATCAAGCAAATAACTTTTTTCCAAATTCTTGAGCTTTGTTAAGCTCACTGCGGAATCGCCCTTTCTTGCAATTATAAACTTGCTATAACATTTTCTCAAGCTACTGCTTGTACTAGCCAATTTCTGTTGAGATTATTCCTTGAATAATTGCTTTAAATTTGTATTAATGCGTAATTGGAGATTTTTCAAATGCCCTCATAAGTAAAATAAGCAAACAAACAAATACGCCCTCAGAAAAGGACATTAACGAGGATCATCCTCTTGAACTTGTTAAAGAAAAAATTCTGCTTTTTTTCTTATCCGGCCTGCTGTTTGTTCATCAATCATTGCCATTGAATTTTACATCGTTTTTTTACATTTTACCTTTTATTACTTCATCATGGCCCTCTTCTCTTGCATTCGTTTAAATTTTTTTCGTTTTTGCTGCCAAGGTCCCTTAACATTTTGATGAACAATTTTTTGTCAGTTTTATAGCAGAAGTGGGAAGGAATTTGGTGTATATGTGTGTGTGCTGCAAAAAATAAAAATCCGTTATTGAAGCCTAAAAAAATTCATTCAATTTTATGCTGTTTACTTAACTATACCGCACAGCTCTCACTCCATAAAATTATGTACGTTGCCTAAATATTTGAAAGCTTTTAGTTCCAAACTGCTTGTGTTTTTTTCTTTTACTTTTCTTTCATCTGGTAAAGCTTATTCATATATTTTTTCGTGTTTATTCATTCATTACGTTAAAAATGATTGATTGGCTGGCTGTTTGTTAGTTTGTTTGTTGTGATGAGCGAATTAGTTTTAGGGAATTGGATTTATTTTTGTTGGCTTTTGTTTTGAAAACGATTTTTTTGTGTGCCAAATTGAGAGATAATGAATTGATAACATACGATATGCAGTATATGCGATAAAGTCCTGGAGTAATATGAATAAATTAAAGAAATATTTTCGCTACAAACTAAATTGTTTAGCACTGTCCCAATTTAATTGTATATAGATAACTTCCTGCTATATTTAGTATATGTAGTGTCTGTAGTCTATGTCTATGTCTATGTCTATGTCTATGTCTATGTCTATGTCTATGTCTATGTCTATGTCTATGTCTATGTCTATGTCTATGTCTATGTCTATGTCTATGTCTATGTCTATGTCTATGTCTATGTCTATGTCTATGTCTATGTCTATGTCTATGTCTATGTCTATGTCTATGTCTATGTCTATGTCTATGTCTATGTCTATGTCTATGTCTATGTCTATGTCTATGTCTATGTCTATGTCTATGAATATGACTATGAATATGTAAGTCTATGTCTACGAGTAGTATGTAGGAGTCTTTAGTAGGAGAATCTTTTTAAGGTTCGGTACACCAAAAGTGTAAAAGAACCATATTGCTTTCGCTACGCTGTCCGCCTGTCTGTCCTTCTATCTGTCTGTCTGTCTGTCATAGGCTATTTCTCGAGAACCGTATGAGCTGCGTACCTGAAAGTTTCACAGAATATATAGAACTTTGACCGCTAAAACAACAAATATACAGTTAAAAATTAAAGGGTGTTCTAAAGCGAACAACGAAAAATGTTAAAATGGTAATGTAATATACAGACACTTATATGTATATAGACACTTTAAATTTTTAAAGTTAGTCTGTAGAATAGACTACACCAATTAACACCGATTTTTAAAACAATTAAAGTTAAAGTATGTAATTTAGACAATTGTTGTGTCTTGGAAACCGTAAGAGGTAAACACTTCAAATTTTAAAAAACGCTACAACTAAAAAAAATCAAATAAAAACAAATTCAAAAAGGAAATTCGCCAAAATAAAAAAGCCCCGTTAAGGAAAAAACACCAAAATCTAAAAAAATCGCTGAAACGCAAAAAATCGCCGAAACTAAAAGTTCGCCAAAAAACTAAAAAAAAAACGCCAAAACCCGAAAAAGTCATCAAAACCAAAAGAAGCGCTAAAAGCAAAAATATCGCAAAAAATGAACACAATCGCTAAAAGCAGAAAAAATCACTAAAACGAACAAAACGCCAAAACAAAAGAAACGCCTACAAAAAATCACCAAAAACCGAAAAAATTGTCAAAACGAAAAAAAAGTGTCAAAACCAAAAAAAAAAAAAAATTGCTAAAACTAAAAAAACACAAAAAAATCGACAAAAAAAAGCAAAAACCGAAAAATAGACAAAAAACGAAAAAAGCACCAAAATGAAAAAAATCGCAAAAAAAATAAAATTAAAAAATTAAACGAAAAAGCAGAACGAAAAAATTGCTAAAATGAAAAAAGGGCAAAAATGGGAAAGGATACATACATATACGTGTATTCGTACGGATCCTTTCGCGTGCGAGCCAAAGTCGCACTTTATTAAATTTATTTATATATTATTTATTAACCATTTGTGTCTTTAAAGTCATGCTATAAACTAAAAGTGCTATTTGTTTTATTTTCGTTTTATTGCCTTTTCTTTGTTAAACCCTTAAAGAATGTTTTTTGCTAAATTGTACTATGCTAAGCTTTTTTCTACTTCAATGAAATGTTAATGCTTTAAGCAATTTACTTTTGCTGACACGAGGAAATATGCGGAAAATCAACAAATGGGATTAAAATTCTTGAACGAAACTTAAGCTCTCTCTATCTTGGAAATTTGTTTAACCCATTTTAATAACAATAAAATCCGTAATAAACATTAATACATGGCAAAACCACAATGATAGTGTTTTCTCGAATAAATAAATTTCACTGAATGTATTAATAGAATGGATAAAATAAAGTAAAATACCGCAAATAATCATTATTTCCAATATATTCACATAATAATGGCATATTTGTTCTGTATATTATTAAAGGCATTAAAGTAATTTTTTGAATACAAATACGAGAAAATTTTCAATGAAAAAAAAAGAAAAACCTCACACTTGTTTGGCGGTGGTATTCATTGGAGAGGAGGATTGAAATTGTGCGGGGATTTTATGAACCAAATATATTTTGCTTATATTAAAGTCTTATACACGAGTTTTATTTCAATGCCAAGGTCAAATTTTCATTAAAAAACGTCATATACACAAGAGTACAAAGAACCTTATTCATTTTAATGGCATTTAGTTTAATTTAGTTAAGTAAAGGGTGATTTTTTTTTGGTATGAAAAAATTTATACTAAACAATAAAATATACACAGAAATATTAAAATTGCTACAATTTTATATCACTTTCTAACACTATTAAAATAAAAGAAAAGCACAAAGAGAAATACAGAAAAATCAAATGAATTTATGCTTGCACACGAACATATTTTCATGAATTTCTTTAATTTTGAGAAATAAAAGTTCAATTAATTGTTTAACGACCCTTTTCACAAAGTATGATAAAGAGTTAACGTGGACTTTAATGACAAGTTTTATATGCCGGACTTGCTGTTAAAATCCACATTAACTTTTAATCGTACATTGTGGTCGGAGATAATAAAGATATTATTATTATTATTTATACATATATAAAAGATTTCATATGTGTGTATATTGTTGTCGAATAATTATTTGAGTTTTGCCAAAAGACGTCGTGCTTTAACTGAACAGCTGACTGTTGTCTATTCAATAACATGACAAAAATTATTGCCGTTTAGTTAACGCAGCTAGTAGTGCTTGAAAGTTTAACAAATAGTAAAAACAATAATTTTGGTGCTAACTTCCTTAAACGCCATGTTTAGCATTAAAAAAAGTTTGTGAATTGCACTACTGGACTTATTATAACAATTTTTAGCTTTTAGATTTGAACATTTATCGTTTGTGCAGTTTATATTTTAATGCCATAATTCATAAAAACTTTTCTGACTTATAACAGATTAATAAAACAAATTTTTATAAGCCTCTTGTTGACCGAAAATTTTCTTAAGAATTAAGGCATAAATAAAAGAAAAATTCAATAAAATTAAAATTTTTACTTATATTAAATTTGTTATAAACTAAATGAGAATTTTTACATACATTACTGCATACAGTGTAATTAGTTGGTAAAAATAAGCAAAAAAACAAAAAATATCAATGCTTGTCAAGCTAACCACACAGAAAAAATTATCACCAAAAATTTTTCAAACAAACGTTTGTCTAAAAATAAATTTAATTTTCAGTAAATATTCTTTGCGTAATCAATTAATTGTTTGTTTGACTTTTAGTTAGGACGCAAACACCAAAAACAACAAGAATAATTGACGACATACACACAAATAACAACAACAACAATGATAGCAAAATGAATGCGATTGTACCAAGTTTGTTTACTGAAGATTTTTGAGTGAATCTATTCGTTAATGTCGTTGCGTTAATTCTCATTCACTTTTTTAGAGTCTTTTTTTGTTGATTTTGTTTGATATATTACAAAAAATCTAGTAAATATTTTCGTTTAATATTTGTTAGTATTTTTAAACTAACTAACAGACAAAAATATTGTTTGATATATTTCAGAAAGTCCAGTAAATCTTCTTATTTGATTTAGTAAATTGTTTTGTTTACATATGTAAATATTTTTAGACAAATTATTTTATAGTTTTATACAATTTGTTCACGGGAAATAACACGATTTTTTTCAATGAAATTGTTGAGATATTTTTGTCTATATATAAAAATTTGCTTGTAGGTTCGTTCCTAGACAAAATATTTACTATTTCATTGAATTCCTTTACAGAAAATGAAATTTAGTTTTTTCTGTGCAGGCTACGGACCCCAGAAAAGCCAAAAAATGTATTACCTAACCATGCCGCACCCAAATGTAAACATTCAAAACACCGATATGTTATGGCTGTTTTGGTCCCCTGTACCAAAATCAGGCGTTAGAACCTTTTTATTTATTTAATTTTGATTTTGGTGTACAGTGTCGTTTAGCTAAAGACGTGCTCAGCTATGTACCCAGCCAGGGATCCAAGAAAAAAAAAATGAATTACCTACTCGGACGCGACCACAGAAAAAAATACTATTAAGTTGCTAGAAGATTATGTTAAAAATGATTCATATTAATCGATAATAAAATTCTGTAAAATCCGACAGTGCAACCGACAAATGTTTTACCCTAAAATATATCACCCTATTGTTTAATTTTGTTTAATATAAATAAACGCGTATAAACAAATTTCTCACCCCTTTTACTGAGAATAACACTAAATATCAGCCGGTCTAGTAGTTGAGTTCACAAAATTTATTGCATTAAAGTGTGATGAATTTAATTTATATCAAACACTGCTAGACGGACGTTCAGACATTCATTTACTGTTTATTGCACGATTTTATTTTATTTTTGTCTGCTTATGAAATGGTTTTAAGTGAAATTTTGCATTTGAATTTAACAGCAAAAAAATTCTTATTTATATGTTAGTCGTACTTAGGGGGAACAATATTTATTGTGTTAATTACTGTATAATTACCAAATCTTGGGTAGGGGTAAAAGCTTTTTATTTAAACAAAGGCTAGAACAAATTCGGGTCAAAAACAACAAATAAAAAAAAACAATCGTGTTTAGATATTTTGATAACCTCAACCAATACACCGGATACAAAGTAACATTTGGAATTGTCATTGTTTGTCCATCAACTTTTATTACATAGTCAGAAATTATTGCTTTAGCTACTTGGGGGATGTGTCATTTTCTATGATCTCGCCCTCTCTCTCTCTCTCTCTCCCTAAATGTCATTTGACTTTAAATAATTATCGCGTGTTTAATAGACAATAAATCTAAAAACAAACAAAAAAAAGCTAATTTATATGGCTGCTAATTATATAGATTTTGTACACAAAGTGACGAATTTCAAATTATAGTTAATGTTACCTTTATCGCGGCCACTAAACAAAAATTGTGATACATAAGTGTTGAATGTAAAACACGCCAATAAAAATTGCTTCTTTAATAGAGATTGACGTGGATTTTTTAATGACTCATATTATAATATGATGTAAGCCTAAATCAATAGAAAAAATTGTAGGGTTGTGCTTGAATGAAAAGGAATTGAAAGAAAATGTAAATTAAATTAAATATAAAATAGAAAAAAATATGAGTTTAAGGTGGCTGGTAGCTCTAAAAGTACAGATCGCAGAGAGTTGATAACGCGATCCTTTTTAGGGTTCTGTACACCAAAGGCGAAAAGCTGTCCTAATCTTTTCGCTACGCTACCCGTCCGTCTGTCTTTCTGCCTGCCTGCCTGTCTTTTACAGGCCTCTATCTCGAGAACCGTAAGAGTTGCAGACTTGAAATTTTCACATAATATGTGGAACTATGGCCGCTCCAACAACGAAATTTGTCTAACTTCAAGACTGTTCTAAAGCGAGCAATAAATCATATTGAAGTCCTAATGTAATATACAGATACTTGAAATATATAGTGCGTTTATACGCACGACTTATTTGCAAATAAAAACGTAGTGGTGCCAAGTATGTATTTTTATTGTAATTTACTAACTCACGAAAACAATTGCTTATTAACGCACTATTTGCAAATAAGAAGTTTGAGATGCCACCTTTACTCATGTTTGTTAATAAAAAATAATAAATAGATAAATATATTAATAAATAGATAAATATTCAGTGATTTAATAAATGACAATAAAAAAGTATTTGGCAGCATTTTACGTTCTTATTTGCAAATAAGCCCTGCGCATAAATGTAGTAATAGACAATTTGCATTTTCAAAGGTAGTGTATTATTGGTGGCATGGAATAACGTCCATGGAAATAATGTCCGGTGGTTCCAATTAGAAAAAAGGGTAATAAATCTGTATCCTTGAAACCAGCAATCTGATTACAAAACGATATATGTGAAAATCATAGAGGAAGACCTCAGCTTTAAAGACGTTGAAATTTGGACTAGCCTGTTGAAACACACGTTGAGCTAGAGGGTGTCAAAGTTGATTTATAACTTTTAAAAATATCCGATTTTAATAAATTTAAACTTTCATAAACAGATATTTCGCCAATTTCTCTGGTGTTATCATAGCCAAAGTTTTCCAAAAAATATTTTATGATTCTTAACATAATCCCTGATAACATGTCGAAAAACATTTTTAGTTATCACAATTTATCTAGTAGATAGTGAAAAGGAATCAAAGTCAAAACTTTGAAATGAGAGTGAAAAATGGCTAATTTTAAAAAATCAATCACTGAAAAAATTACAACCAAAAATTTTTCAAACAAAAGTTTGTATAAAAATTAATTTAGTTTTCAGTAAATGTTCTGTCCATAATCTGTGAATTGTTTGTTTGACTTTTATTTAGAACGCAAAACCCAAAAACAACAAGAAAAACTGTGCTGAAAAAAAAAACAACCCCGATGACGACATACACACAAATAACAACAACAACAACAATGATAGCAAAAGGAAAGCGATTGTACCAAGTTTGTTTACTAAAGATTTTTGAGTGAATTAATTCGTTAATGTCGTTGCGTTAATTCTCATTCATTCTTTTAGAGTCTTTAGATAAACATTCAGACTTGAACACATTTAACAAAGTGAAATTTCATAAATGCCTAACACATTATGATGCTGATGATGATGATGACCCAGAAAAAGATTTTGGTAGATATATTTAAAAAATCCACTAAATATTTTTGTTTGATTAAGTAAAGTATTTTGTTTAGTATTTGTTAGTATTTTTAGACTAATTGTTTTATAAATTCAGACAAAAATATTGTTTGATATTTTTTTAGAAAATTTAGTAAATCTTTTTGGTTGATTTGTAAATTGTTTTGTTTACAATTTGTAAATATTTTTAGACAAATTGTTTTATAGATTTAAACAATTTGTTCATTGAAAAAAACACGTTTTTTCAATACAATTTTTGAGATATTTTAGTCTATATTTACAAATTTGTTTGTAGGTCCGCTCCTATACCAAATATTTACTATTTCATTGAATTCCTTTACAGAAAATGAAATTTAGTTTTTTTCTTTGAAAGGATATTCTTTAATGTTATTTTGACCATGTAATTTTAAAGTATCTGAGAAATAGTAGCAGGTAAACTGTTGAAATTTTCACAGCTAGGGGAGCATTTTAAAGGCAAAAAACGAATGCTAAAAAGACAAATTATAAACTAAAGGATATTTTATCAGGTAGTGTAATTTTGAAATTAAACTTTGTCTTGAAAACAAAATTAGCAGTTAAAGGGTAAATTATTAATAATTAAATTATAATTAACGTCTATCATTCAAAATTTATCCATTTTTCACTCTCATTTCAAAGTCTTGACTTTGAACGAATTTTATTATTTCATGCATATTTGAATGTGCTCCAATTCTTCTTAAAAACTCTCCAGGCTGTTATTTTTCTGTCATCATGTCCCTTCCGCCCAAATAATTTTGGTAACACTGTTTTAACTTAGAGTAACACTAGTAAATATTATATTTCATCCATTAACATTTTTAATAAAAAAATATTATTTTATTGCAATTACACAGTGTTCTGTTGCATTTCTGTTTGTTTTAGTTAAATCAAAACAAACATTTTTGTGCATGTTCAGTTCTGTTTAAAACGTAAAGCAAACAGGTGATAGGGCTAATTGCATATTGTACTGTAAGTATGCACAAATATAAACAGAACTACACTTGCCCTCTTACTTATACTAATATGAAAATATAACCCAACAAACATATGTATATGTAACTAAAAGTATTTTCCCATATGAAAAAGAGAATAGGCCATTTTCTTAAGAAAGCCTTGTCATTTCTGAAACTATTTTTGAATAATTTTACAAAATTTTTAATTTTATGAAAATATTTGATCTAACCCTTAAATGTTTTCTGGGATGCTATCACCCAACAATGGCTTGGAAAAGAATTTTTGTTTTGCTAAGAGACATTAAGGCGTCGTATGATGTCAGTTTAGATAAGTACTCTTGACATGTACATATTCATTCATTCATACATATAAATATATTTTATTTTATTGTTTGATTTTTGATACTGTTTCTGTTTCATCTTCCTTTTGTCACATTTTTACCACATTCCCTTGTATGTTTTTTTTTCTCGTAATTTCTTTCTATTTATTGTTAAACATTTTATGTGCGAAAATATGTGTATTTACGTGCTTAAAATGCAGACAAAAGTGATTATTCTTTGCAAAAATCTAAGAAAAAAACCTAAAACAATTGTATGAAGTTTCTTTTGCATTCGAGCAAATATTTACCATAAAAATGACAGTAGTAGGAAAGAAATCATTAGAAAAAGCCATGTTGAATGATAACTACTGTTAAATGTTCTACAAAATATTACTTTTTTTAAGGATATAAATTTTTTACTTGCTTGCACAGAAAACTACTTCCCAAATCAGCATGCCGGCCATATTATACTTATGAACTAGTTGATGTAAACTTAATGAGAAGTGTAAGATAGTACCGATACGGCTTAAACACTTTTGTAAGTAATTTGGGAGTTATAGTATTCAATAAAGAAATTTTTTCGAGGTGTGACACACATGAACCCTCTATATGTAGTTTCTTGAGCCAACTGAATACAACTATTCTTATTTAGGAGAGCTTAAATCAATATGAACAGCACAAATACCTCCCTCCAATTCAAAAAAGTATCAGTAAAATTTTAACTTTTATTTTGAGCGAAATAAAATATCATTCAAAATTTAGCTGTTATTTTAACTGAAATTATCAGTTATTTTCGACCGAAAAAAAATCGTTCAGAATTTAACTGTTATTTTAACTGAAACTATTAGTAAAATTTTAACTGATATTTTTGCCGGAAAAATATCAGTTAAACTTTAACTTTTATTTAGATCCAAAAAATATCCTACATTATTCAGTGCCGCAAATCACTTGATCAGCATTCAAGTGTCTTTTGCAAAAAACATGGCGTCCGCCTGGCACTAATGCAATTTGTAGAAGTTCAATTGGGTGGACCAGATGCTTGTGGCATTTGAGAGAACCTTGTATCGTCAGCATTAAGGTCGTGAACCATTTCGTCTGGTTGCAGCAACCAGAATTTGGTTCGAAAGACCATAAACAAGTTGCTATCGGTAATTGAAAATGTTATCTCTGTTAGGCGGTACCAAAGCAGAGCTTGTGGACTATAGCCCTCTATCAGCAGCATGGAGTACGTATTTTCTGTGCATAATAATAGGTGTCTTGGATTTCATTGAAACCTAAGCATTATGTGCTGGCATGTATTCTATTTCTAGATTTGAAGTTCAGGATCCGTTTTGATTTTAGACATGGCTGGCTCATTCCCTTGGTTGAGTTTTTGAATGAGTTTAAGGAATGGGCACGACAATCACTTTGAAAGAAACCCGTTTGCACGCCTGTCTGGTAATGTTACGGGATACTGTATGATCGGATGTATACAAAAATCTTTGGTAGTATTTCGAATTTTTTTGGAACGAAGTTTCCTATGGCACGTTTTGCATATGATGTGCAGCATATAAATGTCATATGCTGGGTGGTAAAACAAATTTTTTTAATGAAAACAAAAAACGTGTAACAAAAACTGGTAAAAAAACACGTGTAACAAATATGTGTAACGAGTACTGGTAACGACAACGCGAAAAGGAGGTTACTCAATGTTGCCGCTTTGGTATTTTTGTGGTTTTCCGTGTTGCCGTTGTTTTCCGGAAATATGTTGGGAGATTTTTCACCTAGCTTTTAGGAAACCGGGGGACTTCTGGAATTTTTTTTCGGATTTTTGTCCTAGTTTTTGGAAATCTGGTGAACTTCTGGAATTTTTGGAAGATCTTTGTTCTAGTTTTCGGGAATCCTTGGATCAGGTTTGTATCTTGGCTAATGGTTAGTTTCTTTGCTAAGTAAAGGTGTCTCGGTTAAATTCTTGAGAAATATCACCCAAATATCTTCCAGGCGATAGTGGCTTTTTCTTGACGAATTGTCTTCTTTTTCTATGTAGGGGTTGAAATTACTATCTTCATTTATGTGTTTTCATCAAGGTACCTAAAATTATTATTTTTTAAATAATAATTTTTATTGAATCCAAATTGATTATTAGGCTAAGGTTCGTAATATGTAATTTAGAAAGAATTGGGCATGATTAATATTCCAAGGAACAAGGGAAAAATTTGTCATCAACTTAATTTTTCAACGCACACAGTAGAACAGAGTAGCGCCACTTTCGGAAGCCGCTGCAATTCCATCGTCAGTGTTCACGTGTATTTTTCCTTATCACCACGTGTCAGATGGCTCTGTTGAATATTTCAATTCTTATATAAATACAACCTTTTCGTGAAAATTGAATACGAGATTGAAATGACGCAAAATTTTAATATATAAGAATTGAAATCATATTAAACAAAGCCACCTGCAAAAATACACGTGAGCACTGACTGTAGCGGCTTCCGAAAGTAGCTGTGTACGTTGTAACATTAAGGTGATGTTAACTTTTTCCCTTGTTCCTATGAATATTAATCATAGCTAATATTCTTTCTGAATTAAACGTTACGAACCTTAGCCTTATAATCAATTTGGATTCTTAAGCAACTACATTCGAAATTATCATATTAAATTTTTATTTTTGGCGAGGGTAATGGCGCCGTGTCCGGTGATCAGGTGGAGTGTGCCGAATGGCTATAAAGATGAGGGAGCGTCTAACATAGCGACAGGTACGGTGTCCTATGACACCGTTCGTTTTTTTTTGTATGTCTGATTTTGTTATTAGTGTTAAATTTTGTTTTAAAAACTTTTTTTGTTTTTTTGCCAAAAGAAAAACCAGGATCCCGATTAAAGTTTTTTAACTTTAAATTTATGGGAAAACATTTGACATTTCTTGTAGAAGATTTTCGCTATTTTTCGTGAATAAAGAGCAAACATGTAAATATTTTCCTTTTTTCTTTTGATGCATTTTTTGTTAAATTAAAAATAAAATATATAAATTTCTTCTACCCAGCCTCTTAGCATGTGCTGCATGTAATGGCCAACAATTGTTATGTTTCTTTTTTTTGTTGCTTTTACTACAACTACATGTCGTAGTAAATTTATTGCTCATTGATTTATGACCAAAATTGTAAATTGTATTAAGTGCGAAATTGCAATTGCTAAAGGCAGCTCTTGCAGTGGCCATTCCTTTTGCACAAAAAAGAAATATTGAACTCTTATTGCAACTGTCTTGCTTTTATATAAAATAAAGGAAAAGAATGAAATAAAAGCAGAAATACCAATAATATTGGTTTTGTCACATGGTATTGTTGCAAACAAGCAAATATCAACTGCTGGTGCAAACATTTCGCTTAAACCAATCAAATATTAAGCGTTTTATTTAGTTTAGCACCCTGTTTTTATTACATTCTCGCATGTAGTACGTGGCAAGACTAGAGAGTATGTAATATTTTTTGGGACACATTTATGGCCATTTGTTAGTGGCAAAGTCAATAATGGAAAAGTCAAATTGCTAAAAATGGCAGAAGCCAACAAACAGAAAGAAGGGTGCAGAAATCTACATAAAATTTTTCATATACATTTTTTTTTGTTGCCAGCGAAAAATACTCAGACGTGCAAAAAAAGAAAACAGCTAAATATTTTTAGTCATTTGACAATCAATTTTATTTGTCAGGCAATTAATAATTGATTTAAAAGGGGAAAATGTGAATTAAAAAGAAAATTCTTGTTAAACAAATCAAACTTTAATAGCCAGTAGCTGGCCTTTTTTGCAGTCTTTTTATGTTAAAAGTCTTTATGTTGCCATTATTAATTTGCCACATCCTTGTGTTGGATTTTTTCATGTTTTTTTTCATCTTATTTTACCAATTATTACTTTTAACAGTCATATATTTTCCTTTAGTAAAACATTAAATCTCTTTAATTCAAGTATCCTTTTTAGAGTTCTTTAAGCACAAAAGATCTCCACCATCATCTATTTATTTGTATTAATTTATTATACAAACCGCCTCTTACTTTCGTACTTACTTATGTACATCCATACTTCCTCAAAATATATTGTTGTGGTTTATTTATTTTTGTATTTTTTTTTAATATTATTTTTTGTTTGCCAATACGAAGACTGAGTAGTCGTTAATGTTAAGCTGTCATTATCAGCCAATTTGTACATTAATTTCACGTGGCATTTATAAACCACACAAAAAACAATAAAAAGAAATGAAAACTTCTATACAACGACTTCTTCGCAAATACATTTGAAGTACGAGTAACGTTAGCAGCCATAAATCCCTAATGTGTAGTTTGAATGAGAGAGCAAAAAAATAAAAGAAAAAAGCACAAAATTACTATTAATATTTATAAGATGAATTAGAAATAATGGCATTATGGGAAGGTTAATAATAATGCAAGAAGAATTTAAAATTAAATTGTTAAAGGAAAAGAAATGCTGAAAAAATAGTACAAGAAAATACATAATAACAAATCACAAAATAGAAAATAGTTTTGCTAAAACGAAACCGACTTCAATGAAAAGATCTTATGGAACAGATTACAAAACGGACGCAATTTTACATTAGATCAAATGCTGCGTTTTTCTACAAATGGAGTTTCCGTTAACAATTTTTCATAGTACCTATGCTCTGATGTCTATTCAAATGTAATACTTTTAAATTTGTTCAAGAAATGGCGGAGTTATGCGATAATTAATATATCTGGCTACACACTTTGTTCACCAATTTGTACTGCTATGGGACCAAACTGAGAGCAAACCCTTTCAGATATAAAATTTCCCCACCGCAAAACCTTTCAAACAAAAATATAATTTTGAAAATCGGTTCACAAATGACAGAGTTATGCATTGGGCATCAAATTACCCCTTCCGTTTTTCAAAAAAAAACTGCAGGCAAACCCTTTCAAACAAAAAAATAATTTTGAAAATCGGTTCACAAATGACAGAGTTATGCATGGGACCAAACTGCAGGCAACCCCTTTCAAACAAAAAGAGAATTTGGAAAATCGGTTAAAAATGACAGAGTTATGCAGGGTGCGAGCAAATCCCCCCCTCCGATTTTCGAAAACAAATAATGGGATAAAACTGCAGGTAAACCCTTTCGAACAAAAAAAGAATTTTGAAAATCGGTCCATAAATGACAGAGTTATGGTTTCTTAGAATTAAATTAAATTAAATTAAATACACACGAATTGATAACCTCCTTCCTTTTTGAAATCGGCTAAAAAATAAAAAAACATTGTTTAAGTGACTATCAGCCAAAGGCAATATCTTATGATTAAACACTAAGGGTGGGTTTTTAAGAACGAGATTAGAGATTAAGTCAAATTTAATATCTGTATTTACTCTTTGAGTTGACCTTTTTTAAATTTTTTTTACTAGTTTAGCGGCCAATGTTGATGGTTTAATCCAATCTAGCAAAAAAATTAATAAATTTAGTCAACTTAAAGAGTAAATACAGATATTTAATTTAACTTAATATCTAATCTCGTTCTTAAAAACTCACTCTAAATAATATAATTACACTAGAATACAAAATTAAAATTCAAAATAACATGTTTCTAACAAGTGATTTTGGGTTAGATTACAAACTATTTTTTCCGATAATGAAATGATATCTCACTTTCATTTCAAAAATGAGTTTTGTCTCCGCTCTAATATATTTCGTTTCTCATACCAAAAAAATTATGAAGATAACAGGAAAATTTTAAAAGTATTTCTACAGGTTGTTTATCATTCGTGACTTTTTTTTTATTATATATTATTATTAATGGCGAGTCAAATAAATTTATCAAAAGTCTATAAGTAATAATTGCAATGCAATAAAAGTTAACAAAAACATGTGAAATTGTACCCAGCAAAAAAAAAGACACGCAAAAAAGCATGGGTCCTAGTGGTAATGCATGTGCTGCAATTCGGCTGAAACGCATGATTTGAACATTAGCGTGTCATTGGAGGTCAAGAATTCACATTTAAATAAACCGCTCGTCATTCAAATGAGTGCTTATGACCGATGAAAACTAGATGATTTTAACTCGTTTTTGCATGCATGCGAAATATTAATAAAAAATAACAAAATTTAAAAAAAATGTTGGCATGGCTGGGATACGAGCTCGTGTTCTTCGGACGTTAGACATACGCTCTACAGCTGAGCCATACCCCAGTTATTTTTTAATGAGAAAAAACTCGTTTTAAAGTACTTATCGCTGGAATGTATGTTAACTCATGGTTTTATTCCTTATTGCATGCCTTTTTCGCTGGATAAATAATGCAAAATTTTATATATAGATATCTAGCAATGTCGCAAGCGTTTTTTATGAGTTCAAAAACTACAGCTATATCAAGATTTACGATTGCATTATGAATGCATTCAAAGAAACAAGTTCTTAAGGAATCATGGAAACACTATTTAATTTTGCACGCGTTCGTTTATTTTTTGCTGGGTAGGGTTTATTGAAAAATTGGTAACATGAGCTTCACCCAATTTGCTAAGGATTCGGCATTCGTTACTTAAATATTTATTCCAAAAATTCAGGTGAATATTAAATAAAAGCATTTTTTTCCAAAATAATAAAATTTATTTTTGACTGTAAGGAATAAGAAACATGTTATAAAATTGTTATTCGTGACTTGTCTATTTGTATGGATTTTGTTGTGGTAGATTCTATTATTTGATTTCGGTGTTTTAGTTATTGTTGTTCTATTATTTGATTTCGGTGTTTTAGTTTATTTTTAAAGGAGAAGAGAGCTAAATTAAGCCGAGCAGAGATCCAAAAACGTTATAAAGAAAAAATAAAAATAAAACTAGACGAAAAACAGTATGTAGAATATAAGCAAAGAGCAAGGGAAAAGTAAAGGATATTACTCTTAAGACAACTTATGTTAACTATATAATGATTCTTTGGCTTTGACTTAAAAGAGTTCTATGCAAATAAAACGAGCTGAAATAATATAGAAATTATATCGTACTAAATTGAGGTAACGAATGACAAAAATATTAAAAACATAAAATATGTACGTGTTTATTTTGGAATACTGTTTTGTTTCCACAATCTCTACATAGTTGCTCATTCATTACATATTATAAAATTTTAAGATAATAAAGCTCTTATTTCAATTTCTTTTCCTATTTTTACGATCCCTAGAGGGAAGAGAACCTGCCACGAGACTGGTCAAGTGACTGGTTCCCAGGGACTGTTGACCGGTTCCGGTTCGTGAACTTTATATGAAAGGGTCCGGTAACTTTTACATAGCGTTTTCGTTGGAGGGGGTTAATTAACATAATTTAAATGCTCAGTAATATGTTCTAGACCCAAACTGATGGTAGTTGTCCTGTGACGGTTTCTTTAATACCAGGCAAACTACTGCCCTTTAAAAAATATTTTTGATTTGGAAAAAATCGTCTTGCACAATGACGATATTTTTGTTCTAATTTTGTGATATATTCTCTTTTCACCGGTCACGCACGATTCAGGAAGATTTTGTACCATTCCCATGTTCATTCGTGCATTGCTTTAATTGTCGTATAGCTGAATCAACAATATTTTTAAAACGAAGCCTGTGTGATTTACATCTTTTAAGCAGTTTCTTTTCCCGGATAATTTTCTAAACATGAAAACACTATTTGAAGTTAATAAATAATTTTATATGATCAAATATTTTGTGAACGGCCCGAGTGTGCAATGCAGGCCATGAGGCTTATATTTTTAATACTTGCAAACTAAATTATTTATAAAATATTTCAACAATGAAATGTCAAGCTATATAAAAAAGCCTGAGAGCTAGAAATGCTTCACTCTTTATCGTTAGAAAAAAGAATTTTCTTCTCTGACAAAAGTACCTCATAACGATGCACCATGAAGTATTTATTTTATCAATATCGAAAAATATTTAAGCTACTTTAATTGTTTTTATAGACTATTGTCAATGAATCTCAACTCTAAAAAAAATTTTTAAATTTTATAGTTTTGCTTTTGGTTCGTCTGCTTGACAGCAGTCCGTTGTCTGCTTAAAAACTTTAGCACTTTAAGGCTTGACATCCGTCCTTCCTCATAAGTTTCATGTCAGTTACTCAAAAAATTACATTATATTTTTATTTTGACTTAAAAATAACAAAAAAAAAAAGAAAGAGACGAAAAAAATCATGCTTAAAGCATTATAAATCTGTGGTTTTCAGCAAGAAAAGCATATATCACTTATATGTGATTGATGGCAAATCAATTAATGGACGTAAATATGTCACTCAAAGGCCTGGGAAGAGGACTTTTCTTTCAGAGAAGTGCAACCACAAGAAGGACCCTGCGGAAAAGCAACAAAAAAGAATAGATTGAAGTAAAAAAATTCACTCATTTACTTGTCTGGCAATTTAATAATAAATACCCTAGAGAGGAAAAGAACCTGTAACAAGACAGATCACGTGACTGGTTCCCAAGGACTAGCAACCGGTTGGAGTTTCGGGCTTTATATGGAAGGGACTGGAAACTTTTACATGGCGTTGTCATTGGAGGGGGTCAATTGACATAATTAAGATACTCGCTGATAGGTTCTAGACCCAAACTTAAGCTCCTTGTCGCGTGATGGGTTCTTTAATACTAGTTAAATTACTGTACTTAAAATATATATTTTTGATTTGAACTGAATGTATATTGCTAAAATTTTTGCTCTAGCTTTGTGATATAATTCTTTTCACCGGTCACAACTTGGGAACATTTCGTGACATTCCCATTTTCACCAGTCATAGGACAAGTACGTTCAAGACAATTGGTGCAACATTTCGAGCAGGGTAAAAAAGGACTTTTCCTGATTTTAGTATTTATTTAAATAATTTAGAAAAAATTCAACTTAACGACTAGGAGAAACTATTTAATAATCTATTGGCATCTATAGCTGAAGTCCTAACGTGTTTGACATCTGCTATGAATTAAAAGCTCAGAGTTTTCGGACATATTTCAATTCTTTCTAAAATAATTTTTTTTTATAAACTTGTAGATTTTCTTAGCGAATTTAAAGGATTTTGTTAGACTGAATGACTCTGTTTAATTCAGCATATTTAATTATGTGTAAAATATGGAGTTTTCGATTTTTTCGGAGTAATTCCGATTTTTTTCTATTGCTGGATTTTTGTTAGTGAAATTGAGCTTTTCTGGTACATTTGAGGCACCTTGATTTATTTACGATAGTGATTCGTCAAATATCTAATTTCGGTGAACTTTTGAAATTTCGGAGTAATTTTTATTTCTAAGGAGTTTTCTATTTCTTAACTTAATATATGCATTTCTAACAAGCTTAAAACTATGTTCTAAGTATCCGATATTCGGAGGAGCTTCGATGTTTTCGGAGCAATTTTGATATTTTTTTTGCAAAGTTGCATTTCCACTGTTTAGGTATCGAATTTTGCAAGAAGTTTTGAATTTTTCGGAGTAACTTCGATTTATTTTGCAAAATTTTATTTCCGTAGTACTGGATAGAAATGATATTTGGTGTATACCCAAAATTTGGTTAAGTATGTGACGAGGCTTTGAATATTATTGACTTTTTCGAAATAACTTATATATTTTGGAAAAAAGGTTTTTACATTTTGAGCTTAAGGATAAACTTAGATTTTCCGTGGAATTATAAGCTGTTGTGGGCCTGGCTTTTTATGCATTTCCAAAAAAATACATATATTAAAATACGCACGTAGATTTAACTTTGTCGGAGTAACTTCGTTTATTGCAGGTTTTGTTTTTCTGAAATATTTGTTAAATTTTTTAGTTCCTGAAAAATTTTTGGTTATTCGGAGTCACTAAATATTTAATATCTTAAGGTGGCATTGTGCGGTTTATGGTAAAATCAAAGCATTAAAGATACATTTGTCATCATCAAGCCTTCGGAGACTTTTTAATTTTTCGGAGTACTTCATTTTTTGTTTTTAAGTTGTATATTTCTTGTCTTTTATTTTATTTTTTTTGAAAATTATCGACTTTTTCGAAGTAACTTAGATTTTGGGAGCTTCAGATTTTTAGTAAAATTGTAGATATCTTAAAAATATTGGGAATGGTATGGTGTATTTTCGAAAGTGTGTTACTTCGGTTATTCTTAAGCAAATTTTTCGTCTTTTAGTGGCATTCCGGGTATCTGATCTACGTAAAGCATTTTTCGTGCATTTATGACCATATCGGAAATCTCAAACTTTCGGAAACTTTTCGCTTTTTCGAAGTAATTTGTTCTTTTGAAGTGTTCGATTTCTTTAGGGAAATTTGTATTTTAGGTGTATTTTAAATGTGTGTTTTTGGAGTAAAATTTGATTTTTTTGTCGACTTTTGTTCTGTTATATGTATTTATTCCCCTTCGGCAGTTTCTGATTATCTTAACGCGGTTGTGTGATTCTGGTGATATGTGGCTGGTTGATATCGTCACGATAGCCCATTAGCCACAGGGTCTTGGTTTTTATTGCGGACAAGGGAATTCGCTTAAAAAGTGTATTAAATTTCGAAATATCAAAAAATTTTCAGTTTTTCGGAGTTACTTTTTTAAACAAGTTTTTATTTCTGTACTGAAATTGTGGATTTTTGAAGGACTTTTGTTATGGTTGCGATTATAATAAATTTGTTTTTTGAACGCTAGTTCCACATTCATCAAAGATTTTTCTAAAATTATACGTTTCAGATAAAATGCATTTTTGACTCTACTGAAAAAAATTCCTTTTCAAGACATATGCTGTTCTACATTAAACCCGCTGAAATGGCCATTAAACGAATAAAAGAAATAACAAAAGCATAAACTCAAAACTACTAACAGCAATTTTTTAGAAGGTCGAGATCTTGCAACATGTTTAAATTCAACCACAATAACAGGCAAGCAACTTCAAATAATCATATCAAATTATTTTGCATTTTCTACAAAACAAACTGGAAGGAAAATGTTAACAAAAAGTGATATGATAGTCTGACAAAGACGTTAGTTGTGGCATGACCGAAAGCTAAACAAAAACTGTTGGCAATAAAACGTATTAGAAGAGCAGCAGAATGAGGAGAATGTGAAGGAATAGGAGGAGGAGGAGAAGGAGGAGGAGGAAGAGAAGACAGCATTAAAACTTGCCAGTACAATAACTGATGTGAACAAGGATTTAGTGTTTGATTATGACGTTATTGTTTTAACAACAAAGTCTTGATTGTTTTTTTTGCTGTTGTTATGATGATGTTGATGATGATATTTTGTTTAGAGATATTTATTAAAGACATGAACGTGCATGTTTGTATGCCTGCCACAAATTATGGCAGGTTTTGTTCTCTTGAAAATTGCTAAGTGCATAAAGGAAACAGCAAAACAAAATCTTGAATTTTTATATCGCATTAAAATTAATGACAGATTAAACAATATTAAAAACATTTGATTATTCCCAAAACATAAATGGAAGTCGTGGCAGTCATGAACATAAAATTAAAGTAGTTTTAGAAAAACAAATCTTGAAATGTTTAAAGACGCTTGTAAGCTTTATTAAAAATATCATAGAGTCA
The DNA here is from genome assembly GCA_956483635.1 of Panzeria rudis. Classification (NCBI taxonomy): domain Eukaryota; kingdom Metazoa; phylum Arthropoda; class Insecta; order Diptera; family Tachinidae; genus Panzeria; species Panzeria rudis. The sequence goes on from OY101449.1 coordinate 12,904,417, forward strand.
AATGATTCATTAGCGACAAATACAATATACTACGAGTATTTTGGCAAATTAAAAGAAAAACTGCACGAGGTTTCACAATGAAATGTGGACTGTTGTTGTTTTTATCAGTAATGATTTATAAAATACAGCAAACATTTTTAAATGACCACATAATCATAGTTGGAAGCGTATCAACGGTGTAAGGATGTGCTATATGAAATCGTATGATATGAAATTGCTGGTAAAATCATGCCATGGCACATGAGTGTGGAAATAATTAGCATATTGTCATTAATGTGAATGTAATATTGTCATGCATGATTAACATATGTGTAGCATTCATCATCATATTTTGTTTCGAGATAACCACACAGAACAATTTTCGAACAAGAGTTTGTCTAAAATAAAATATGCTTCAGTAAATGTTCTTTACTGAATCAGTGAACTTTTTGTTTGACTTTTATTTCCGATGCAAACACCAAAAACAATAACAAAAAAAACTGTTTTCTGTGTCGTAAAAAACACCTCGATGACAAACACATAAATAATAACGACAACAACAACAATGATAGTAAAGGCAACGCGATTACAACAAGTTTGTTTACTGAGGATTTCTGAGTGAATCAACTCGTTAATGTTGTTGCGTTAGTTCTCATGAGTTTTTTACAGTCTTATAAACATACAGAGCTGAATCAGTGATGCCAATTTTTTTGTGCAAAAAGCATAACATAACTTAAACAGGCACTAAATAGTACAATTTCCATGTGAAAGCAGTAAAACATTAAAAAACACTAAAAAAGTGGAGTTTTAAAACATAAAAAAGCACTAAAAATAGTGTTAAAAGCACTAAGTTGGCATCGCTGAGCTGAATACATTTAACAAAGTGAAATTTTATAAATTTTGATGAACTCTGAGAGCAAAATTGAGATATTTAGAACGCTCTTAGTCTTATAATGCTATACAATAAAATCAAAATAACAAGGTTCTAACGATTGATTGTAGAAGAGGGCACAAATTAAATACATACTTGTAGTAGCACTTAGTTATAACGATTCGGCATAGTAAATCTTGTAAGCCTCATAATTAAGGCTCACAACTTTTATGTAGAACGCCACGAGCAATATTTTTGTGGAACATTTTATTTGCCCTACATTTCTTTGCATGGGGTTTTTGTTGCTTTTATTAAAAAAGGGACAAAAAATCCCCTTTAGCACTGATTACGTTTTTTGCCTCTTATATTAAAAAAAGGGACAAATAGATCCATACAACAAAATGCGTGTAACGAATACTGGGAAGAAAGACGTGCAAGGATAATTAAAAATGAATGAAACAGGGTGGCGCGAAGGTTAAATTCCTAAAAAACTCAGTGTTGGCACTTTGGTATTTTCGTGGTTATTGGGAGAAGTTCTGGAATCTTGGAGAGATTTTTGTCCTAGTTTTTGGGAATCCAGGGGATTTCAAGGATTTTGGGAAATTTTTGTCCAAACCTTAAAGAATCCTTGGAGGTTTGTGTCTTGGCTAATGAAGGTGCCGTAGCCAAATTTTTTAGAAATATCGTCTAAGTATCGCTAAAGTATCGCCTAAGTATCTTCCAGGCGGTATTTGTATTTTGTGGACGAATTACTTATTTTTCCATCTAGACGCTAAAATCGCTATCTTTGTTAATTTGGTGTCATAAAGGTAGAGGAAATGTTTGTTTTGAAATTGAGGGGATGATAGGGAGTACAAGTGCCACAACAAAAAAAAAAAAATTAGCTATATACAGAAATCAAAACTTAATACCAATATCTATCACTCTATAAAAATTCGGACCTGTAAGATGATCTCGAAAAACGGTATGCACTTTAGAAAGCAAAAATATTATGTATGTAATGCATGGGAACAAAAAACTTTTAAGCTTAATTACTCAAAATGTAACTTTTTGCACTTGTACCCCTTTGCTTTTAAGCCCCTCAACTATAAGTTTTATTTTTGATTGGGGGTTGTGGAGCGGGTCCGGTGATTAGCGACCGATCGTGGCCAACCGAAGGTGGCCGACCGAAGGTGTCCTGCCATTAGCATAATGCCGAAATTGGCGGCCCGATGGCATAACAGTGTTTCCAATTGGAAAAAACCATAATAAATCTGTAACTTTGATATATGTAAACGATGTAGTAAAGCATAGAGCAGGACCTAAGCTTTAAGAATCTTGAAATTTGGACCACCCTGTTAAAATACACGTTGAGCTAGAGGGTATTACAGGTGACCACCTCGGGCACAAAAAAGACCTGCCGGCCTCATAACTTTTACAAATATTATCCGATTTTATTGAACTTTAGCTTAGTGTAAAAATGATACAAATAGAAAGAAAATACAGTTTATTTCATTAAAATGTCTTCAGTATTTCCAAATATATTTGTCTTTGAATTTAAACATTTTTGCTTTTGGCCCCGACTTTATTCTCTATTTCATCAATATCTCCGGTAATATCATAACTAAAATTTTCCTAACAATATTTTACGATTTTTAACACAATCCTTGATAACACGTAGAAGAAATTTTTAAGTTATCTCAATTCTTGTAGTCGTTAAAAGCAATCAAAATCAAGACTTTGAAATGAGGGGAAAAAATGGCAAAATTTTTGCCAAAAATAAGCTTAATTGTTGGACGTGTTTCTTAAAAAAGTTTTTAAAATATAATTTTTTGTTTTAACTTTTTCCAAAAAATAGACTTCAAAAATTATTGCATTTGAAATTTTAAATCGATTAAAGCACGCACGTTGAACGAATATTGTATTTTTACGAAATTCTAAATCTATCGCTTAAAAAAACGCCCATCAAGTTATTAAAATTTCTCTACAAATTATATTAGATATACATACATATTTAATATAATTAATCTGGCTTTTAATGGTTAACCGTAACCTTTAAAATGTGGGCAAAAGAGCAGATTTCCGACCTAAAAACTAGGTTATCAATTCGTGTATATCTCTTATATTTGGTACGTCAGCTATTTATAAAACGATTCGAAATTTTTGTTTCGCAGGCCATACTTCCTGACTGGTACGATATTTAATTTATATTTCAGATTGGCAGACTAGATGAGATCTGTCCGTGTACAACATTTCACACGGTTTGCATCAGAGATCAGCAATGCGTCGTTTTTTCGCTACTCATACTCACTCATGAAATTTTAAATACAAGTGAGTAGACATCATTCAAATTTAATTACTCTGATGTACTCTTCTTACTCACAATATCGTTGATTCATAAATCAATACTTATGATACTCATAATTCTTACATCTGATTCAACTCACTCAACTCATCATATCAAACACAAAACACACAAACATGTATCGAGCATAGACACAACTTCATAACCATCATAGCAAACACGTAAAGAGCATACACACAACACCATAATGATTATTTTAATGTTCGTATGCGAATCATACTTATGTTTCATCGTCTGTACACGTTGAGTAAAGGGGAGTCGATATCAACAACATCATAAATCTTGTTAAAGGCACTGATTTACTATCCTACACGATCGCACGATTCATTTACATTATAATTTTACAAAAGTCTGACCGAATTTAAAAAAATCGAATGGAAACTATCATTTTATGAAAATTTTCATAAAATTTTGCCAAATCGCACGACTTGCCAAAAAAATCTGTCACACAGTTCCATTTTTACTCCACACTACCATACTTTTCTGGCACACGTGTCATATTTTGCAGATAACGTGATTGTGTAGGATAGTGAATCATGACCTTAAGTATGAGTATTAATGAGTACAACATCACAATAAGTATGAATACGTCTAAGTATTATAAGAAATTATGAATCATTATTCAACTCTACTCACCTTTTCAATATTTACTCATTGCTTACCACTGGTTACCATACCAAGGCGTATGATTAATATTAATTACGCAATTTAGAAGATTTTTGAGCGGTTAGTGGTGCAAATTAAAGCCTGCATTAAGGTCTATAAATATACAAAGGCAACTAAATAAGTCCTTACAAAATAATAAAAAAGACACTTTAGATGAAGTCAACATTTTTCGTTTTGGTTGCCAACTATTAAAATTTTCTTAAACTAAACGTGTGGTTAGAATTTGCAAAATTCTCTTTACAGACTTAAATTGAGAAAAAAAAGAATCACATCCTTATTTCATTATTGCTAACTATTTCATTGCTAGAAAAAGTGCGATAATTGCTTGTTGACTTTATTTTCCGCTCTACTGCCTGTAACATTGTTAAGTTTCTAAGACCACCCAGACGAGCTTAAACAAACAACATGAAAGCAAAAGAAACTTAAAAGACAACACGAGTATAAAATAACATTCTAAAAATTATTCTGTGTAAAGATTTAGCTCTTGCACAGTAGTTTCAATGTCCTTCTATATGGCGTTTATAGCAACGACAAGAACTTGTTATTGCTTTAAACTATATGCAAGGCTTTTCTTAATGGGTAAGAGGGCTCATAGACACAGGCTCTAAAAATTCTGATTGGTAGTATGTGTACATTCAAATTCATATAGTATGATATTTTCAAAGGCCGCTACACCTTCTTATCAACCTTCTTTCATTTATTTTATTTCACTTTTTTTGGGGTGTCAGTCAGTAAATGTAAATACCAAGTGTTTCATCGAACTATTTATTGATTCATATAAGTTTTATAACATTATCAAACTATTAGTTTAATATGCTTCATTGTCTTACGCGCTGTTGTATTATTTCCAAACTAATATGCTTTCAAACCGCTGTGCATTGTCTTGCAAGTTAAGACAACAAACATAATAAAATCTAAAACATTAAGAAAGGCATCTTAAAATTTCTTACAAGGACAATAATTTGTTGTTTCAAAAACATGTTATTGTCCTTTAGCAAAACCCATTAGTAATACTCCTTTAATGGCAAAAAAAAGACAGAAAGGACGACGGAACAAACGCAAAGAAACAGAGAAAGTCTTAAGGGATACAATATTCATGTTATAGAGTTTTCTATTTTTTTTCTCTTTCTATTCTGTGGTATTTGCTATTTTGTGAGGTAAAAACAAATAATAGAAATTAGAGAAAAAAATGTGTAAAGAAAACTTTGGTTTCATAGTTAATGTACGAACGAGGGACAAGTCTGTTTGTAATTGTGTACAAAACTGCATTTGTCCTTGTAGACAATTTTTGTTTGTCTTTTTAATAGTTTTCTATTATTTTATTTAGTTATTTTCTTATATTTATTTTAACAATATTTGAGAGTTTTACATGCCAAGAGACATCTTAAAGTTTTGGTTTGAGACAATACTTTTGTCTTTTGTGTTTGAAATATTTTTACATTGATGAAGAAAATTTAATTAGAAAATTTTTTAACTGCCTTTTTAAATCAAAAAGTGATTTTTTTTGAGAGAAAATAACTTTTTGCTTCAAAAGGACTTTTAATAATGACATAAACAAATTAGGAAGTTAAAAGCTTTAAGTTCTAGACAAATTAAGCTTTCGTTTTTTAACAGTTTTGTAAAGGACTTTGTAGCAAAGACAACTCTTCATGCAGAGGGTTAATTGATGTTTTCACTATGTTGCACGTGGCTTTGTGCTGTCAAAATTACACATCGTTCATCACCATATTGGTCGATTCTACATGTGTGAAGATAAACTAAAATTTTTACCCGAGACAATTTACTGACTGAACAGTGGGGACTTTCGCAAAATAAATAGTAATAAATATGAAACTTCTAAACTCTTGTTAGCTTTACGTTTAAGGTATAAGATAAGTTTGACACTTTTATATAAATCTTCACGAGAACAATTTTTATGGAACATTTTAATCTTCTAACTCTTCGTTGTATGGATCTTTATGTCCCTTTATTAAAAAAAACTCCTCTTTAGCGGCAACATAGTGGGATGAAATAATGTTCTACAAAATTAATTTCAAGTCAATTTTCAAATGTTCGAAAAGAGTGCGAATAAAATAGGCAGCACAATAAATAAATGCGAAAATTCAGGTTCTACTGTTTAGTTAGCATTTTCCCAATATAAGATTCTTCAAGACTATTTATGCGTGACGGAATGGTGAAATATATTGAGCCATTGATTGTCTGTCGTCATGGAAGATACCATTAAAAACTGAAACAAACGGTTGTCTTTGGTTCTACACCCTTTATTCTTAGAACTTGCAATACATGCACAGTATATTTTTTTGCCTTTGGTGCAGTCCCCCCATTCTGAAAATACTTTATTTTATAGTTTTTCTGAGCCCTTTGAGGATCATACTGTTTTAGCCGCAGCAATTTTGAATATATTTTTTTGTTTTTAGCTTGCATGACCTAATGTGAAAAAAATTGGGGATATAGGTCCTCTCCTTGTTCCTCATTTTGCTTGGCATATATATTTGCTTATAGGCTGAAAGGGAACTTTTCACCCAGAAAAAGTTATATGAAAAACAAAAAATTTTTATTTCAAGTGATATATAACTAATTTATATAATGTTAGGATAATTAGAGCTATTTGTGGTAGATACCAAAGCTGTCACTGGATGAAGTAAGGCAGAACAACATTGATTGCCAAATGCATTTGTGCAGTTATATATTTTATTAGAGGCACAATATACACATTTCAGTTTGCGGGCTTATTCATTTTGTGGGGATATCTGGGTGAATTTTAGTTCTGGTTTCATCTGACAATGCGCGTGTTCTGGAGCTAATGTTAGCTATCAATGCCTCGGCCAGAGCTAATCAAACTTCTATGGGATTTACTCTGTCCGCGAAGCTATTGCCAAACATTAGTTTGTTATAATGTATATTACATGCTATAATGGTGAATTTTCCAGGGGTAATCGATTTAAATCTTTTCAGCTTGTCGAGACTTGAAGTCTCTGACCAAGTAAACATCCCACTTATTTATCGATTTAACAACTAAAGTTCTATCGCATGTATAATAGCAAATTTTTCAACGCTGTTTCTTTATCAGCCAGAAATCGCTTTGACATATGGTCGTTGCTACTTCATGCATCAAGTTGAGGCTGGAAAAAAATTTTTCAAAATTGAATCTTGGTATTTTGATTACCTAAAAAATTACTAACACAATCGAACACTTTGTATGCTGACGCCGTTTCCTCCTGCATATGAACAATAGGGCTTAGAACTTTATAGTATGCATATGCGAGATCTTCCTGAAGTCCTGGGAAAACTGGTTTTTCATAGGAACAAGTTTGTCTAAACTCAAAATTATTCTCTGGTGAAATAAAAAGACCTATTTGTTTAAATTGTTTACATCGTTTGAACTCGATGCAATTGGCTCCTACAAAAAGTCTGGATCTACGCCCAACTCTCGCCTATTTTATCTCAGCCGATTAACTCAAAGAATACAAACATTACACCAAATAAAAGTTTTCAGATTGGAACAATAACACAAAAATTTACAGGAATAAGTATGAAACTATTCAAGTGCAGAAAAATATTGACCAAATCAACACACCGTGATAAAAATCAAAGAAAATTTTGATTTTTGTTTTCATGCAATTATTTTCGTTTCAACCGATAGCCAAATATTTTTTTTATACAAATACACATACTGCTTCAGCCTTTTTCGGCTTAAGGGTTTTGGCAGGAATCGAACCTGCAGCCCCCGACTAATAGTCCAGCACACTATCCACTACACTACGGGGATACCCAGACTTTACACTTGCCAAACATATATGGATTCGTTGTGGGCCCGCTGAAACTTAGATAATCTTGCATTTTATATTTTTTTGGTAGGTAAGGCATGAACTCTAAACTTAGTTGAGTCTCAGTTAGTTACGTTCGTTTTCGCCTAGAACAAATGTCACTTTTGACTAAAGTTAGGACCTCTTAGATAGCAACTGGGACCAGATAAGAACTTGGCACCTTCAACATTTTTGTAGCCCCCACCCTACTTTAGAAATCTCTTTCGAAAATATTTTCTCTATCTCTTACGAGCACATTTATAGGAACCAAAAACCGGTGGGCAAGCATACTTGCCTATGGTCGTCAAAGGGGTTAATAGAACCAGCAGGCAATTAAAACTATTTTTATCTAAATTAAAGAAAAAAATCACACTTTCAGGCTTATGTAAATTAGAGAAAAATGTTGCATACATTGAGGAAATTCCTTATTTAAATTTTTAGTTTCTTTCTTACGTTCTCTTTTCTCTCCACTTCATACTCATAGTTTTATTTCCCGCTGTCACTTTCCCCCTGTCAGTTATTTCATTCTGATTTAAAACAATCAAAATTTATGTAGTGTCATTCACTTACGCTTTATTTCCGTTGCGATTTTTGTTGAAACTGTTACATTGATAAGAGCCAGAACCATTTCATTTATTGTTTACATGAATGGTTGATTTAACTAAATGGTGACTTTCCTCTCGCTTATATTTTTTTCTGACTTTCTTCTCCTTCTCCTATTTAATTTTTAAATACGTACTATAATAAAATGAGGAGTAACACAAATGGGGGGACTTGGCAAATAAATACTAAATGAAAAAAAAGAAGACGAATAAAGTAGCAAGTCCTGAAAGCTAGCAAAAAGGTGAATTTCCTTTTAAGCACAGGAAAAGCAGAAGCAATTGCATATTTTTTTTCTTGCACATAAAAAATAAAACTTAACGCAACAAATATTCCAAATGTACACATTTGTAAGGGAGTAAATTATAGGGGGAAGGGAGTGTGGGGAGGTAACTGTATAATAAATTCAACTACTGAAAGCTAAAGATAAGTTTCAGCTGTTTTTTTATTATTCACTCATTTCTTTTCTTGATTTTATTCTTTCAACGTTGTGTGTCAAATAGAGGGTGTTTACAAGGATTTCAATCATTTTTATGAGTTTTTCTGTTTTATTTTTATTTCTTCTTGGGAATGTAGAAAGTTTTCTGTATGAAGTGTTTTTTTTTTTTGATTATTATAATGTTTCTTAAAGCTGGCAATAGCAACAACATTAACATGGTGTAAAAAAAAAACAAAAAAAAAGCGCAAATTATACACTCAATGGCTAAAACCCTAAAGGTGTGTAGGTTGTTTTCTTTTTTCTATCTTTATGTTTGTGTCGTTTTTCACTTTATTTCCTCTTTTCATATCTATTGTTATGTTAGTGTTGTTGATTACGTTTATAATGTTATTCTTGTTGTTGTTGATGATGTTTGTTGATGATGCCACGAAAAGGGCGTAACTTTAGCTTGTGACTGTGGGAGAGAAATCTTTTTTTTTCAGAAATACACTGTAAAGTACAGGCCAATATAAAAGCAAATATTGCAGAATATTTCTAGAAAAATGTTATTATTTTGGGCATCAAACTTTAAGCAAGAGCTAAAATCGAATTTTATATAAAAATAATTTAATACAAATTTTGATTTTTCGGTGAAAGTAATGGTAATGCTACGTGAAATTAGATGAAAATCAGTCATACAGCCGTGTCACAGATTCCGTTCGGATTGGTTTTGATTCCGTAGTTGTCATTCCGAACAATTACATGTTTGGTGCTTTAGATTACGTTTATTTTGTATTTCGTTTTTAAATTGATAAAGTTTGAATACCTTGAGGCGTTTGTTTACTCTTGTTTTTAGATGCAAAGCTCACATTGAGCTTTTTATTAATATGGAAAGCTCATGGAAAAATATTTATTTGACGCTCCTAAAAGTATGCACGTTTTTTAGTATTTACTGCAAATGAAGTCAGCAGAAAAGAGTTTTTCAATTCCACTTTGAAATTTAAAAGTGGTTTGATTACGAAGAAAATTTTCGTTTTCTGAAGAAGCAGCTTACGGAATTGAAGCCACTTCCGACAGGAATGATTTTCTGTGACATGGCTGATAAAATAGCTTTAAAATGATGAAGTTGAAGGAAAATTTTTGTTAAAAATTAGATATTTAATATTAATAATACGCATTCAGGAAAATTAGGTCAAACGTTGAACTTTAGATCTTTTTTACATTTCACATCAAAATGTGGGTTTTTTAATTTTCGAACCAATTTATTTATTAAAAAAAGGACATATGGGCCTTTCCATGTCAGCGTACGTTATATTTTTACTCCTGCAAAGTGAAATAGATTTTACAAAAATAAGAGTAACTGAAAAAATTTTTCCGTTATATTCCATTCAGAGAGTACCACCATGTGTGAAATAAAATTATTACATTTGGAACCCCGCTGTCCAAAATATCGAGGGAAATAAGGGCATAGCGTACGTGACATAAAACGGAAGTGATGTTAAGGTGTAAAAATATGCGAAAATCTGCTAATTGTGAAGTTTTGTTTCTTTTTTTTAATTTCTTAAACGAAGCCAACTATTTTTCCTTTATTATCCGTACATTTGAAATAAAAATTATTTTTGGATGATTTTATAATGAACAAAATTTAATTGCGTACGTGACATATCGTACGTGACAGATTTTTCTGTTATATTATTCTTAAATAATGAAATATATGTTTTGTAAATATATGTAAACAAAATCTTAAAAACAAATAAAAAATGTGTATTTGTGGATAATAGCAATAAAAACAATCAAGATTCAAATTCATTTCATACTGAGGTTACGGCGCCACCTTAGCCTACTACAGAGTAGTAGTAGCAATTTGAAATTTTTTCGCTTAATGAATACGTAGTTCGAGAATCATATATGTATATCGAGTGGTAACCGCAAAAACAAAAAAAGCTTAAGCGCCAAAAAATAAATTTTACAGAAATATTTTTTAATTATCATTGACTTAAATGGAAGCAGATCCTTAATATTGGCTAGATAGGATTTTAGAGAGCTTCTATATGTAATGTTTGGAGGGGCTAAGATATTTTAAGATATTCTTGATGTCATGAAATATCAGTTGATTTTATCAAAAATATGAATTAAAACTAGTAAATATCATCCTTAGCCAGCGGTTCTTAATTGTTTTATTGATATCCTTGCAGTTTTTTATACTAGTTTTGCTCTACTTGAAAAATATTAATGTAATCAAATTAAAAATTTATATGGAAAATACTCTTAAGCTAAAATTTCTTTTGCGGTATTTTTGTACTTGACATAACTTTGAAACTATGACAGATTGTCCGAATTATTGGAAATAATCGATTTTCGAAGAGCATGTCGGTCGCTTAAGCTTTTTTGGCGGTTACCACTCGGTATGCTGACTATCATGATATGAAAACGGATGCAGTTTTTTATTTTTGAAATTTTATGGAAATTTCGCAATTTTTCATTTGCATTTGTAGCACTACAATAGCGTACGCGACGAACTTAAATGCTTATAAAATTTTTGTTACACCAAGTTGAAAGAAATGTCGATCAATATTTGTTTGCCGCAATTATCTTGCTTTAAACTTTTATTTTGAAACAGTTGCGACCGGTCAAATTCAAATGACGAAGACAAATAATGTTTTTGCACTGCGTACGTGACATTAGAATAGCATCCAAAGAAAATAAAAAATATACTCTATCTTTTATCTTTCCTCGCGAACTTTGTTCTTTTTTGTATTGAAACATTAATTTTAAAGTATAACTGCAATGTTACAATTAACTGAATTTATTCGGTAGAAAAGCGAAAATAGTTTATTGTAATGTCTTAAAATTAGTCAAAGAGATATTAAGTTTAAGCTAATATTCTTGATATTTAAAAATTGTAGTAATGTATAAATACCTTTTTATAGTAAAATCTGGTTGCGTTTTTCCTCTTTACCATAACTTAAAAAGGGCTTTAATTTTTTCAGTCGTGGTTGCCATTTTCATGGAAATGCCCATATACTACGCAATATATGGCACAATAGTTTGAAACAAAATATTACACAAATTTTTTTAACTTATGACACAATAACATATTACACAATTTTCTTGATTGTGTAATTAAAATCAGGAGCCTTTTGGTTTTGGCCAATATATTTAGCAAATGTTCAAAATCGGTGATACAAAAAAAAAAATACAAGGCTTGGGCCAACGAATTCAATTTGTGAGGCACCGTGGACCGTTCAGAGTTAGTGACATTGGTTTGGGCTTTCTCCTTAATGTAGCCTTTAATTTGCATCATGAACTACTGTAATACTTTCAAAATTGTAAAAAGTATTGACAATTTTCTCAAAATTTAAATAATTAATATCAATCATACGCACCAGAGAAAAAAATAATCAAATTTAAAATATCTTGACTAATTAGCAAGCAATCTCTATGAAATTTTATGTCCGTGCAGATAAAAACTAGTACAAACAAAGTTCTAATAAAAAATTTTTCGCTAATGGTTTTTTCTTTGCAAAATGAAAAAAGTTGAAAGAATTTTTTAAAATTTCTTTTAGTGTATTTAACATAAATCTTTTATTAACTTATATTCTTAACAATTTCTTTGTTTTTCTTAATACTTTCATACTGCTTGAATTCTTACACATTTTGATAATATGAATGTTGATTTGTTAAGGAAGTGAAATAAAGTATATATAGTATCTTTCTTTCGTACCCCCTTTTTATTTTATAATCGTTTGCATCTTTTTCTTGTTTAAGTATTCTAGTAAAACTAGTGTAGGGCAAGCGACCCTTTCTTTGTTGGCTTACAATTGTTCAAAAATAGTATTTATTTGTCTCTCTATAGTATATAAATTGGCATGTATGTAGGTTCTTCTCCTATCAATGCGTAAGTTTGTGTCAGTGAACCATAAAAAGCTGAAATGCGTTTTCAGCAGTTTGTTGTAAAAAATAATATAAAACTAAAGCTTTTTATTTCGCTATTACACATTGTCTGTATGTGTGTGTGTGTGTGTTTCTGTGATACAATATTTTTGTGATTTACTACATTTTCTTTAATATTCTTTCTTTTTTGTGACTTTAATTCTTTTTAACTTTATGCTCATTGTATGCTGAGTTCAACTTATTCATATTCTGCTAAATATATTCTTCATTTACAATTCTAATAGTTTTCTTTTTTCTCCCACATTTTTATTTGTAGTTTTTTTTTACAGCTTCCCTTTTTTTGGGTCTTAAAATTATAGAATTCTTTAGCAATTTTGCAGCTTTGGCTTTTAAATTGTATAACAATTTCAACTTTCTTACAATTTTATGCTGGATTGCTTTCTTTTTATGTTGTAAATATACGTTTTGGATTCTGTTTTCTTATTTTTTGTATTTAATGAAAATTATTTCTTTTGTTTGTTACAAAATGCTTTTGATTCATTTGAAAGTAATAGCGAATGGTATTAAGAGAAATGTTGCATAAAATGCAGTTGTTAAATTAAATGAATTTTAACTATAGTGAAGGAAATATAAAAGAAGCGAATTTAAAAAAGGAATATGTTATATTTAACGATTTTTTTATATTTCTTGCTGAAAAGTTGTACGATGGTAGTAGAAGTTTAAATAAATGAAAGTTAGGAATATGTACTGAAAGTTGGAAACGGAAAACATTTTACATACTATTTTGATAACTTAAAAACCCATAGCAAAAAAAAAATTAAATTAAAATAATACTTAATTCAGTATAGTGTATTTTCTTTGTCTCTCAATAAGCTTTACAACAAGTTGCAACTCATTAAAATCGGATAATATATGTAAAAGTTATGAGGCCAACAAAGTTTTCCATGGCCAAGATAGTAAAATTTCACACCCTGTAGCTCACAGTGTGTTTCAACAGGGTATTCCAAGTTTCATCAGTCTTAAAGCACAGGTCCTCCTCTATGATTTTTACATACACTGTTTTGTAATCGGATTGCTTATATCAAAGATGCAAATATAATATCCTTTTTAGGGTTACGTACACCAAAAGTGTAAAGGAACCCTATTGTTTTCGCTACGCTGTCCGTCTGTCTGTCACAGGCTCTTTTCTCGAGAACCGTAAGAGCTCCGGACCTAAAAAAAATACATGACAGTTAAAGTCTGTAGAATAGACTACTCCAATTAACACCGATATTTAAAACAATAAAAATTAAAAGGTGTTCTACCAGTTAATGTAATTTTACTGTGTAATTTAGACAATCTGCTGTATCTTTGGAACCGTAAGAGCTACGGACCTGAAATTTTCACAGAATATGTATCTTGGAAACCGTAAGAGGTAAAATCATGAAATTTTCAAGAACGCTAAAACAAAAAAATTAAAAAAAAAGTCAGAACGAAAAGTCGCTAGAATGAAAAAAGCGCTTAAAAAAGCAGAAAAATGAAAAAATCGCTAAACGCAAAAAATCACCAAAACTAAAAATATCGCAAAAAAAACTAAAAAAACCGAAAAAAATAATCAGTACGAAAAGAAGCACTAAAGCCTAAAAAAATCGTTAAAATTAAAAATATCATCAAAACCGAAAAAAATCGCAATAAATGGAAACAAATCACCAAAACGAAAAAAGCTCAAAAAAACGCACAAGAACTAAAAAAATCGTCAAAAACCGAAAAAATCGCCAAAACGAAAAAAAAAACTTCAAAACCAAAAACCGAAAATAACGTCAAAACGGAAAAAAAGCGCCAAAAATGTTTTATAAATCCAAAGAAATTTTAATTATTTTGGCTTGAGTTCGGTTTTAATTTAATGTTTCAATTAAATTATATATTAATTTAGAGATAAATGTGAGGCATGTAGACAAAGAAAATTTTTTTTGACTGCGCGGAGGGTTCAACTGACGTTTCGATAGCTCCCGCTGATCTCATCAGAGTTCTTTGTCGCTTAGACCACTCGACCAAAGTCGGGTGTTTGCAGTCAAGAGCTGAATGTCATCTACTTTTAATCAATTCATACTGTCACTCTTAGAGCTGCATTTCATTTGATAGTTATTGATATTTAGTTTTTTCTTTGTCTTGTGTTAAGCTTCTTTTTATTATTTCTCTATTCTAGTACGATATAATTATAATAAAAGTATAATTTAATTGAAAAATTAAATTAAAGCCGAACTCAAGCCAAAATAATTAAAATTAAAAACCCATATAGTTCGACTAAACTCATAACTTAATTTTAATAAATCGCTAAAACTAAAAATATCATCAAAAAGCAAAAAAAACGCCAAAACAAAAAAAAAAACCCCAAAATTCGATATAACCGCCAAAACTAAAATTTCGTCAAAACTATCATAAATCGCCAAAACAAAAAACATCGCAAAAAACCGAAAAAAATCGGCAAAACTAAAAATATTGTCAATAACCGAAAGAAAATTGCCAAAACGAAACAAATCGCCAAAAAAAAAACAATAAATTCGCTAAAACGAAATAAAACCGGCGAAACTAAAAGTATCGTCAATAAACCGAAAAATCGCCAAAACGAAAAATTCGCCAAAACTAGCAAAATGCGCCAAAACCTAAAAAAATCGGCGAAACTAAAAATATCGTCAAAACGTGAAAAATCGCCAAAAAACGAAAAAATGGGAGAAAAACACCAAAACGAAAAATAGCGCCAAACCAAAAAAAGAACCAAAACTAAAAAAAAATCGCCAAAAACAACAAAACAAAAATCGCCAAAACGAAAAAAGTATTAAACAAAAAAAAAATCGATAAAACTAAAAATCGTTAAAAATAAAAATATCATAAAAATCTAAAAAAATCGCCATAAATGGAAAACCGAAAAAAGCGCCAAAACTGAAAAAATCGCCACAACTAAAATAAGTTGCTGAAACTAAAATTGTCGTCAAAAAGAGAAGAAAAAAAACGTTAAAAAACGCCAAAGCTAAAAAAGCGCCAAAACCAAAAAAAAAAAAATTAACAAAAACAACGAACAAAACTTAAAAAATAAAAAAAATAAAATTAAACAAAAAAAAAAACAACGAAAAAACTGCCAAAATGAAATAAAGGACTTACATATCTGTATTACGTACGGAAGCCTTCGTGTGCTAGCCAAAGTCGCACTTTACTTAATTTATTTTTTCCAATTGGAACCAGTGTGCAACGATTCTTAAGTGCATAGGCTTAAACGAAAGCCTATACATTCAGATTATATTTACAGTTGTTTGAACTATATTAAACTATTATATTAGCGAAAATTTTAAAGTGGAAAAAATATTTAAAATATTTTTCATCGTTTTTGCTTTTTGCTTATAAAAGTTTAATTGAAATGCAATAAAAGATAATGGAACTTATTGCTTTAAGAAATATTTAGAACGTCTATGAAGAAATTACTTTTAGATTTTGTCTGAAGTTGTTTTTCAGTTTTTTGTTTTAGCAGTTATAACTGCAGGAATATGTTGCAAATGCTTTCATAAAAACTTTTGCATTACATTGCGTATGATTAATACTAATTATTATTTAAAATGAAAATCTATAGCAGAAAAATAAATATAAAATTAGTAGAGAATGTAATATTTTCATTAATATTAAACTCCTACCATCATTATCATCATTTAGAATTTTGTTATTTAATCTGATTTCCGTTTATGCTGAGTATTTTTTCGTTTAGATTTCAGTTACATATATATATATATATATATATATATATATATATATATATATATATATATATATATATATATATATATATATATATATATATATATATATATATATATATATATATATATATATATGTGTTGTGTCTTCCACTATTTCTGTTTTCTTTTTTTACTTTTTTCCCTTGTGTTCATCCCAACTCGTAATGAAACTGGTAGTACCAGTGCACCATTTACCTACACATAGACAAACAAATTCAAACTTAAATATATAAACAAAGTTGAACATTTACGTAGTTACTTACTGGCATTGGTATACAGTAAAAAAAGGAAAAATTTGGGACCGGTCTTAAAAGGATTTTAAAACTATCTGTCTCTTATTTAGATAAAGTCAACTTGGTTTGGAATTTTCATCAAATTAAACTAAATATGGTTGTCTATTGGATTCAATTTTGTATATTTTTTTAAACAAGTTTTCAAACTGCCCTCGCTGATAACCACTATAAAATTTTTCTCAACTGAAATTTGAGTTTTTCCATTTTGCTTTAGAAACATGAAAAAATATTATATCAACAGAAAAGTAATCTATCGTCAGTCGTTGTTATAACGTTTCATCAGTGGTTTTTCATACAAAAAAAAAAAAGTAAAGAAAATTTTGCTCATTGACGTTTTTTGAATTCTTTGTAAATGAAAATGTACTTGTATGTGTTTATGTGGGTTTTATATAAAATAGCACAGGCAACAGTAATACCATCAAAAACAACAGCAACAACAATGACAATAGCAACCCTAACATCGTTTTCGCTTAAAATGATGTAATTTCGCGTGTTCGCGCAATTCAATTTCCTGCAAACGGAAATGCTTCAACGAATATTTGAGCTTGTCAAAAACAACTAAAACTAAAACGAATCTAAAACAAGAATGTATATTTTTCAGTTGAGATCTAAGTTTTGTTTTTTTTCAACTTTTATTTATTTTTTACTGTGTTTTTCACTTCAAGTAAATGTTCGAAATGTAAAATGTAAAAGCAACACAAATAGACTCCAACCAACTCTATTTGTTAAATAGAAAAAAATTTATTATTTTTTGCAACTTTTTGTTGGTTACTTTTGTCTACCATTCGTTTTACGTTCTTTTTTTTAGCTTTTTGTTTAGTTTACAATATTTGTGCTGAATTTACTGTAAATATAATCAGCAGAGGAAAGAAGAAAAAAAAAGTATTTTTAAAAAATTAAAACTGAAAGAAAATATTTGCTGTTTGTTTATTTAAAGAAAATGGTGGGCGACTGACTAAAATTAGTTAACAGTGGCGTCTGCTGTCATAAATCAAATTAGAATATTAAAAAAAAGTAATAAACAGTATAAAAAAAATTTCTTAATTATTTAAAAAAATTTTTTCTTGTTAAACAATTTGTTGTTTCATAGTGAAGATTCAGACAAATTGCCTTCGCAGTAGGGCAGATACACTATTGGGCTTTGGTATAATATATAATAACAGTATGCAACAAGAAAAATGCCGAGAATTTTCACAATATTTTTTCGAAATTTTAAGTTCTATGGAGAATGTTTTTTTAATTTTCTTTTTTCTAAAATTTGAAATTTTTGAAGAGGCTTCTCCACTGATTTTATCATGTGTTCGTATATAAAAACTAACTTTTGTCGCTTAAACTTATAAGTCAACAATAGCTGAGTGGCTAAGGTTTTTGTATTCATATCTGAACGAGCACAGTTTCGCATCCCAGCTGGGTGAAAAAAATAAAAATAAAATAATAAAATAAAATTGGAAAAATATAAACACAACATAATGTGTATAAAATTTTGTTTTTAATTTTAATTTGTTAATTTTACTGCTTATTTTTTAGCTTCAAGTAAGCCAAATAATAACTAGTTAATTGCTGTGACAATGTAAATAAATATGTAAGGGGTTACTCTTTTTTTACCATAAAAAAAAGATAAGTAGTTATCGAGTCAAATTGTAAATAGTTACGACTTAAATCGTCATATACTTTTTTGCCTACCAATAAGCAAAGTTTTTGCTGGGAAGTCACTAATTTGTAGATGGGTCAAATGCCAAATAGGATAACCCTTTTGGGTTTGCCACTTGCATTCACAATAGGGCCCCAATATGAGTACTGGGAGAATTTCTAGTCGGTTATGTAGAACGTAAACACTCTCTTCATACACAATGGCGTGTCCGTAATGCATGATGTTGATTTTCCACATTAAGAAATTATGAATTTTTCGAAAAACCATATTTAATTTATAATTTAAATTTATAAAAATAATAGAAAATTAAACTTTTTTATTTATTGCTGTTGGCAGTTTTGTGTATTGAATGTTACGTTTTATGACTCAGTTTAATTATTAAAATTGCATTAATAATATACACTAAAATAACAGCGTAGGTTGTACTTCTAAATATTTAAAAGTATTGTGAACTTTGTGAAATATTATATTGCAAAACGTTTTATCAATCCATGTATCCAAAAAATGTATTGAGTGTTATCAACATTTTTAAGGAGTTTACGTTAAAACTCATTGAAGATTATATACCTGAATTGTTTTAAATTCAAAATGTTTACGTTAAAACTCCTTGAAGATTATATACCTGAATTGTTTTGAATTAAAAATGTAGTGTGTCTTCTGCAAAAAATATTGACCGTTACGGTAAAAAAATTTTTAAATATAATTTATCTATAAATTTTAGTACGCATAAAAAAGTTAACAGCAGCTGAAGGGTAGAAACGATATAGAGAACTAAGAAATTTGTGCTTCTTCCGCACTGTTGGTTGTTATATTTTCGAAGATTGCATTAGGTAGGTCGTATATTGGTTCAAATAATTAATTGAAATTGACATAAATTTTAACATTGTCTTATTTGAAAGAGGGCTTAGCCTTCTTTCTTCTTATTTTATTAATACATATCAACAAATTGTAACTACTTTCAGATAATGATAAAAAAACAAACTAATTTTATTGAAAACTAAGAAGCATAGTAATAAGATAAATAAGTGTCACTCATTACTTTGTAGCCCATTAATAAAGTACTACCGATTACAAAAATGACAAAAGTTTTTGCTGGGTTAACAGAAGTTCTTCCCAAGTGGGAAACTTTTCGGAGCTTGTTGGAAAAATCTAACACAAATTTTTAATCGTATTTTTCGTCATCTTCTATAGCGGTGATTGTTACTTACTTTTGTCCCTTGTATACACAAAAAAAATTATTTTTTGAATTTGAACAAGTATTTGTGAAATTCAAATATTTTTTGGTTTAATTCAGGACCTATAAATAAATTTGTATATTCAAATACAAAATTTTTTTGGAAAAAATCCACCGATTTTATGTGTTTCAACGGACACGAAAAAAGCATCTGAAATGAGAATCACCCATATACTTTATCCGCATAGAAAATCTTGTAAACCTTACACTTAAGGTATAAACTGTGTTCAGCACTTTTATGTAAAAACATCAACACAAACAACAAGTTAATCATGACAAACATTTTTGTGAAAAATTTTAACCCTCTAAGTTTTGGTTTTATGGAATCGTTTTTGTCCCTTTCTTAAAAAGAGGTACCTTAAGCGGCCTATAGCGGTATTAAATATTCTATAAATATATTTGTAATAAAATGCACTTTTTCAAAGACACCGTAGGTAGAGACTCAACTGGAACGTTAAAAATCATTCAAAAGTTAAAATGTGCTCAAGGGTTAATTTCGTGCTTATTCACAATTAGTACTTAACATATGAAATCTTGTAAGCCTTACGTTTAAGTTATAAGATAAGTTTGGCACTTTTATCTAAAACTTCACGAGAAAAATTTTTATGGAACATTTTAACCCTCCAACTCTTCGTTGTATGGATCTTTATGTCCCTTGCTTAAAAATGAGCAAAACCAAACTCCACTTTAGTGTTACCGCTAGTGGGATGAAATGTTCTACAAAAATAATTTTAAGTGAATTTATATTTTTTTTAAGAAAAATTGGAAAATTTTAATTTTTTATATGGAAAATGTAAAATAGCCAAAACTTTATTTTTTTATTCAGAAATCAGAAAGCCCCTTATATTACAAATAAAATAAACTTTATTTCATTAAAATCGATAAATACATACTTATTTTATTCATAAATAAATATAAAGTGAAATCACCTGATAGTTACTAAAATTGCGAATATATACACTGTATAACAAAATCAATATTTTTTTTTCAAATAACAAGGTTTTTACAACTGATTCAATTTGTTATGAATAAAATCAATATTTATCTATCGATTTTCATAAAATAAAGCTTATTTCATTTGTAATATATGTGGCTTTATGATCAGTTAATGAAATCGTAAATTTTATGCCCTTTTTTGATTTTTTATATATATTTTAAAAAAATTAAAATTTTCCAATTTTGCATAAAAAAATAAAATTTTTTATTATTGCGTTCTGAATAATTCCGAAAACATCGAGTTTATAAAAAAATAATGTTAGAACAGCTTAAAGGTAATTTTATTCTCAATTTTTTGTGTGCTTTTTGCAATTAAATTTAATTACTCTTTCCGAAGTTGTAAAAAAATACTTAATACTTAAAAAAATATGGTGGTAATCAAAGGTCATAGCAAGAGTTTAATTTTGTTGCCTACTGTACTGTTCCAGAACTCGGAACTGTCCTTGGGAATTAGTCACGTGCCTGGACTTCCCTCTAGGGTACCTCGGATATGTACATGAAAACTAGTATTGTTGCACCGCAGTATTTATCTTTGCTATTAATATGAATTGAGATTTTCTCTAAAAGTGTCTTTAACTACTTTTTAATGTATTCAGCGCTCAAAATTAAACAATTTTTGATTTTGCGAACACCTTTTTGTATACCAAATTTTATTTCTATTTATTAGTTAACATATTTTGAGAGATTAAAAATAAAATTGTTTTATTAAGTTTTCCTATTTCATTACCTTTATTCCTGCTTATTTTGGCAGTTAAACCCAATACTGAAGGATTTGCGTTGTCTCATTGTTTTATTTGCTGTCGAAAAGTTTTACTTTGGCAATATAATAAAAAGTTTTTTTCGGTATATGCCATGTTTGTTTTGTTTTGTTATTGTTGTTGTTGTCGTTGTTGTTGTTGTTGTTGTTTTCGGAAAGTAAAACACACTGAAAAAATGGCAAAAACTCGTTTATTTTTTGTTGCAAGAAAAACCTCCAAAAAATAGTTTACTATTTGAAAAGTTTTATACTCACAGATTTGTTAAAACGTGAAATTCGACCTAAGGTTGAACAAGCGAAATTTTTAGAGGAAGGCAGGCAGGCAGGCAGGCAGGCAGCAAGCAAGCAAGAATTTTACCCATTTCCTTATTTTTCACTTAAAAACAAAGCCAATGTATATATACACACACACACACACACACACAACATGTTCAATCTCCAACAAAGGGGACACTTTTTGTCAGCTTTTCCGATTTTAGTTTTGCTGCTAAAATAGTTTTAGCCACCAACGTTGATGATGTTTTGTTTTTTTACTTTTCTCTCCTTTTTGGTTGTTGGTTGTAAATTCGCATAAAAGTTATTTAATTGAGTCCGCCTTCTTTTTTCCCTTATTTTATGCTCTAAAGTCAGTAGTTTTAATGTTGCCTTTGATGCTTGTCTGCCATTTTTCTTTTATTTTTTAGCTTTGTGAGCATGTATGTGTTTAACTTAGTCTTTGTGTGTGTTAAATTGACAAATACAAGAGAATAAGTTAGAAAAAATATCGAGTCCTAGAATTTAGATTGCAAATCCTCTTGTGAAAAGAAACTTTCAATGAAATTGTGTGTGTGTGTGTGTGTTTTTGCGTGTAGGCTTATAGAGTTTTTAATAGATATGCTGTTAGTGTGGGGCTGGGCTTTGTACTGGTTGAAGAATTTAATTTTGCTTTCTAAAGTTTTACATTTTTTTTTGGGAAAATGGTACAATTTTATAAATGATTGCAAATACTACTAGTTAGTTGGGTGTTAAGCTGATTTAGTTGAACATTTTTAGTGCGTCTAAATTTACCTCAAAGAATTTTGCTTTATTTGCTAAAAAAAATTATGTTATTGCACTGTGATACCTTTGGAATCTGCTTTGGAATCAGATTAGGTATGTTATACTGAAAATTTTGTAAAAACCGTTACGCAGGGGGGTTGAAAAGTTTGAAAGTAGCGTAATATATGGATTGCCCCTAAATATACAGAGTTGAACACATATAACAAAGTGAAATTTCATAAATGCTTAATGGACGATAATGTTATTAATTAAAACTTGAAAATATTTTCAAAAAAGTTTTTACTGACTCAGGCAAAAAGTTTGTTTGATAAGTTACAAAAAATCCAGTAAAGTTTTTGTTTGTTTCAGTAAAATATTTTGCTTATAACTAGTAAGTATTGTTTATTAAATTCAGATAATATATTGTTTGATATATTGCAGCAAATCCAGTAAATATTTTTGATTGATTCATTAAATTATTTTGTTTAGAATCTGTAAATATTTTCAGACAAATTGTTTTATAGAAAAAAGTTTTTTGTTCAATGAAATTTTTGAGATATTTTTGTCTGTATTTATAAATTTGTTTGTAGTCCCGTTTCTAGATAAATATTACCTAATTCATTGAATTTCTTTATTAAAAATGAAATTTTCAGTATTTTCTATCACGTACAGATTTTTGTTTAATAAGCATGATTAATATTTCCACTAGCTACATCATAATATTTCACCCTAACTCGAGACCAGTAAGCTCCATTTCGGTCAGTACAACGACATAATATGTACGACAAAATTACCTTCAAACATTCGTTATACAATTTTTAGATTTGATCGACGCTTTCAGAGCTATTCACGAATTAGTATCGGAAAAAATGCATTTTGCATCCAAAATTTAAATCAGTTTTTCTTTCTAAAAACTCATAAACTATTTAAAACTTAAAAAACTGTAGCTTTTACTTATTAGTTCTTAAGGCTGATGTCTTACAAACAAAATAAGCCATATATCATGAAAATCGTTGCATAAATGTTGATTTTATTAGCAATTAAGTAAATACAGCTAGACCCGGAAAAGCAAGTTCGTTTTGAAGAAGTTTTAGAACGAAAGTACATCAATTTTCATGATACGTAGCTTATTTTTTTCGTAAGACACCTGTCCTGAAGAAAAATATCTAAAAAGTATTTGTTTTTGCATTTTTGAATTTTTTATGAATTTTTAGAAAAAAATAAAATTTTAATTTTGCATTGAAAAACAATTTTTTCGATACTAATTTCTTAATAACTCAAAAAGCTATAATCAAATCAAAAACTTTTATTATAAAAATTTAAATGAAATTTTGTCATGCTTATTTTGGCGTTTTACTGATCGAAATCGCACATGGCGTTCACGAGTTAGAGAGAAATATTATAATGTACCTGTTGGAAATAATAGTCAAGCCCATAGAAAAACACTTAAAACTGATTTTAATTAAGCGTAATAAATTTTTCATATGCTTCATATTCTACACATTTTTATTTCAAACACTAAAAACAACTTTATTTTTGTTGACCAGTGTTATTTATGATATTTACAGCTTTCTTTTGCATGTCGACTCATTGTGAAATTTTACGTGGGCCTATTTTTAATTCAAACTAACCTCATAAGATGCAGTTTTGTGGGATATCTTAGAACTAATTGTGCATAAGCACGAAATTAACCCTTAAACACATTTTAAGTTTTAGCTTATTTCTTGTGACAAATATTTTTGTAAGACACTTCAGTCTCTTATATCCCTTTTTAATGAAGCTTTTTGGGAATTGTTTCAAGAAGGGCTTAAAAAGACCCATACAGCAAAGAGTAAGAGGGTTAACATATTTTACAAATCTGCTCCTCATAGTGTTTTACATAGAACTAATGAACTTATCTTATACCTTAAATCCGTTTTTGTAGGATATTTTAACACTTATTGTAAAAAAGTGTAAGTAACTCTAATACATTTAAAGTTTTGAACGATTTCTGGCGTTCAGGTTCAGTCAGGAGCTTGTGTGTCCTTAAAGGCCTATAGTAAAATTTTATGGAAAATATTTCTGTAGAATATTTTTGCCCGCTATACTACCGCTGAATTGCAGTTTTTTGCCCTTTTTAAAAAATGGACAACAAGACCAATATAGCGAACAGTTAGAGGGTTACATTTTTCCACAAAAATGTTTCTCGTGGTGGTTTACATCAAAAGGTTAAGTACCCCTTTCTAAAATTAGTCCCAGATGTAAGCTTTCAAAACCCCGATACATGTACATATACTTTCGTGCGCTCTGCCGGAATCAGTCAATATACAGCAAAATTTTTAAATACAATTAATTTTTTGTTATATCAATTAAATAATTAATTGATTTTGAGCTTACAACGAAATTGTAAATTAAAGGAAAATCAGAAAAATCTTTTTAAAAATTTTTTTGTTGATATCAAATTTACTTCAATTAAGATTTTTGTTATATCAATAATGTGAATTGCTGATTTTCCGAACAAATTTTAACTATCATAATTGTTGCATTAACAATATTTTTTATACAATCACAGTCCTCGAACCGACATTTTGCTCCTCTGCGAAAAACACTAAATGTCTTTGGGCGGAATCGAACCGGCGACGTCTAGACTAATAGACTAACGTTCTTACCTCTTAGCTACAGAGCAATTCGTTATTAAACACACAAATAATGAATACACACAAAACATTATTTGCTTTGTTTCATCTACGTGTGTGCATTCATTTGTTATATCAACAATGGTGATTGCTAATTTTTTTCACAATACATAACAAAAAATTTGGTTTGTTCAGTTTGTTGAAAAAAATTTCTGTGTTTGTCGTATCAACAACTCAATTTGTTATATTAACAAAATATATGTTTGAATTTAAATTACATATAAACAATTGAAATTTTTAGTTGCAGTTTGATGATATATTTTTCTGTGTAGAACAACGCTATTTTTTGTACAGTATTATTAGAGAGATCTCTTTCGACAAAATCGGTAGTAGAGGTCATAGTATAATTATAGTTTGCTTGTTATTTCGTGGTAGTACTCGTCAACGTCGATTAACGTCAAAATAGACTGACTGACGTTGATCATGAGCACATTTGTCTGTCTGTCTACCTTTCTGCTGTGAAGTTGGATTTCTTAGCAAGAAAATTTTTTTAAAATTTTTTAAGCTTCCGGAACAAGAAATCAATAAAAATTTAAAGTTAACTTTTCTTATAATATTGTGTGATGCTGTGTAAAATAAAAAATTCTGCAAATTTCACACTCTTTGAGTTTAAACTAAAAAAAGCTATTTTTCATTTACTTCATTTTTAGTCACTGAGGCGTATGATTAATTTTAGTTCCGACTATTTGTTATAAATTACCTACAACTCAAACATTTTGGAAGGTAATTTTGAAATAAGTATAGCAAATGATAGAATACTATGGCAGCTTGAAGTATTTCTTGTTTAAATTAACTATTTATTACTTTTGTTATTATTAATTCAATACAATTACTTAAAGCTTTTTTTTCAATTTATATCTTCTGTAAATAATTTTCTAATGAAATTATATTTCTTTGTTTCTTTACAGGTATGAAATTCATGAAGTGTTTTAAGGTAAATTTAAAATGAAAATTAAGAAATTATTTGAAATATCACATCGGAAAATTGTAGGCTTTTTATTTTTCTCTTTAAGAAAGTGGGAAAAACTTTTTTCAATGAACATTTTTAGTTTCAGTCTTTTCAAATACTTTTTCTTGTATATGAAAATATAACTTTTTCCATCATAAGTATATCTCTTATCTTATTGGCACTTTGTGCCCAGAGCCAAAAATTTTTTAATATTATATTTAATTGGCTAAGGTTTTTTTTTAAGTACTGATGCTCTTCTTTTAACCTTAAATAAGTCTGCAACCACCATATATGTAGTTTGTGCCGAAAAAAAACGCACACACTCCATCAGTTAAATTTTCTTGCAACTGAACAAAAAATACAACACAAAAACGACTAAAGTCTCTTATCATCAGTTTGTACAAACTAGGGCAATAAATAACCAGGCAGCCAAAATTAAGTATTACAAAGAATATTTTGGCCTTTTTCTGTTTCATGTTGATCAACAAAAACTGTTGGTTTTAATCTCGGAAAAAGTAATTAAATAATCTTGAAAACTGTTAACAAAAAAGGATAATAAAATGAAAAAGATAATAATATTTATTCTTTATACACAAAAAGTTTATTTCTTTTACTGCTGGTATGAAAAATAACAAAAAACAAAAAACAAAAGCTGTAAAAGGCAATTACTAAAAAGTTTTTGTTGTGGAAAATCTAGACCTTAAACGTAGGTCGCCAATTTAACATCGATCTCCCAAAAGCTTTCAAGTGAAAAACGTTTTGTAATTAAAAAAGATTAACACAAAAAAGTTTGAGATTTTCACAAGAAATTTCAGCTAAATTAAATTCACAAAAAATTACTTTTCCCAATTTAAGGTATTTTTTACAATTAAATAACAACAATTGTAAAGCAATCAAAGTCGTTTCTAGAGGAACTAAGTCATCGCTTAGTGCTGCGTCCCATAGACAAAAATGGAAAATGAAATTTGAGTAATCCTTTTTAATGAAATTTATATTTCTTGTAATAAAAACAAACTAGCTTAATTTTACACAAGTTTTAGCAGAGAAAACTCATTATGTCGCCACCAGACGCACAGTGGTTTCAATAAAATAAAAAAATGGTAAGAAATCTGTATCTTTGAAACTTGCCATACGATTACAAAATGATGTATGTAAATATCATAGAGAAGTACAGAAGCTTTAAGAATATTGAAATTTGAACGACCCTGTTGAAATACACGGTGAACTATAGGATGTCAAAGTTGACTACTTCGGGCATGAAAAACCTTGTTGGCCTCTCATAACTTTTACAAATATTATCCGATTTTAATGAATTTAAGTTTGTTGTAAAGCTTATAAGTACAATTTATAATACAGGTAAATAAAATGTTTCTGAATATTTTCCTATTTTTAGAAAATCTGCTCTCCTGCCCACATTTTTTTTATTAAATATATCTAATATATATAATTTGTAAAGAAATTTGAAAAGCTCAATGGGTGTTTTGTTTCTTAAGCTATTAGAAATATCTACTATATTCGTTCAATGCTAGATGTAGCATGCACGCATACTTTAATCGATTTAGAATTTCTACTGAAGGAACTATATTCTTTTGAAATATGAAAAAAGAAAATTTCTAGTTTTGAGTTATTTTGGAGATAAAAGTCCAAGAAATAAACTCTTTTTCTTGTAAAAATTTAGCCATTTTCCACTGTCATTTCAAAGTCTTGAAATAAATTTTTTTCCTTCGTTACTTGAATTTCTTCTGCATATTATCAAGGATTGTGTTAAAAATCATGATATATATATTGGAAAATTTCGACTATACTATTATCGGCGTTATTGGCAAAATAGAGAACCAACAAAGTCGTTGCCAAAACTCAAAACTTTAAGATTCAAAGCAAAATATAATTGAAAATATTAAAGACATATTGATGACATAAACTGTATTTTTTTATCTGTTTATCAGCTTGCACCAAGTTTAAACGTATTAAAATCGGATAGTATTTGTAAAACTTATGAGGCCGACAAGGTTTTTTTTCATGCCCGAGGTAGTCAACTCTGACACCCTGTATCTCAATGAGTATTTCCGCAGGCTGCTCAAAATTTCAAAATTATTAAAGCTTAGGCTCTCCGCATACATCATTTTGCATACATCATTTTGCAATGGGATTGCAAGTTTCAGAGACATGAATATATTTAATATTTTTTTTGGACCAGGGGATGACCCCTATTTATGCAATGCATTGTGCCGAAACTAGGAAAATTGGTTATGGGAAGGAGGATAGAGGGAGTAGTGTCTGTCAACATTCGATTTGAACTTTCCCATACTGAAAGTGACAGGAAAGACCTCTGCATGTAGTTTATTTCACATACGAACTGTGCGGCTAAAGAACGAACTTTTCGGTTCTGTAAACCGGTTCTGGTAGTGGAGACAAACAAATTTTTCGTGTGTTCTGCAAGATCACATCGGACATTTATTTTAGGGCGTTTAAAGTCTTCCCCCTTTTGTCCTGGTCGTGCAGCATATCGGTATATGAAACTATATGTTCTTTATATCAGCAACTTTGTATAAAATATTAATGCAAAATTTTTGTGGAACACATTAACCCTCTAACTCCCATATATAACGGTAATTCTTGGGTCTTTTCTAACAAATCGTAAAAAATACTCTTAAAGAGGGGGTGTGCGGGGATAAAATGTTTTACAAAATTATTGCCTATACTATTTTAATATAGGTCTTTAAAGTAAGCCAATCACCAGACTCAACTTGTACGCCAGAAATCATTAAAAACTTACACTATGTTTAACGGTTAACTTCATATTTATTCACAATAAAAAGTCGGCATAGGAAATCTTGTAAGCCTTACGTTGAAGATATAAAATGTGCTTAGCAGTCTTATGTAAATACCACAAAAAAAATTTTTTTTTGGAACATTTTAATCCTCTAGCTCTTCGTTGTAAGGGTCTTTTTGTACATTTCTTAAAAAAGGGGAAAAAACTGCTCTTCAGCGGCGATATAGAGGACAAAAATCTTCTACGAAAATGTTTCTCGTGCTATTTTACATAAAAAAGGTGAATACATCTTATACCTTAAACGTAAGGCTTAGAAGATTTTCTATGCCGAGTACAAATTGTGCGTAAGTACAAAATTAGCCCACAAGCAAATATTAAGTTTTGAATGATTTCTAGCATTCGAGTTAAGTCTGAAACTGAGGTATATACAATTTTATGGGGAGGTTTTATACAATTTTATGGGGAATATTTTCGTAGAGCATTTTAGCACCCTATATTGCCGCTGACGGGGAATTTTGTGCCCCTTTTTTAAGAAATGTACAAAAAGACCCCCATAATGCGAAGATTTAGAGGGTTTAAATTAGGGATGTAACGATACGCCGTTTTGCCGATCCGATACCGATATTTAAAAATAAATATCGCCGATACCGATTTCGATTCCGATACCGATACGAATATTGAAATTGAGTTTAAGTTTAGATTAACAAAACTCAAGCGCAATTTTTTTATTATACAAAATTACATTATAAGAGAGAATATTTAAAATTGATAAAACATTGGAAGTAATTTTTAAGGAGCTACATTTTCTTTGCTTCCAAAAAATCTATATTAAAAATATGCAGATAATTAGTAGAAAAGCAAGAAAAATGTTTAATTCCTTTATAATTTAAAAAAATACTAGCCATGCTGTTTAAAAAATCGATTTTTTTAAAGGACATTTATCAACTAATATTTTTGTAAATAGCTTAATAGCTTAATTATTAAAAGACTTCTAAGTTTATATTTATTCACTTAAATTTACAAGAAAATACAGTTCTGAGTTTAAATTCGCATAAAAAAATTGTGAAAATGGGTAATTTTTTTATCCTTTTTCCTTGAGGAAAAATCATTATAGAATACCGAAAAAGAAATTTGTCCTAGCATCGCTTCCACCGAATTGGTAATCAAAAAACAGAACTTCTTGCAATGGCAAGGATATGTAAAACTAATTAGAAATTATCCAAATTTGCAATACTTCCGGATCGCGAATTCTACATTTTCATGACTTCTTTGGAGTATCTTTTTTTTGCTGGAATAAGATTTATAAAACAACGACTTGAACTTGAATTCATGGTAAAATTAACAAAAAATAAATAATTTTTTTTACAAAATAACAGCATAAAATATTATTAATTTTTAAAATTGATGTTAATAAGATTTAAAAAATAACGAAGTGAATTTAATTCATGGTAAAATCGAACAAAAATAAATTATTTGTTAAAAAAACTCTAAAAAATTTTTAAAAGTATCGTCGTATCGACAGTAAAATATCACCGATACCGATGTATCGGAAAATCTGAAGTATCGCCGATATATCGGTATCGGTATTCGTTACATCCCTAGTTTAAATGTTCCAGAAAAATGTTTTTCGTGGTATTCTACATAAAAGTGCTGAGCACATCTTATACTTTAAACGTAAGACTTACAAGATTTCCTATGCGGCGTACTAATTGTGAATAAGTATGAAGTTAACCTTTAAACATAGTTTAAGTTTTCAATGATTTTTGGAGTACAAGTTGAGTGCGGAGCTTAGTTGTCTTTGAAGGCCTATAGTAAAATTTTATGGTTAACATTTTTGTAGAACATTTTATCCCCGCAATCTTTCTTTTTTGGGATGTTTTTTACGATTTGTTAGAAAAGAGCAAAAAATGTCCGTTATATGGGGGAATTAGAGGGTTAATATGTTTCAGGAAAATATTTGCCCTAATATTTTCTACAAAGTTGCTGAACAATTCACTACACTTCAGATGTAAGGAACACATAGTTTCATGTACCGAACAGGGCAAAAGCGGGAAAATTTAACCCCGCCAAAAATAAAATTCCGATGTGATCTTGCAAAACGCCAACACATGTATATTTTTTTTGTCTCCTTTACCAGACTCGGTTTACAGAACCGCGTAATTTTTTTTCGTGCTGTGCAGTGTTATCATTCTCTTAAAAGTTTTTGTTTTTCTTAGTAATTGTTACCTTCTTTTTTTTCTTCCCATTTCTTTTTACCCTTTACCCGAGCTAACATTATTGAACTGAATAAAAAATAACTTTTAACACAAACTTTATTTAAACTTATGTTTTCACTGATAGTTTTTGTTATATCTACAGTACATTTGGTGACCTAAAAATTCTAATCATACTTTAATATAAATTTTAACAACTTTGAAATTCCTTAAAAGTGTTGCCCTTATCTCTTGAATGACTGCTTTACTTTGTTTACTAACATATTTCAAGGCAGGATTACAAAATATTAAAGAAAATACAAAAAAAAAAAATAATAATAGATAAAAAAACGCATTAAAAGCTTCATTTGTTTGTTCCTTTAAACTTTGGACAAACAAAGCAAACAAACGCACATACTTTCATTTTTCTTTTCTCTTTCCTTGCACGGATCAATATGAAGGCAACAAAAGCCTGGCAAAAAAAACAGAGTTGCATACTTTTTGGCATTTAGCCAATATTTACTCATAAACAAGAAGCAATCGTATGTTTGGCATTTATAGCCTTAACATACAATTGCTGCTGCTTATTTAAACAAAACCTAAAGTATAAACACAAACATATAACAGAACAGGCATATTATAGCCATACACTTAGCATGTAAGTCTGTGTGTTTATGTATATGTGCGACTAAGTCTATGAGTTTTTGGCAAAGTGTGAGTGGCAAAACAAACATAGATTTACATGTTTTTAACAGTGAACTCTGAAAAGTTGAAACTTACAAAAAAAATGCAAACAAAACTATTCGACCAAACAACCATTGAAGTGTACAAATGCATTTATTGGTTGGGGGCAAGACAAAAGTGTATGTGTGTGTTTGCCGGTGAGGGGGAATTTAAAATAGATAAGGCTGAAAAGTGTTTCAAAATAAGGTATTTAAAATAGTTTTGTTAAAATAACTTTAGTTCTTGTTTAAAGAACTTTAAAATAATTTAACTATTGTTAAACCGAAAATCCCATAAAAATGTTTTGAATGTTTAAAAAATCATTCTACGTTCGCCCTCGTTTGTCATTTTTTTTAATGTGATTTTTCATTATTTTTATGCTGTAACGCCTGCCTGTCAGTAAATGTATAAGACAAAGTCAATCATTGCTGCTGACTGAGAAAACAGCCTAATAAACGCAAGAACTTGAATAAAAGCTGCAATAAAAAGCCGTAAAAAAACCAAGCAGAGTCCAAATGAAGCGCTAAGCAGCACAATTAAATTGTACTGCAAATGCTTAAACGTCCCGCAACTATAGGTAAAACCTCACTCTTTCCTTTTTGATACAATAGAACCCACAGAACTCTAGCAGCTCTGGCATTCAAATCTAACATTCTGACTTTAACGTCATTCGGGAACATACAATTTGAAGAGTGTGTGCCTAAAAATATGCGTCCTGATGTGTTTGAAATACTAAAGTGTAATAAATAAATGGCTTGTGTGAGTGTGTATGTGCATGTATGATAGAAAAGAAATAGCAAAAGCATAAATGTCGTGGTCAAATGCCATATAAAAATTGTTGTCATTCATTTTTCTACAATTGGAAACGAAAAACAGGAATTTAAAAATAGTATGATACATGAAATCGACCTACTGTGAACTAACATTTATAAAAACATGTGGTTTGTTCTGTTGCCAGTAAAAAAAAGAAAACAATTTTTATAAAACTTCAAGCACATAAACAAACTTCTTTCTGTGTAAGTATAAGTGTGTGTCTGTGTGTGCGTATGTGCATGGCTCTTTTAAAGACCCAGATATTTATTAGAACATACTTTATAACATGCAATTTATTTTTAGGTCTGCTGTAGATTTTTTAAATATACTAGTAGGAATAATAAATTCTTTTAGACCAAAAATTGTCTATATATATATTCTTTTAACAAAAAAAGAAAGATGTTCAATATGAAATTAAGCCTGAAAAATGCATACGAAATTTTTAAAGTATATGTTTAAAGTCGCTAAGTAGAGTACTTATTATCGAAATTAAGTCACCGTCAAATATTCAACAGCTTTGAAGGACACTCTTGACTGACCAGACCATCGATCATGTTTGACATTTAACACACATTTGACACACAAAGATGAAAAATAAAAAAATTGGATGCGCTTTCTTGATAACAAAAATTGGTATAACACATTTTTTTAATTTTTTCTTATTACACTATGCAACATGAAAAATGCCAGGGAGTAACACAAAATTTTTTTGATATCTTATGGTCCCCTAACTACAAAAACAGCCAATACTTTAAATTCTATGGATAATTTGATTTATAAATTTTTTTCTAAAATTTAGGATTTTTGAAGAGGCTAGGGTAAGAAGAAGACAATATCAAAAGGCGCCAGCACCTAAACCCACTATCAATTTGAAGATAGTTAGACGACACTTATCGCCAATAGTTAGCAGAGACATCTTTAGCTCTCACTGCCACGACTTACTTAGCCAAGTTACAAACCATTTAGCAAAAACCCAAACTATATTGAAAATGAAAATCCACAACACAAAATCCTAGGAGCTCCCCGGCAGTACCCCGGAAGATTATGTCAACACTGAAAATCGAAAAAAAATCCACAGCGGCAACATCATTATGTTACGTTAGGCCGTCTACATTAGACATGAAATGCTGTTAAGACATGATGTGTTGAAAGCGCTGTTAGAACAAATGCTCTAACAACCATGTTAAAACATGGAACAATTTTCAACATCAGTAGTCTACAGTTAACATTAACATGATGTTCGGTGTTAATGCTAGTCATTTCATATCTAATTTAGACGTAAGGTCATGTCAAAAAATTTCATATCATTTACAAGAGTTGATATAATTAGCAGATACACCTTCAGCTAGCACTGCCACTAACCACTTAGTCAAGTCGCAAACCATTTACCAATGACACAAACCGTAATCACAGAAGTTCCCCGGCACTTCCCCAGAAAATTACGGCAATACTGTATGTATTTTTAACCAGTATTCGCGGCTGGTATTTGTGATCAGTATTTATGACCAGTATTCGCGGTCAGTATTTCTTAAATTTGAAACAGATTTACTTTTACCCCCTAAACTTTGATTTTTGTTATTCAAAGTATTGATGTGCATGGCGCGGCATAAGAAGCTTACGTTCCAAAAATTGGTATTGTTGTATAGTGTAAATACATGCATGCAATTTCAGTAAAACTTAGGTGACTTCAATTTATTACTAATAAAATCAACATTTATTAATCGATTTTCGTGAAATAAACTGTATTTTATTTTAAGTGTATGTGGCTTTATGATCATTTAATAAAAAGTGTAGAAATTTTTTAATTTTTAGACATTTTTTAATTTTTATAAATTTTTATATCACAAAAGTTTTCGAATTTTGCATAAAAAAATAAATTTTTCTTCAGTGTAGTCTGAATAATTCCGAAACAATTGAGTATATAAAAAAATTACATTTCAACGGCTTAAAGGTAATTACATTCCAAGTTCTTTAGCAATAAGTTATGATGAAATCGGTGTAGCAGCCTCTTGAAAAATCCTGAATTCAACTGTTTTTGTAGTTAGGGGACATTAAAAACTGGTGAAAAAAGGTCATGACAAAAGTATCACTTTGCTCCATAGTGCTATCATCAATAATTACGAAATTAACCATTAAACACATTTTAAGCTATGAATGATCTTTAGTTTCAAGTTGAGTCTGGAGCTTGGGTGTCTTTTAAGTCTTTATAGTAGATTTTTATAGAAAATATTTTTGTAAAACATTATAAATCACTACAGCGCCGGTGAGGAGGAGATTTTTACCCCTTTCTTAAAAAAGAGACAAAAAGACCAATACAACGAAGAGTTAAAGGGTTAAAATTTTCAGTTCCCTCTATCAAAACCAGTTGGTAGAGCCTTTTTTTTGTGTTGTTCAGTATTATTGTATAATACTGACACTCATATAAATTAAGCTGCAATCGGTAATTGCAATTGTTGTCTCTGTTTGGCGTTGCCTAAACGGGGTTGCTGGACTTTAGCTCTGTACCATTTCAATCGAGTACGTATTTCCTGTGCCCCAAAGCACTTCGTCGGCGCTCAGGTGTCTTCGGTCTCGTTGCAACCTTAGCACCATATTCCTAATTATTCTTAGACTTGTACCATAAGTTTTAGCGGCATTGTAAGCAAAAGGCTAACAATGTAGCTAGTATTACGTAAACTATTTCATTACGTTTATTCCTGCTTCTGCATAAGTTAAAATATTGTTTGTTACATGGTTTTTCGTTTTACATAACAATATAATGTTTTCATAAAATCAATTTTAAATACCAGAATTCAAAAGAAATTGCATTAGTAAATTGCATGACATTTAGCCATGTCACAGATTTCGTTCGGATTGGTTTTGATTCCGTTGTTGTCATTCCGAAAAAGTACATTTTTGGTGCTTTTGATTCCGTTTATTTCGTATTTCGTTTTTACAATGATAAAGTTTTTATACCTTGAGGCATTTGTTTACTTTTGTTTTTAGATGCAAAACTCACATTAAGCTTTTTATTAACTCATGACCAAATATTTATTTGACGCTCCTTAAAGTATGCATGTTTTTATTATTTACTGTACATGAAGTCTATAGAAAAGTGTTTTTCAATTCCACTTTGAAGTTTAAAAAAGGTTGGATTACGAAGAAAATTTTTGTTATTCGTTTTCTGAATCGAAAACACTTCCGATCGGAGTCGTATTCTGTGACATCGCAGATTATCGCAGTTTCTTATATTTACGTATCTTTTCACAATGTATGATTAAAAGTTAACGTGGACTTTAATGTCAAATGCGGCATACAAAACTTGCTGTTAAAGTCCACGATAACTTCTAATATTACTTTGTGAAAAGGGCCGTTAATCTGTAAAATTTTCAAACAATTTCCTTAACACGTGCTCAAGATATTTCAATTTAAAATATATTGTGCAATGGTGCGTATGATTAATATTAATTATTATAAATTGATTGTATAGTGTAGACTTTTAAACCGATTTAAATACAAATGCTACCAAATTAAAGCTTAAAGGCCAAGCTTTAATATGACATATGTTAAGAACACTTAATTTGTTGATGTCATACAAAAAGGGTCAAACTTTCTTAATATTGACAGATTTCCTTAGAATATTTCCTATAATTAAACTAATAGTATATAATTTTGGCAGCTTCATCTCTTTATTTTATATTTTAACGCTGCGTTAATTATTTTAAAAGAAAGAAAAAAATCGCAAAAAAAAATCTTTAAAATAACCTCATTGTCAAGGTCACTTCACTTTGTTGGTGGCAAATTTGTGGCCACTGGCCGTTACAATGTTCGCGCCAAAGAATGTATTTTTTTCTTTTTCTTTTTCTTTGGCACAAAACTGCAAAAAGTAAAACGACGAATAAATATTTTATCGTTCTCTTAAGGTATTTTGCTGCTCATTAACAAAAGGTAAAAAAATTTTTCTTTTGATATTAATTTATATTAGAAATTAGAAAGATTTCTTGCTGCTCCTGCTCCTGCTGCTGCTATTGCTTGTTTTGCTTCGTTTATTTGTTGTTTACCAAAAACAATTTTTACGTCATTTCATTAAATGGCCAGGGTGAAGCTACGACGGACGACAAGAGTGGAATTAAGAAATTTTGCTATTTTTTTCTTCATTTCGTAAGTGTTTAATATATTTTTCGCTATAGCCATTTCTCCTACAGCCAAAGAGCAGAAAATTTTTATAACAAATTATTTAGATTTTTTGGCGCAAGCCAGAGGCAAAAAAAGCAAATATTGGAAATGAAAATAATGTATGTGTATTTTATGTTTTCTTATTTCGCTTTAATTTAATTTGTTAATGTTGTAATAAATTTTGTGCTTTTTTGGTATGTGTGTGTGTGCTGTTTTTTTGCTGCTATTTTTCTTTGTAATGAAAACTACAGAAATAATAAATATTTCAATATTGAAAGTAATAAAATTTATTGGTTGGGTGAAATAAATTACGAAATATGTTTGTAATGATATAGAAGAAGGCGGTGTCATAAGTACTGGTAAGAGAAAAAGAAAATTGGAAATTTTATTTATGATTCCATTAATTGTGTTGCTAATTGTGCAAAATTTTGGATTTCTCATGGTTTCTCTTCATATAAATACTGTGCTTTAATTTTTAAGAAATACCTTAAAAAATATTTAATATATGTTAGATTTTAATAACTCGTTCTAAGATGCGTATAATTAATAATAATTTTGACTTTTTTCCGTAAATGTGTCATAATTTGCATATAGCTTGAGCTATTATGATTGTAGCTTAAACAAATGAAAGCTGCTGTATGCAGCTCTATTAATGAATTAATGTTTTTCTAATGTGATTGTAATTCCATGAAAAAAAATTCAGATTTTTATTTTTCTTCTTTAAGAGTCCTAATTATTCCTTACAAGCAGCGCTCGGACTTTCATGCAAATGCATGTTTTTTGTGGTGATAGACAATGAGTTATTGACCAGTTATCTATGCGCATCATCAAATTTCAAGTACTTTTGCGTTAATTTATAATTGCATATTTTTCCATATTTCTGTAGTAAGTGCATATTTTTGCATAGTTTTAACAATAAATGCATATTTTTGGAGCTACAAAATGTTTTTTAATGCATATTTCTTAATTAAAAAAAATTTTAGTAGGTCGATAGAGCCTCAATCGGGTTGTCAGTTAATGAAAATGATACTATTGATGGCAACTGAGAGCTGACAATTTCAGCTTCCTTTCTGACAACCATTAATTTTTAGTTGCCGATTGGTAGCGCAACTAAACTTCGGTTGCATTAATTAATAGAGTTGACAAATAGTGAAAAATGGATTACGTGAAAAAGTAAGTTACCCTTTCTTTTTACCTATGTTGTGGTTACGAAAGTTATTTTATTATAAATATACAACCGAATTGTCATATTTAGTTGTCATATAAATCAACATATTACAAAATATATATCTCACCCACTTTTGACGAGTTACATTTTTCTGTTACCATATGGGTGCATCAGGCACTATATCGAAATTTTTCTTGTCATATTTTAGTTTGTAGATATTGTGTGGAAAACATTTATTATTGATAGGAAATGTTCTTTGTTTGCACAACTTACTCTTAGTGAAGTCATTGGCGTAGATAGGCCCTTCTGGGAAGAAATAAGCCCCCTTTCCTTAGAGAAGTTCAAAATATTATAGTAATTTTGGTAATATAAACGCACTAGAAAATTAATTTTAGCTTTAGCCTCCCCACTCCCAACCAGAAAATATTTCAGCAAAGCTTATGAGTGAAGCATTGGACTTTGTGGATGAACTCGATAGTTAAAATGACGAAAGTATCGTATAGGAAAGTCCTGCAAGTTCAATTGAGACATTTCCTGAAGCGAATTCTATAGACTGCAGCAGTCTTCCGCCACCTGAATAGTTTGAAATATATTTTTTGTGATATCTTGATCTAATATACTGTCTCCAAGTCAAATCAATATGCTGTTTTACGCGGATAAAAACCACTAATAACATAAGAAAATATGAGGGTATAACAAGAAAACTTACTCGTAACGGGATATCGAGTTATCGATATATGTGGTCTTCTGATGGCGATTTATTTAATTTAAAAAATATATATACTTGCGTATTTATAGAAGTTTTTGTAATCATTTTGCAATAAAAACACATATTTATTGAGAACTTCTAATAATTTCCTTTGAACAAAAAAAAAACCTATGTAGTGCCGGACGTGACCATATGGTAACGGCCTATTATGCCCGACCCAGAGGCCGTATAAACATTTTAAGTAACTTTTAAAGCAAAACATATTCCTGGACAATTTGGATTAAACGTAAGTCTTATAAGATATCCTATGCCGAGTCACTTTTTCGTGTCCGTTAAAAGTATAGTAAGATATTTCTTAAAATAAACGCATATAATTTGAAAATTACAACAGTTTTATTTTTTTTATATTACAAATAAATATACATAAGTTTTTTTTGTCTAAGACTGTCCATTATATGTTAAAAACGAAGAACGAAAATACGCTGAGAGTATAAACTCTTCATACAAAATGACGTGTCCGTAATGCATGCTGTTTATTTTCCACATTAAGAATGTGTGTTTTTTTTCACAAACGAGATTAAATTTACAATAGTCTTATAATATTTGTATTTGCTTCTCCTATTTCGCACAACAAATTTTTTTTTAAATTTATAAAAATTATAATTGAATGTTACGCATTTTGAGTACGCTTCATTAATCAATTTAATTATTGAAATTGCATTATCAACACACACTAAAATAATATTTCAAAGTTTTTTGGACGTTGTTATATAGTATTATATCGCAAAACGTTTCATCAATCAGTCATCCAAAAATATGTATTGAGTGTTATCCATATTTTTTTTATTTAATTGAAATTTTTTAGTTATTCAGTAAAAAGTTCGTGTTAAAACTCATCGAAGTTTGTCCGTCTAAACTGTTTTGAATACAAAAATATAGTGTGTGTTCTGGAAAAAATATTGAATTACTAAGAAAATGTATTGAGCGTTACGTTAACATTATTACATTACATTAAGAGTAAACAATTTAAAAATTGTGCTTTTACCACACTGTGCGTTGTTATATTTTCGACGAAGGTATTATGTAGGTCGTATTTTGGTACGAACAATTTTTTAAAATCGTCATAACTTTTAATAGTAGGCCGGTTTTATTAAAACTGATAGTATTTGAATGAAGTCTTAGGTCTTCGGTTCAGC
Organism: Panzeria rudis; assembly: GCA_956483635.1. Lineage (NCBI taxonomy): Eukaryota > Metazoa > Arthropoda > Insecta > Diptera > Tachinidae > Panzeria > Panzeria rudis. The sequence continues at coordinate 12,944,060 of OY101449.1, forward strand.
ATTAATCTGCGTAAAAAAATATTTTTAAAGATACTAATTTTATATTCTTCCATGTGAACGCAAGTCAAAATTAAAAAAGTGATCATAACTTTTCATTTCGTTTTATTATTATAGAATGGATGCATAGTACCTTCAAATTCTATAGTGATTTTTCTGATATATTTTTTTTTCAAAAATCATTCTCAGAACAACCGCCAAAGCAAATGTAACGCTCAATACACAAAAATATTAAAAAATTTAAATATATAATTTTATTGCAGGATTCATTGAATGAGACCAAAACTATAATATACATCCTTCCTTCTCATATTTCTATTAGTTGCATTGGTAAAAAAATACACTTAAAATGAGAATCACCCAAAAGTTATTTTTTTTTTGGTTCTCTGTGCCAGAACCATGATATATGTTTTTGCTGTACAGTGTAATGATAAATTTATATTTTTATCCTACAATGCGTGTGATTAATTTTGACCGTTTGTAGTTAATTCGCCATAACTAGCAAAACTATTGGTCTATTTAGATTATTTGGAAAGCAAGTAAAAACTCATACATGCAGGTTAGTTGTTATGTAAATGTATTTTCTAATTCGGTATATGAAGTTTTTGTAGCACGTTTCGCATGATTTACATATTCTAATAAAATAGCCATAACATATAGAAATGTAGAGGAATTTGAACTATTTTGAGAGCAAATGAAAGCTGATACATGAAAATTAGCTATAACAATTCTTTTTCTCCAAATTGGATATGCGGACATATGTATATAAAATTTCGGACTAAGATATCTCTTTAAGTGTTTATATTTTATCTAAATTTCAATTCAATTTCAATTTCGTAACGGTTTTTACAAAATTTTCAGTATACACAGAAAAAACTAAAATACGATTTCAATTACGAAAACTGCAGATTCAATTAATTGTGTTGTTGAAGTTCAACTAACGACGAAAGTTTTATATTCAATCACTGAAAATCAAATTTTCAATTACACTACATTTTTAAAATTTGCTAGAAAATTTTGTTTTTGATAACATTCAATTGGGAAATTAATTGAAACTAGTTTTAATTTCTGATCAAGTGTATTAATTGAAAATTTTTTAGGAATAATTTTTTCTGTGCAAAGTATCTAACCCGTAACAAATCTTTAGCACCCCCCCCCACTGGAGCCTTACGTAATATGTGAATGGCCCCTAATATCAAATATGGTGTTGTTGTTCCTTGGTGCGTATGATTAATATTAATATTGACCTTTTTTGTTAAACTGGCAGTAACCTGCAAGACCCTAGAGCGATTTCCATTATTTTAAAAACAAATGAAAGCTTACACCTGCGATGCGATTCTAGGAAGATTTAAACAAAAATAAATCCACATTTCAATGAAATATTGTAACCTTTCGAGCAAAAAATATTTGTTGTAAAGTTTATAATTTTTAACCTTCAGTATAATTTTCCTATAAATAATACATATACTCTTATCAATTACAAATCATTGAGGAGTGCCTTAAACTTTATTCGAAAACCTTGACCACTGTTGTTATGTTGTCATACCACTGTTTGCCATTCTGTTAGCAAATGTACACAAAAATATGTATCATCTCTAAAAGAAACCTTAACTATTTATTTGTTTATTTATTTATCTATCTATTTTTATATTTATTTTGTGAACACTTTCAATTTAATGTTGTATGTATATATACTCGTATGTATAGCTTTTATGTGCACACATGTGAAGACTCGATAGAGTAGCAACAGACAGACAAACATTATAACAACATGTTGACCACATTCTTTGCATGTACACCATATAGCCTACGTAGTATGTGGCATTATTTTCTTGTTGCTTTTGACATTATATTTTTCTAATGTGTATATATTTATTTAAGGTTTTCCCTAGGTGGCTCTTAAGTCAAACTATAAGCAAAAAAAAAAAAAAAAAAATTCTTCATATATTTTTGCCCCTAATAACAGGGTGTTTTTTTAGAGGTATAGAACTTCGAATTGAAATAAAACACAAGAAAATCGTTTTAATGTCCATCAATTTGGCTTTATTGGAAGGATAATTTTATGCCATTAATGTTTAAATATGATATCGGGCATGTGGCCGCCGCGGCTGGCTCGAATAAAGCCAATTCTACAGGTCCAATTTTCAACCACTTTTTCGAGCATATGGGGCCGTATGTTGGCAATAACGCCACGAATGTTGGCTTCCAAGTCCCCTAACGTTTCTGGTTTGTTGGCGTAGACGAGCGACTTCACATATCCCCAAAGAAAATAATCCAATGGTGTCAAATCACACGATCTTGGTGGCCAATTGACAGGTCCATTCCGCGAAATTATGCGCTCATCGAATGTTTCCTTCAATAAATCGATTGTGACGTGCGCTGTGTGGCATGTAGCGCCGTCTTGTTGGAACCACAACTCATCCACATTCATGCCATCAAATTCGGGAACAAAATAGTCGGTTATCATGGCTCTATAACGGTCTCCATTAACGGTAACTGACTCTTCAGCATTATTTCGGAAGAAGTATGGCCCAATGACTCCACCAGCCCATAGAGCACACCAAACAGTCAGTTTTTGTGGATGTAATGACGTCTCAAGGGTCTCATGTGGATTCTCTTCACTCCAAATGCGGCAATTTTGCTTGTTGATGTAGCCATTCAACCAAAAATGAGCCTCATCACTGAACAAAATTTTGCGATTTTGCTTGCGGTAAACTTCGCGAACTGAACCATTATTTTCGAAATAAATTTGCACGATTTGCAAGCGTTGTTTTTTTGTCAACCTGTTCATGATGAAATGGCAAACCAAACTAAATATTAATCACTTGACAGCTGACAAAATGGCCGCCAGTTAAAAAAGTGATGCCAACTTAAAGTTCTATACCTCAATAAAAAACACCCAATACAAGTGTTTTGTATGTGTGTAATATTTATTCTTCTTTTATGTGTAGAGGGTGTTAAAATTTATTAGAGTTATTTTCTTTATTAATTTAATTACCTGTTTGGGACTTAACAGGTTTAGAAAAAATGAAAATTTATTAAAATTAAAGACAATAAATTAAAGAAGAAGTTTGAGTTTTTTGTTTGTTTGTTTTAAGAATAAAAAGGTATAGAAAATTAATGGAAAAATATATAAATATTTAGCATATTAATAAATATTATAAAAGAGCTTTTTTTCAAATTTTTTTGGTTACTTTAAAGTTTTTGCTTAATTATTTGTAAAGGTGTATGTAATAGCTTTCAGTTGCTTCCATTCTTATAACTTTATCTTTAAAAATAAGCATTATATAAGATATTTACTGAAGAAGGCCATACTAGTATTAATCATACGCACCATGTAACAAAACTGTAAATTTTCTAAATGTTGGATGCTTTCAAAAGGTTTATATATTTGGAACGATATATAAGATGGCTGGCTTATCAACTACCCATATATTGATATATTGTAATATTCACTCGTATTATGTATGTCGAAGTTGAGTAGAATAAAGACAATTTTTACAAGTTTTCTTTATTCTAAGACAATTAATATCCCATTTAGTCATACGTATCCTGGAACAGAAACTTCACTTTGTTTATATTTTACATGTTTTTAAATATTTCTAACTATAAAATTTAAATACTACATTGCTCTTCTAGCAGTTATACAGAGAGGTAAAAGTAAAATTGTTAGCTAAGCCTTTGAATGCTTGATGCGATATTGAAATATGGAAGTTATCCTCAAATAAAGAGAACTTTGAAGTAGTGTACATATTAAAAAACTAAAATTTTTGCCTCACACAAGAACTTCCCTAATCATGTCATTCAATTAAGAAATATAAAAAAATCCTTATTAATATTAATCATACGCAGTCCGGAAACGAAACATATTTCTTTGAACATTTTGCATGTTTCAAAAATACATGATATTGAAATAAATTTAAATCTGTTTATAGATGGTGGATGTTTGACTTTTCCTTTTCTTCAAGTCAGCTAAAAATAGTATTCTTTTGTATACTTTTCCCTTTTGGAAAAGTCTTTAAAAGCTTTATATTATGTCTTCGGTTTGTTTCCAGCATAATCAAATTTCCTACAAATATATGCATGTTAATGCCATGTATACCGAAAATAGTCGAAATTAATATTAATCATACGCAGCATAATGCGAAAAAAGTAATTTGGAAACATTTATTTATTTATTTATTTTATTTTTTTATTTATTTATTTACTCATTATATATAAGAGGTTTAAAAGTTCGTAGATTTAAAGTTTGCTACATTAGCTTTCTTACGCCAAATAAACTTTAGTAGCTGCAAGTAATGGCCACAATTTGAGTTGAAATCATTCTTAACATGGCCCTTATTTTCAGCACAGATATATATGTATATTTACATTATTACAGTCAATTGAATCTTTCAATTAAATTATTTTCATTTCGAAAGAAAGTCTAAAGCATGTAAATAATTGAAAAGGCAAAGAAAATTTTTGCTGTACGGAACGTTGAGTTTACATCATAATGTTTCGAGACCAACCACGATCTCTTCATCAGAATTCTTCTTCGCCTTTAACCAAAAACGGCTTAAGCCATGGGTATTTTTTTCCTCAACTTTCATTTGTTAGAAAAACTATAAAAAAAACTGTTCAAATACACTCAAAATATTCTGTAGTTAAAATTAATTTAAATTTCTATATAAAATAAATTAAAACTCAATTAAAAATCGGTCTACTTATATTTCATTTAAGTTTAACAAATGGTTTATTCAACTTTAAATGTTAAAAAGTTAACAGACTTAAGACCATAAAAAATTAATGATTCCTTATTTGTTTTGATCAATTTAACTGCCAAAAGAACTAATAGCAGCTTCCGTAAAAACAAAAGAGGTTTCCTTCTTTCTGCTATTTTTACTGTTAAATAATCAACCACAAGTTCCGTAAAAATAATTTAAATTTGCTTTATTTTTAAATGTTAAGAGGCTTATTATTTCGTATCTTTAATTAATATATTATTAAATTTATATTTTTACTCATTGTTTGTTCTGTTAACTTCTACTTTTCATCGTTAAAAGAACTTTGTTACAAGCGTTACATTTCATTTTAAATCAACATGACTAAAAATTTAATTTCAAATCGTTTTTGGGCTAAATAACACGTTGAGTTAAAATTAAATTCATATTAAATTCGATAGTAAAGTCTTAAGCTGTTGTGGCTGCGGTGGTTGACGCGTTGACTTCCAACCAAGTGGCCCGAGTTCAAATCTTGTCTGGCGCAGCCAACTACAACAAAAATTTTCCTGATGCCCAAGCTAATACATATTACGTAAGTAAAATAATTAATAAAATAGTTACATTAATGTCATGTTGTTTCAACTTGATATAACTTTAATTCAACATGATTCTTCGTGTTGTTTCAATATCGATTTTACGTTGTTTCTACTTGAAATAACTTTGATTCTTCGTATTATTTCATGAATCTTCGTATTATTTCACTATCAACTTTATTTTGATTTAACTGCAATGGAATATTAAATCAACATGAAATATAGTTATTTCAAAGCTAAAATTTTTTTCCAGATTATTCTAAATCGTGTTGAATTAACATGAAACACTTATGAAGCAAAATCCATAACGAAAAATTTTAAATAAACCTGGTTTTCAACTATTTTACTATGACATTTTTATGTGTGTACTGAAAATAGTCAGAATTAAAAAAAATCATATGCACCGTAGCACGAAAAACTCAAATGCCAATAATTCAGAATTCCAATACTAAACTTATATTTTTTTAGGTACTCTGGGTAGAGTTTTGTTGTAGAATTGTAGAGAAAAAAGTCTATATGTAAAAATAAAGCTTGTTACATAAGAATTCTCCAACCAAAAATATACATAAGCAAATGTACAGCTGATTTCCAAAATTAGTTCGAACACAAGGATGAGAAGAATAATATAAACTTGCGTGTACATAAAAGTCAACAAATAAAACTGAAACTTTTTTATTCTTGGAAATAAGCTGGCAATAATTTCTAATTGTGTTACATCAACAACATAATTAATTAGATGGAAAAACTAATTTACACAAAAAACAATAAACAGCACAAAAATAACAAAACAATCATGAAAGGAAAATAAGGCTAAACAAATATTTCAATGAATATCGTACACTGCCAGCAATAACCAAATGAAAACTGAAAATTTTTTGCAATAAATAAAAAAAGTCATACATTTTTAAGCCGGAATAAATTTTTCCAGTTGCTGGGATGTAAAATAGTTTACCAGAATTTTATTACTACTTGCATTTTAAATCATAACAAATTTCTTTAAAATTCACAACATTAAATAACAATTCTTTCTTAAACATAAATCTTGCCCGTTGTTTAAAGCAAGACAAAAAAATTCTTTAGTTTAACTTTTTTACATTTGTCTGCTTGCATTTAAGTATTTTTTCTCTAACTTGTCTTACATTATTTACCATAAATTTGAAAAGTATTTACACATTGTAAACAACAAAAAAAAAAATTTACATATTAAGGTATGTCATCGTCAGTTTGTTGAGTTTAAGAAAAACTTAAAGAAGATCGCTATGAAAAACCAGGCAGACAGACATACATTTACACTGAAGCGGATAAATGCAATCCAGGAAGACCCACACAATTCAAATGCAGACAACCTACAGACATTTCTAAAGACAATCATTATTATAATTTTTTATATTTTTGCTTTTTCTCTTTATGAAGCAGAGTTATTGTTGGCAATTCTTGGTGAAAGTTTTGCTTAAACAGAGGGAACAGAAATAAGGGAAACAATACTAAGATGATACTGTTACTGGTTGCTATAATGTTCTATACAAAAAAATTTAATAAATCGGAGCTCTTGAGTGATAGCGGGATTAAAATAGAAAAATTTTTTTTTTTAAATTTCGAATACAAGAGACAAAAATTAGCAAGAAAGAGAGCATGGAATATTTGGAATAAAAAATTGGCCGTACTGGGGAATTTCGTACTGGAACATTTTGTAAATTTGATAAGTTTTTTTTTGGGAATTATTCAACCATATTTTAGTTTAAGATCAGCATGCTTTTTTCATAATTGATATTTTACTCATGGGCAAAAAAATTAAAACTTTTCTTAATAATATTAAATTAAAAAGCAAATGGAAGTTTAACATCAAAACAGCTGGACCAATCTTTTTTTTTTAAATATAGGATAACGCTAGAAAATATGGATAACTTCTAAATGGCTGAACCGATATTCTTTAAACATAGCTAAGAACACTCTCGATCAAATCACCTTTCGTACACAAAAAACAAAAACAATTGTGAATTTTTAGCTGACTTCGAAAAAAGGAGAAAGGTTATCAATTCGTCATGTACTTCTTTTTTCATTATTTATGTTCCCTCAAAACTCCGCTATTTATAAACCGATTTCGAAATTTTTTTTCTCCAGTCAAAGGGATATACTTCCAGATTGGTCCCGTTGCAAAATGGGCGGGGTCACGCCCATACAAAGTAAATATACATTAGTTTTCACCTACTTCTACTCAACTGATTCTTATGAAACTTTACACACACATTAAGCTTCTGCTTAAATACTACATAATACTACAGTATAAAAAAAGTGTGCTGTGCCACGCCCATGCAAAGTAAATATTATTTTTCAACAGCTTCTACTAAACAACTTTAGTTATCGTTACAATACAACATTGTGGTTAGAAAAGTGGGCAGTGTTACGCCCACTAAAAGTAAATATTCATTTTAACTACCTCTACTTATCCGATTCTTATGAAACTTTGCATACACATTAAGTTATCGTTACAATAACACATTGTGGCCAGAAAAGACGGCAGAGCCACGCCCACGAAAAGTAAATATTAATTTTAACTACTTTTGCTTAACCGATTCTTATGAGACTTCGCACACACAATTAGTTCTCGTAAAAGTACATGATGATAAAATATGCAGGCGGTGCCACGTCTATTTTGTTGTCGATTTTTTAGCAAGAATTATTTATTTTTGTTTGCAATATATTTACAGGTACTCGTAGTGCCGCTTAGGCTCTACGAGAGAACAGACAGACACATAGACACGGAGACACTCAGGTACACAGATACACTAAAACTTATAACACCCCCCTGTTTTTTGGTCGGCCGTTAAAAATATATTGTAATTGATATAAAAAAACTATAATTAAATATTATTTTCGTTTTCCACTGCATATTAGCCTACACTAAGGGAAAAACGGCAATCTAAAAATAAAAACTCCTTATATTATTTCAATCACTTTCAATTCAAAAGAAAAACTTTATTAAAATACTGTATATCAATCATTTTCAACTTTGAATAAATATGGTTCAATATTGAAATAAAAATGTTCGACATGACCAGACTTTCGTTAATGTTTCTTATTGAATCAATATGGTTCTTATTAATTTTTTTCTCTGGCTATACGTTTCAATTTATATTCTTACTGACAATATTCTAAAAGGCTAAGATCTCGTGGCTGGCAGACTTATGGTATTTTCTAAAAGGTTATACTTTCTTCAGTTACTCTCTTATACCTATAATACAGAAGATGAGGACCCATTTTTTCCCGCTAAAAATGCAAAATTTTACTAAAATTTACATCATTTTCTAAAGGCTGTCACCTCTATATTTTTCAAGACTTATTTCTTGTTACCTCAAAGATAGATATCAGACACGTATGGCTATATCAAAGTCGTGGCAAAGACCTTTAAAAACTCCCTTCCTGTACTGAGTAATTAATAATTAGCTTTTATATATGATACTGTATACGTTAGAGTGCTCAAACTTGCCCAGAACTACTATAAAGTCAGTTTCGTAGTCCACAAAAAAATTAATCGGATAAGAGTGGAGGAAGTGGTACCTCCCATACAAAGTAATCACTAATTATAGTATATCTGGATAACTACATTGGTCAGAGTATTCCAAATCGGTTTGAGTTATTTTGCAGCCTGTTTGCGCTGTAAAGCGAAAAACTTATTGAATAGCAGAAAAGGAAAGGCTATTTCCAAGTTGATAAAAATAAGTTTATCTCACATCTGGAGGATTATGTCAGTGACAGTCTTTATTTTTGGTGGGTGACAGTTGGAAGCAAGTACGTGTAGGCACACTAACTATTAACGAGTCCTACTAGAGGGAAGGGTACCTCACATAATAATATTTAAAACTAACGATATCGTATGGGAGGTATATTTCCCGTCGCTCCTACCCCGTCCATTTTTTTTGACTGTGCGTAATGGCTTCCATAAAAAAGCGCTAAAGCGCAAAACTCGCTAAACAATAAAAATCGCAAAACATTTTTTTTTAATTTTAAAAATCGCTAAAAAAGGGGAAACAATGAAAAATCCATATCGATAATCGATAAGATGAAAATAGCGCTAAAACAAAAAAGAGCCCAATGGGGGAAAACTCGCTAAATCTAAAAAAAATTGTCAAAACCAAAAAACATTGTCAAAACAAATAAACCTTAAGGGCCAGGCCACACGGGCGTTTTTAAAACGCGCGTTTCTGCTTTTTTATATTAAATTTAAAAGTTCTAAATTTTTTAAAACTTCAAATTTAATACTAAAAAGCAGAAACGCGCGTTTTACAAACGCCCATGTGGCCTGGCCCTAAAATGAGAAACTACGTCAAAATCAAAAAGTCCCCGCAAACAAACAAAAATCGACAAAACCAAAAAAGGGATAAATCTACATGTGCTAATGGTATTCGTACGGAAACCTTCGTTTGCGAGTCGCACTTTACTGATATGTCAATGACGTTTCCAAAAAAATAAAAAAATAAATTTTTGCCACGCCCCAAAATACAGCACTTTTAGTTTTTTATATAAGCGCCGCCATTTAAAGTCCAATCTCACCATACCGCATGTCGTTCGTTATGGCGTTCACTATGAGGTTCGCTATGAGGTTCGTTATGAGGGTGCTGTTGGCTGAGTAGATAGCGCGTTTGACTACAAACCCTGAGGTCTTGAGTTAAAGATTAGTTTCAGGCAAGCCAACAACATCATGCATTTTTCTCATGTGCATTGGTGTGTTATTGTGTTGTAACAATAACTAAAAAAATTAAACTAAGAATTATTGCATTAGCTTTTTGTCAGCGCGTCAAGAATTTTAACCATTAAATACAAATTTGAAAAATAAATAAATCACATCATCAAATCTCTTTATTATTTAAAAATTTTTGCTGTACGTCTTTTTTGCTAAACATTTTAAGTTCTAACTTTTGTTATATTACAGTTAAAGATCTGTTACGAAATCTATCGAATTTATAAATATACAAATCTGCCATTTTGAATTTAAAACTCATATCTTAATATTCCACTACCACGCTTTAAATCTTATCAACAGTAAACAAAATTATAGAATTTTATTCAAAATTTCCTATCGCCACTTCAATTGGTAAATTTGAATGTCATAATCTTCGACTCTAAAAAATACAAAATAGATGATAACCAACCTTTGGCGCTTATAATCCTATGGCCATTATTTTAACTCGGAGTTAGTTAAAGGTAAGATTATATCGGACGCATAAACAGTTCTTCATTATTACAACTTTAATGTAAGCTAAAAGTAAGCGATAATTTAATGGTAAGTTCATCCTTCCTGTAACTTTTATCGGGTGGTTTAGTCATTTGGAGTTGCCATATTTTTCTAAGCTGCCATACATTCTACTTCATCCAGTAAAGACATATCGTCAGCTTATTATTGGTTTGCTGCTTTTTAATGCTTTTTCCTATGTTTATGGGTCAAACCAATAATAAGGTGACGATATGTTTAACGTTGCCACTGCACTATTTAGCTATTCATAATAGTCGGTGGCTATATTATGCTATAGCCATACTTTTTTATTTACATGCAAATTGTAACAATAAAAAATATTTAAAGATCAGTTTATCACTCACTTTTGCTAAAGGTGCCTTTAGCTACACAGCAAAAATATCCGTCTACTGGAAGCATGTTTGTAAGGGAGAGATTTCGGTACTCTCCCTTACCAACCTGCTTCGGTATTACATGATTTTTGTATGGGATGTCCCACTTGGTAGGTCTGGAGGTATGAGCTTCTTTCTGCGCATCCTAGATGCATTAAGCTCATGTCTTTTTTATATGTATATAATTAAAAAATGTTTTGCTCTTTATATCACAATTTTACCACACTTGGATTAATTTTTTATTTGCCATTATTTTATGTTGTTTTTATATTTATTTATGTATTAAATGGTGCAAATACAATTGGAAATTATATTACACTACAATTTACTTTTATTAAATACTTTTTGTTCGCGTATTGAATCAGGAATCGATCCCACCATCTCCGCATGGTGGACTAGAACACTAACCACTAAGCTATCGAGGCACATTTATTTTCGTACATAATTCAATGGAAGAATAAAAAAATTTAATTACGAAGCAAAAATCACACTCGCATCCATATTTGTACCCACGTAAGCGAGAGATGATGCACTATAAAAAAGTTCGAGTTGAATAAATAACTTCGTGTTTAAAACACATGAAAAAACATAAATAGCCGACCAGATTCATTGTGTGTGCGGTAAGTTTCTTCGCTTGCATCCTCGTAAGGCAGAGGGGATGCTCTGTGTGCTTTTCCGCATCTCCGAAGCACTTCTAATTAATCTACCTGCTTCCTTGTACCAAATTTATTTTTGCTGGGTAACGTCTGCTTTACCGGTGTTGTAATAATGGCGCTTAGAGCAACTACAAAAATAATGATCTCTTAAAAAGTATCAGTACCATATTGAATCAGCATTTTAAATTCCAAATATCTGTTTGAAAAATATCTATCACGACCTTCCATAGTTTCCTTGGCCTTCTTTAAAAATTTAAAAAGATGATTTTTAAACTGCCATATTGTATTTGTAAATTTTATTATCGCATTCGCAAGCCGCGACTCTAAGAGCCTCTATATGGATGATCTCTAACCTCTGTCGCTCTTAGTCTTAAAGTAATTAGAAAGTTATGATGTTCTTTTAAAAAAGTATCAACACTATAGCCACCATATTGACTAAACCATTTTGAACATCAATCATTTGTTTGAATAATATCTATCATGAATACTTTGGGGACTCCTTCGTCTTTTTTAAAATATTTAAAAGTTGATTTTTTTAAAATTATACCGCCATATTGGATGCGCCATCTTGAATTTTAAAATTTAAATTTCAGAATTGGAATCAGTGGTGCTCAAAATCACCAATGCAATCTTTTATAAAAGCAGTAAATCAATGCTCTATTTATGGCCAAAATTCTGGGTTCTTGGCCCATCGTGCATTGTTTTAAAAGAAAATAAAACCGATTGAAATAAGCTTTGATTCAATTAAAATTCTAATTGAAAATAAACATGTTTCTGGGTAAACAGTTAATTGTAAGATTTTGGGAAATAATTTTTTCTGTGCAATACAATCTAGAAAAATTTACTCCCGTCACCAACGATCTCATCATATCGAAATTCGTTTTTATGGCTTAGGAGTAGCTTAATTTTCGCTTCAGGTGACTTTTGAATCTGATATGATATTATGGGCGCCACTAATGCCATTTCAGATCATTCCCTTCTAATGTCGAATTTTTTGCACGTGACAAAAAAGCCTTTCTAAAACTTTATATGTCCTGCACAAATTGGACATTAGGAGGGAAGGATTTAAAATGGCATAAGTGGCAACCAAAATTTTATGTCGGACTTAAAAGTCACCAAAGGCAAAAATTAAGCTATATCCAAGCCATGAACAACGAAATGCGATATGATTCGATCGGACTTTAAATAGCGATATACAATATATAAAAAAATAAAAGTGGTGTATTTTGAGGAGGGGCAAACAAATTTGTTTACAGCTCTAGAAACTTCACTGATGTATCTTTCATTCTAGGGGGTGACTAGTGCAAATTTTTTAGTTTTTATATTCGGATTTGTCCAGTTTAAAGTAATTTGTATGTGAAAGAGAAAAAAGAGGCACAGTTTGGGGGCGTGGCATATAAGTGAGTATACTGAAAGCTAGACATACTATGTCTAGTCTTTCTTTCCACGTGCAAAAAATTTAACATTATGGGGGAAGGATGCGAGATGGCATAAGTGGCGCCCAGAATTAGATGTCGGAGTAAAAAGTCACCAGAAGCAAAAATTAAGCTATTTAAAGGCCTTACTAGTCGTAATACCTAGAGTAGGCATACTAGACATACCTAGACATACCTAGAGTTTGACTTAACTTGACTACATCAATATAAAATACCATTGGCATAAAACACAAGTTCATATAATTTTTGAATAAAAAATTATTGGCAGCTTTCTTCAATGTCTTTAATAAATTCTCCAACTATTTATTTTAACAAATTGTCGTAATATTTTATTTCACAAATTTTAATTTTATCTACCATCAAACCTCCCACATTATTTAAGTGTTCATCATAGCTAAAGATACAAGCCAGCAATCAAACCATCACAGCATTTGCCCCTTTAATCTTTTAAGCAAAATAAACAACAACAACAACAAAATATAAAAAATTGTTAACAATAGGTTTTCCTATTAAAACGTTTTCTGTTCATGTAAATTGCACCACATATACACAAACAACGAGCCACACTCAGCATGATGCATTTAAACATTAAATGTTGGCAACTTGTCACAAATTAAAAAAAAACAGAAAACTAAATATACAAAAATTTTATACAAATAGTCAGGCTGCATTTTACAAACTCAAGTCTTAAAATAAGAAATGACTACTGAATGAATGAGTGAATGATATAGAGGCACGACAGAAGAAGACAAAAAAAAATTGCCAACAAATAGTGTTGACAGCCAACAATCTTTATTTATTTGTTTTCCCCCTCCTTTTGCATTCGGATTTGCAACTTTTATTCCTCTGCCACACAGCCATCCATGTTGACAGTGTTTCGTTCATGCAGCAGTTTCTGTCAGTCATGCAGCAAATGAATGACGACCGAACGAACATACCGAAATCAAATGAATTGAACAGCGAGAAAAGCTCAAAAACCATTATATATATGCTGTTATTGTTAAGCATCAAACTTCATTCAAATCTGGCTGTTGTGGAGAAAATGCCTATGAATAGAAGAAAGAAAACAGAAAAAAAACATTTTTTTTCTCTTGTGTAGATTACTTGTTTTTCGTTGGTTGCCAAGAAAACTATTGAAGATGACATAAAGACGTTTTAATAACAAATTTAGATTATAACACTTGAAATAATGTGGAAGGAAGTATTGCAAATGTGATGACAAATTTGCATAAGACGAGAGATGAGTTAAATGGCAGCAGAAGACGATGGCTGAGTAATAATCTAGCCAAACATTTAAGCGAAATAAATATCAATTAAAGTTAAGTGTAACTAAGAAAAAACAGGATGGGAAATAGATAAATCTTAATGGAAACTTTATTAACTTTTAAAATGTCAAAATATTGGGAGTATGATATACTCACTGGGGAAGGGTTAGATTTAAGTACACAATTTAACTTGACATTTTTTTTTAAATCTGAAGATATTTGCTTACACTGTTTAAATCTTTTTGATAAAGTTTGAAATTTTATTCCTCTGTGTTTTACAACACTCCTTTTTAAATAATTTCACTGATTTTGTAATTAGTATAAAGGATACTGTTCTAAGCTTTCAAAAGAAATCTAAACAGTTGAAATAAATCCATGGGCTTAGAAGTTATCATAAAGAAAGCCAAAATGTAACATAGTTATTATTAATCATACGTACTGATGGTTGTTAAGTGTTAATTGCATGCTGTTGATATTTCATATATATTTTTTTTAAAAGAGAAGTAACACAATCAGGCAATTAATGCCTACCAGTAAATTAATTAATGTGTTACCTTCTTTAGGAAAGGGATGGTGTAGAGATAACAGGTGGTGAAGCGGAAGAGCGATAGAAAGCTTAACAAACCTGCTATTGCGCGTTTTATGTAGAGCAGTGTTGAAAGCCCTTCTGGTGTCAAGTAGAGGCATTGAGTTGTTTGAGCTGTATAGCCATTTTATTAGTTCTTTTACTTCGCTGACGTTACTGCTACAATACCGACGAAGAAGTTTGCTGTGAAGTGCATTAGGATATGTTAGCATTATTCGCTGCCGGTACTGCCAAAGTGATCAGTGATATTGCCTTCATCACTTTAACAGTCCAACAACAACCAACACAATAACATACCAATGCACAAGAGAAAAATGCATGACGTTGTTGGCTTGCCTGGAAATAGTCTTTAACTCAAGACCCTAAGGCTTGTAGTCAAACGCGCTAACTACTCAGCCAACAGCACCCTGAAGAGTATTAAGAAAGTATAAATTTTTCCAAAAACAAAATTAAACTTAAAACGGTTTTAGATTATTTGCATTAGCTTCTCTTATTTTACGCACAAATTTTTTTAAATATATTAAAAGTTATAATTTTTGTTGTCCGCAGTCTTGCGTATTGAGCGTTATGCTTTTTTGGTACGCCTCAGTTTAATTATTAAAATTGCATTAACAACATACACTAAAATAACAGCGTAGGTTTGTACTTCTAAATATTTCAAAGTTTTGTGAACTTTGTTAAATTTTAAATTATATTGTAAAACGTTCCATTAATCAATCAAAATCTTAAAAAATGTATTGAGTGTTATCCCAATTTTTTAATTTAATCTAAATTTTTTAGTGAATAGCTAAATTATATTACAATTTAAAATATAGGATGTGTTCTAAAAAAAAAAATATTGAATTCTTGTAAAAATGTATTGACCGTGACGAAAAAAGTTTCTAAATATAAATTATCTATAAATTTTAGGATCTTAAAAAATAGTTTAGAGAAGCGGAAGGGTAGAAACGATATAAAGAACAATATTATCTGTTCACAAATGTCTGATTTTCTTTAACAAAAGTTTGCTTCTACCGCACTGTGGGTTGTTATGTTTTCGAACAATGTATTACTTAGGTCGTATTTTGCTACGAATAGTTATTTTAAATTGACATAACTTTTAACACTAAAAGTCATTTTATTAAAATTAGTCTTATTTGAAAGAAGAGTTGGGCTACTTATTGTTTATGTAAAAATGTTTGTAAAGAATTATTTTTAAAAATAAAAATTTTTTATTTTTCCATTGAAAAAGTGGTCATAACTTTTTATTTTTTCCTACGATTGTTGTAATATTTTGTTTTTAGAGAGTTGATGTATAGTGCTTTCAAGCCCTTTACTAATTTTTTGTGATGTATTTTTTTCACAAAAATTATTCCCGTAACAACTGTTTAAAAACTGTAAAAATATTGTTTTATTTCAACATCCATTGGATGAGCCGAAGACTATAATATGAATCCCACCTCCTCATATTTCATTTAATTAAATTGAAACAGAAAAAATTATCACCAAAAATTTTTCAAACAAAAGGTTGCTTAAAAATAAATTTCATTTTTAGTAAATATTCTTTACTGAATCAATGAATTATTTGTTTGACTTTTATTTAGGACGCAAAAACCCGTTTTCTGTGTCGTGAAAAATAACCCCGATGACGACATACACACAAATAACAACAACAAAAACAATGATAGCAAAAAGAATGTGATTGTAGCAAGTTTGTTTACTGAAGATTTTTCAGAGAATAAATTCGTTAATGCTGTTACGTTAAATCTCATTATTTTTTTTAGATTCTTTAAATAAACATACAGAGTTGAATACATTTAGCAAAGATAAATTTCATAAATGCTTAGTGGATAATGATGATGACTCAGACAAAAATTTTGTTTGATATTTTACAATAAATCCAGTAAATAGTTTTGTTTGGCTCAGTAAAATAGTTTTAGTTGTATTTGTAAGTATTTTTAGGCAAATTGTTTTATAATTTCAGACAAAAATATTGATTTCTATTCTGCAGAAAATCCAGTAAATAATTTTATTTGATTCAGTAAACTATTTTGTTTAGAATTTGTAAATATTTTTAGACAAATTATTTTATAGACTTATCCGACTTTTTTCAATGAAAATGTTGAAATATTTTTGTGTATATTTCTAAATTCGTTTGTAGGTCCGTTTCTAGACAAAATATTTACTAATTCATTGAATTTCTTTACTAAAAATGAAATGTAGCTTATGCTGTGTATCATTAGGCCTATAAGCCGACATAAAACAACAATGTCCAAAATGGGAGCGGTAAGAAATTTAACTTCGCCAGATGTAAACTTTCAAAATGCCGATGCACGTATATATATTTTGACACCTTCTACCATAATCAGTTGTTGGGACCTAGTTGTTTGGAAAAAAAATTCGATTTTGTGCACAGTGCTATGCATATGGAAACTGCTTCAAAATTTGAAATTGAGCTCAAATAAATCTTGTTTCCTAGCAGAAATTTACTCCGGCTGAAAAAGTTTTTATTTAACATTTCTATACAACTAGACCTTAACAAATTTCAAATCAATTTTCAAAGCTTAATTGCTTAAAATATACACATGTCTTCTTGATTTAAAACATTTGTAAAAATCACTACTAATTACCTGTCTAGTTGAAGGTTTCAGTTTTTCAAATTGATTTTCTCTTCCATTCTTTCTATCCATTCGTATATCTGTTTGCCATAACAAATTTTCAACATAAAATTCAAAACGTTTAAACCATTATTAAGCAATTATGCACTTAAAATAATTAAAAACGCCACTTTGACTTAAGGATCGTATTGCACTAATAACAACTTCTACTAGACTTTAAGACAAAACGAGAAGAAATAAAAAACTAAATTTATTAAAGAAGCAACAATAAGTTTTTAACGCCTTTACCTCATTCAAGCCATAACGTAGTACGTTTATTCAAGTTTCATTTATGTTTTTGTATATGTATAAGCTTGGTGGTATCTATTTGATGTTTGTTATAGAAAACCTATGGATATGAAACGGAAATTATAAATTGAGGTGTGTTTACTTAGTAACGCTTCAAGCAAAACTACTTCCGTTTAAAGGTTTGTTTTCTTCTATCTTTTTTTTTGTTGTTGTTGCTCTTGTTGTTGTTGTTCTATTTTAACAACAGCACAACATGCGAAAAACTAAAATTGTAGTATGAAGGGTAACAAAATGCATTCATTGAGTTCCCATACGATTTTTTACTTTAATAAAGACCGAAGAAGACGAAGCCAAATAATAAATATAATGCAGTGTAAAGCTTAATTGTTCAATAAACTATTTGTACAAATTACTATTTATATGATGAAGTGCGCTGTGCTCTAAAAAAAGTGTTTTATTATTATTTTTATTAATGCTTTCAGCATAAAGTTGTTGTCTAAAGTTGTTACGGATTGCATTAATAAGAAATTGCTTTAAATAAATTACAGCAGTTAGTATTAATTTTTCATTCTAATAGTTGTTGGAAATTTAATAACAGATGTTTGCCTTGTTCTTTGATAACATTTTAATAATTTAATTATTATTAAAGTTTTAAGGCAATTTATTGTTTTCATGCATGTTGTGGAGAAATAGAGAATATGTTAGGAAATTTATTATACAATTTTAAAAAGTGCAGGAAATAGATAAAATGCTTCTGAAATACATTTTGTAATAAATCTCACACATTATTTTGCACGTTAGAGAGAAGATAAATATCCTGCTGGGCGGTACGATACAGACGATTTCTTTTCTTTCATGAATGAAAATTTGTGTGAAATTTTTGTGAAGTTTTTTCGTGTTTCTAAATATTAAGGTAAAACTTCTTTTTAAAATTTGTATTTTAGAATTTTGTTGTGAGTTACGTTACTGACTAGTCTGAGTTACGTTACTAGCAATTTTTTGTTACGTAACTAAAACATAAAACTGAACTGAGAAATTTTACTGACTCTCGATGTGGTAGAAAATGAATAAATACCTCATACTATTTTCAAAAGAATTCTTCCATTCATATTTTATATTTGTTTCAACCGCAAAACTAAACTACAAGGACATTTATCAACCTAAACCTCAGCGAATGTATTTACGTAACCTTAACTTAATGCAAATTATAGAGACAAATACTGCAATTAAAAAAGCATTTAATTAAGAGAGGTAGAAAATAAAAATGTTTTACTACTGTGCAGAAAGAAAAACTCAGAAGAATATTAAAAATAATAAAACCTGAAATTAAAAATAAAATACACAATTTTTTTCTCACAATTTTACTTTCTTTGGCTGTCATAATTCCATTAAATTATAATTATATAAGAAATTTAACTTGAAAGAGCTGCTTGTTGTTGTTTTTTTTAGAACTCTTGAAGCGTTACAATGCCTGCCAACAGCTCAAAAAGAGAAAAGCAAAATTCTTGCAAAAAGAGTTTTGTTTATGAGGGATTTTTCTTAGAGGAAATAAAGAAAAGTTATAAAAGTTTAGTAAAGTGCTTAAGACAAAGTAAATAATAAGTTATAATAAAAAAAATATACATAAATTTTTATTTGAAAAAAAAAAAAGAAAAGAATAAAGTTAGTGGAGTATAAATAACACAGATGTGAATAAATAATCTTTGAGTAGGAAACCCATTATATGTTTTGAATAGTTTGAGCAATAAGGCAGGACTTGCTTCTAAACTGTTTTTCATTAGGATTGAAGAAATAGTTTGTAATTGTTTTTACAGAATTGTGATAATAATCTTATATTATATTAGTTCTAATATAGAAAACCTGAAGCAATTAACAGTTATTTACACAGCGTGCTCTCGAAGATTCTCAAATGCTAATTAGAAATCGAAAATTATTTTTCTGCTGCAACTATACATTGTTTGTAAGAAACATAACATAGTTGTAGCAAACATGAGTTTGGCACTTTTTTATTGCAACTAAAACTGTGTTTCAAGAATATAAATGAAATAGGATGAACTCGTTAAGACCACAACCACAAATTGTTTGCCTGAATCATAGCATGGTTGTAGTAAACATATGCTTGAATTATTTTTTTTTTGTGACTTTAACTATTTTTAAAAATTTTCAAAGCAACAGCATGAACCCGTATTAATCGCAACCGCAAATTGTTTGCCTTAATCATAACATGGTAGTAGTAAACACGTGTTTGTTTTTTTATTGTGACTTAAACTATGTTAAAAAAATTTAAAAGCAAAACTATGAACTCTTTTGGGCACAACCACAAAATATATTTCGCAATCATTACATGTTTGCCATAACCATGTCTCAACTATGTGTTTAAACTTGTTTATAGTAACTAAAACTATAATTAAATATATAAAAAGCAACAACTAGACCCTGCGAAAAGTTGTATACTAATTTTTTTCAACGTAGTTGTCGTATGACAACGTAGTTGTCTTATGACATTATCATTATGACTTAATCTGTGCTTAAATACTCAAAAATCCACAACATGTATAGTTTTGCCAAAACCACATATTTTTGCTACAATCATAATATGGTAGTCGTAACCATATTGCCACCATATCTTTTAATTTGTCTTTAGCGTCTAAAGTTATGTTGCAACAGTGTTGTCTGTTTCTTCCAACAAGATTTGCTTGAATTTCGAATTATTTTCCACGTCAAATATGGTTTATAATCAGACCGGTTTTGTCTATGTGCTATCTGAAGTGTTCTGTTAATTACTCATTCCAAATTTTGTTTGAACAATTAAAAATCAACAGTCGTTGGTTACAACCAAGCATTTTTAACCACAACTATAATATAGTTTTCATAAACGTACAAAAACTAAGTGTTTGAACATAATTATTGTGACTTAAGTAGTGGTCAAATAATTAAAAAGAAATAATGTGTATAGCTTTTTTTTGCTACAAGCATATGTTGTTTGCCACAGTCTTAATATAGCTGTCGTAACCATGCTGAAACCATGTCATTGAACTTGAATTTTATGAATAGCCCTATGTTTAAACAATTAAAAATCAGCCATATTTAGTTTACTTGCTACAACCATACAGTTTTCGCCAGCATAATAATATAGTTCTGTTATCCTTGCTTTTAGGGTTCCGTACAAGAAAGGTGAAAAGGATCCCTATCATTTTCGCTACGCTGTCCGTCCATCTTTCTGTCTCTCACAGACTTCTTCTCGCGAACCGTAAGAGGTACGGAACTACCATTTTCACAGAATAGTTGCAATTATGGCCGCTACAACAAGAAATACTAAAAGTTTATGAAAGTTAAAAATTAAAAGGTGTTATAAAGCGAGCAACAAAACATGCTAAAATCCTATTGTAATATACAGACGCTTGTTATATAGATACTTGACATTTTCAAAGTTAGTGTATTATTTTACATCCATAAATACTGAAATTCAAACAAAATAATAATTAAAGGGTATTCCATCAGTTAATGTTATTATGAAATTTAGCTGTATCTTATGAACCGTAATAGTTAGACACTTGAAACAACCAAAATTAATAATTAAATTAAGCAACGCAAGAAACAAGCGGAAAAAATTCGCCAAAACAAAAATCGTTAAAGAGGAAAAAAATCGCTAAAACGAAAAAAACACTAAAACGAAAAAAATTGGCAAACCGAAGGAAATCGACAAGACAAAAAAAAAAACTCCAAAACTAAAAATAAACCAAAAATTAAAAAAACTGCCAAAACTAAAAATTCGCAAAACTGAAAAACCACTCAAACGAAAAAAATCACCAAAAACGAAAAAAATCACCAAAACGAAAGAAATGGGCGAAACAAGAACACAGAACTAAAAAAAGCCAAAACCTAAAAAATTACCAAAATGAAAAAAAGCGCTGTAACGAAAAAACCCTCCAAAACGAAAAAGCGCAAACATTTTTTAGAACAAAATAAAACTCAGAAACTAAAAAAACACATAATTAAAAAAGTATCCGTACGATAAAAAATCACCTAAATCAAAAAAGCGCTAAAACGAAAAAACGGTCTAAACAAAAAAATCGCCAAAACTAAAAAAAATGAAAAAAACGGTAAACTTTGTCACAATAAGAAAACCTTAAAACGAAAAATTCCCTTAAATTGAAAAACACCCCCGAAAACACACAAAAATTGCCAAAACGACAAAAGTGATGTACATATATATCGCTCATTTACTCAAACAACGTTATAACTACAAAGAAATTGTTGTGCAGAGAACGAGTTTAAAGTTTTCAATTTACCTACAAGTTAATGGAAGTATAAAATTATATTCTTCTCTCAGTATATATTTACGATATCTTGACACTATATAGAGTACGATATGAAGATTAATTCTGTATTACTAACTAAAAAATCGAATTTTTTGAGTTATGCCGTTCTTTGAGTAAATGAGCGATATGTTGTAAATGGTACTCGTGCATGAGTCAATGTATCACTTTACTGAATTTACTTATCTTTATATGGGCTTTCATTGAAAGCTATTCTTCGCCGAAACTAAATTTCGCTAATTGTTATAATCTGTTTTATATAATTTCTCCATTTTTTTTTACCAAACTGTTTTAATTTATTTCATTCACTTTCAGTAATTTTCGTTTATGTTGCTGTAATAAACTTGGTAAACTTTATCAATTATTTTTTCCCCTTATTAGTCTGTTATTATTAACTTTTTTGTATACATTTTTTTTTGTTGAAATTGGAAAACTTTTAATTAATTGATAATGTTTCAATATTTTGTTTAACTTTTGTTACTTAAGCCTTTAATTAAAAGCAATACATAGTGAAATATATAAAAAAGAAAACTTAAGAATACGGGAGCGAAAAAATACGCAAAGAAAATTACCATAAAACCAAAAATTTTATTTTTCTTCTGTTTAAGTTTACTTTGTGATTTTAAAAGATTTTCTTTTGTTATCTTTAAACACACAATTTTCTGTTTCGCTGAGTTGCAAAAGGAAAGTTGTAAAAAAGTCAGAAAGAAAGAAATTGACCATTAAAAGTAAGCAGTGAACAAGGGATAAAAAGAAGACTTTTTCTTAAAAAAGGGGTTTTTTTCTCAAAGCTGAGAAAACTTTTATGAATTTTGGTTTAACTTTATGTAAGTGAACGGGTTCAATACATTAGGCTTATCATATATTTTGTGTGTAAAAAGCCTGCGAGGAGGAATATTTTCATGTGGCGTACTTGAAACAAAAATTAGGTGAGAACTTTTGTCTTTACTATAGACATTACCAAAGTTTATGTTTTAAGTTTGACGCAAGTCTAGATTAAAGACCACAGCTTAGGCTGAAATAGCCTTTAAGCAAAATTATAGACCATAATGCTTTTTAATTTTCTTTAAAACACATTTATGATTTTTGTTTACATTAAAGTCTCATATCACTTTGTTTCTTTTTGTGCTTTTGATTAATATCCTTTCCATAATTAACACACATCCTTATTTTTCTTTTTGCACTTCTTTACAGTTTTAATTGCCATTTCAGTCATTGTAGTGGAAATTTTAACTCAACTCCCAGATTTTCATTACTTCACTAACAACGGCTGGTTTTGATATGAGAAATAAATAAAAACGTTAAGTGCAGATCTCGTTCACTTGTTTATTTCTGTTGGATGAAAAAAAAACAACCTTCACATTGTAATAAAAACATATTTGTGGTAAGTTTTACTTTATTTGTATTACATTTTTTCTCTTAAGGCTTTTCTTATTATACGTTTCATATGATACAGAGTTTTATGTTTGTGGAAAATATTAATTTCACATCAATAATTAACAGGCCGAAAATGCACTCAAAGTTGCGGTTTAATTATTTTCGAATTTTTTTTATGTGCTGCATAACATTTTTGCCACTTTCTGTTACAAGTTTTGGTATAAAGTTAACCAAAGTAATGGAAGGAATAATTTTTTTTTTACTTTTTGCAGTACCAGCATTAAAGCTTTGGACATTTTTATTTAAAAAAGTTCATTTAAATAATAATTTCTTCTTCTTTAGTTGTTCTCTATTAAACTCTTTACATAAACAATTTTTATTGTTTCCTTTTTTACATGTTCATATTTAACAAATTGTTGTAAATGCATTGATTGTGGTATATTTTTAAAAAAGCATTTTTAATTAAAAATTATTTACTAATTGTGTTGAGGGTTAAACATGTGTTTCTACTTTCAAATAAAACAGAACAAAAAAAAAACTTCTCTCATTTCAATTGTTGGATAGCAAAAAAAAAGCAATAACAACAGCCAACGGAAATAATCATGGCAAATATATTTAATAAATAAATTTATTTTTGATTTCAATTTTGTTAAGCTTCATTAGTCATTAATTATTGACTTTTTGCAAAATGCAATAAATAGAGCATTATAAATAATGCAAAAAAAGTTCGATAAACAAAAGTTTATTAAATAGTCTGAAAAAATAATGTGTGCAATTAATTAATTTAAGAAAATAAAATACTATATAAAAACTTTAGGAAGCTGTGAACTAAATACTTTTTTTGCGAAAAAAGCTTTTCATAGTTTCGGCAAGGGAACATCGTGTACATAAAGAAACAGACTTATGAGCTCTAAGAGCTTAAACAACAGCTCAGTAACAAGCTCAAAAGCTTTTGGATTTGGTGCTTTATATAAATCAAATTAAAGCTTTTTATTTAGGTCATATCTAACGTAAAGAGAAAAATAAACAAATTGGTTTTTCTATAGCTATAAAATCAGTTTTCTATTTATAATATAAAAATCTTTTAAGAATTCTGGAAATCTTCCTAATTCATAATTTTTTTTATAAAAAAAAAAACAGACAACAAAACCGGCATAGATGGCACTGCCCACATTTCTGATCTTAATAATGTATTGTCCCGAAAACTTACTGGGTGAGCAAACTTTCTTAAAAATCAGCTAAGTAGAAATAGTTTTAAATTAATATTGACTACGTTTGGGCGTGATACTCTTTGGTAACCATATGGTTACATTGGGAATATAACTAAATATGTGTGCAAAGTTTTGTAAGAATCAGTTTAGTAGAAGTTGCTGAAAAAGAATATTTAGTTTATATGGGCGTGGCACTGCTTACTTTTTTAATCATAATATAATATTGTAATGGGAACTTTGTGTGGGCGTGACAGCTAATGTACAGCTTTTGAAATAAAGAAAAGCGAAAGCCCAAATCGGAGTTGTGAGGGAACACGCATAAAACATACAAACAAATTGATAGCATTCTCCCATTTTTTTGAAGTCGCTTAAAAACACATAGATTTTTACTTTTTATTTATAAAATCCAGAGTTTGCAAAATTTCTGGACAGTTTTTTCATAAAATAATTTTTAAACTTAGAAAAATTTTTTATTTTCGGATTTTCTACAAAATTTAAATTCGAAAGATATTTAAAATTCGTAATCAGCTTAAAGGCGTTGATAAGCTTTTATAGCGAACTACTTTGAACTGGTATTCAAAATAGATTGAGGTTTTTTTTAGCAAACAGTTTGTTCTTTATAAGCTTTAACTTTTTTCAAATAACAGGGCTTTTTAACTAAATAAAGCGACTTATAATACCACTTTCAAAGCTCAAATCTTGTGAAAGCTTCACATCTCTTTCTTTTACGTAAACTTAAAATTTAAAAGAGCTGCTGTGTAATTCAATTATGATTTTAAGATTCTTGGCTTTGCAAATATACCTTTGCCCTTCTAATACTGTAGCAATTACTTTTAGAAGTTTTGATCTCTTATTAAAAGCTTTTATAAAACAGCTATATTCTGCTATTATCATATTGGCTAAAAGCTGCGAAAGCAAATTATTTTTTAGAATTGTAACTTCCATTTAAGTTTTTTAAGCATAACAAGTTTTTTGACTAGAAATTATTTTTAATTCCAGTTTAATATCTGAAGCGTTTTTAAAACTAAAGTAAATCAGGACTACAATGCTTAAAATTGCTTAGAAAAGCCTAAAACAGATGTTTAAGTTGTACATATATTATCTGACAAAAGCTTTTAAAATAAAACTATAGTTAAAAGCAAAGCTACTTTTGACCATAGCTTTGCAAAGCATATACAATTCTGCTCCATAGCTTACGTTTAAGCGGTCGAAAATTTATATATATTAATTGTTCAATGATTAAATCATTACTCTTGAATCCTTGCAAGCTTTAAGCTATTTTATATATAACAAAAGCCTAAAAAACTTAAATTAATTGCTGGAATTTTAATATGCCCTGTAAGGGGTGTAAAAGTAAGGAATTATGTTTAAAACTAAATGACTCTAGCCAAGCTTATTGAGGCTTCAAAGTTCTTGCAAATCCTTAGACTTAGCTGCAAAAAGCTTTTAATAAAGAAAAGTTCAAATTGTAATTATATTTTATAAATGGTAAACTAAATCCATTTTCCTTTAAGTTAGAAAAGCTTGAAAACTTATAGACTGCTTTTCTGTATAACCTATTAAGCTTTAAGCTACCATAAATATATCCAAACTCAAATGTATTATTTAAAAATAATAGAATTTTTAAATTTATTAGAACCACGATGCCACCCAAACATGCTTATTTTATATACAAAATTTGTATGAATGAATGCTATGTGAATCTCTCTTGTTATCAGTAATTTATATATGTCATCAACATTTAAAAAAATTATATATTTACAACTTTATTCATAAAAAAATGTTTATTAAAAAAAATTTCCAGGAAAATTAGTTTTATTAGTCTGTTATAAGTCAGAAATATTTTTTATGAATTAAGGCATAAATATTTAAATATAGATACCTTTCTTTAAAAAAAGCTTAATTTTTTAAAGTCAATTGTACTAGAAAGCTTAAAAGAAGTGAGTTATGGGTCGTTTATAATGCCAACCGAACTTCAGTTGCGTTGCCAGCTGGCAACTGAAAATTTGTGGTTGCCTGTAAAGCACTAAAAAGCAATTGCCAGATACTATCCGTAATATGATGCTTAGCAACTGGCAACCCAACTGAAGTTCGGTTGCCACCCATTATCGACCCATTAATTTTGATTTTAACTATTTCAACAGGAAAAGCTTTTGTGAAGCTTTCATGTGAGCAGAGCTTAATATAAGTCACAAAGCTTAAAAATGAAAGAGCTTTGAATTCTATTTTACATAATTAAATAGCGAAATCTTTGCACCTATTCTTCATGAAGACAGCTTAAGTTTTTATCAGCTCGAGTACGCTTAAAAGCTTTAAAAATAAGAGATTTTTAATATAATTAAATAAATTAAAGCTATCTTTTTTACCAACTTGGCTTTTCCAAGGCTTTAGAAACCTGGGCACATATGTAGCAACAAGAACTTAATTTATTTCGCAACATAAGCAAAAATATTTTTATATACAAACATTTGTAAGCACTTAGTTACAAATTCCAATACTTAGTGCCTGAAATCAAATCCTCAATTTATTTTGTTCTTTTTTTAAGTTTATTTTATACTTAAGCTTCTTATTTTTAATAAATTAAAATTTAAGCTTTTTATTTTATCACATCAAAAAAATTTTTGCTTTATCTTTTCTCAAAGCTGCAATTATAATTTGCTCATAAAAATATAAAATAAATTCTCCTAATTAAAATTCAATCTGTGTTTTTATATTCGAAAGTATATCTCAATATTTTATAACACCATTTATTTGTCATTAAAAAAAAAGAAGAAGTATTAATAGCAATGGCAAAATTATAATTGAAAAAATGTTAAAACGACTTTTACTGACTATGAATGTTGTCTCTAGCTTTTATGTACATATGTACCAATTGAAATTCTCTGAAGACATTAAATGTGGTATAAAAATAAATTAAAATACGTACGTTACAAACAAATTTCGAAATTGAAAACATTTAAGCGCATAAACAAACATTTTCAGCATCATTAATATGAGAGATGTGGAGGAAATAAAATCATATAAATAAAAAACACCATTTCCAAAAGACATGAATAACAAAAGACACACTAATAAAGCAAAAAGGAAGATTAAATTTCAAACATGAGCATAAAAAAGGAGTTCATTACCGACAATTCGAACTCCTTAGTTTTAATAAAATTTTATAACGACACCCTTTTTTTCGAAATTGGAATGGATGCTATTCTATGTAATTTATTCTACACTACAATTTTATTTTCCTAAGGCAACTGTGTCTAATATTACCGTAGACTCTACGGCAGCGAAAAAAGCTCATTAAACCTTAAATATCAAATCAACGAATTTAACTACCGTACACTCGTATAAAATGTTAAGAACACATATAATAAATGTATTAAATACTTATATTTTATTTATTTTTTTTATACTTTTATTCATTCAATTGAAAAAGGCAGCAAGCGAATAATATAAAGGAATAAAAGCGTGCTCATAAATATTAATTTGGCACCATTGATTTCATATGCAAATTTCAATGATTTTATTGTTACAATTTTATAGAGGAGACAGCCGCAGAATAAACGCAAATCACAAGAACGCACAAGCAAAGCAGAGGCTTTCGTTCATTATTTAGCCTATATGCAGTGGCAAAAATGCTATAAGAATCACACTAACGAAAAAAAGCACTGAAAAAAATATTGGTTGTTCGTCTCTAATTTTTGTTAAGTTTGACTGCGTAATATTCTATACAAAATTATAGTCTTGCCTCAAGTTAATTCTGAACTCTAATCTGGAGTGCGATCGGAGATATAGTCTGTCATTGATTAATTAAATGTCTAATAAACACTGTACAACACAAAACGAAAACAAAATCATGATTTTAACGACTGATTCTGCCAAAGGTCTCCAAATAAATATATACGTGTATTGGCATTTTGAAAGTTATATCTGGAATTCATTTTAGGAGGAGTTATATCTGGAATTCATTTTGCAAATAGTTATAGTGAAATTTTAAAGGAATAGTTATAGGAAATCTTGTAAGCCTTACCTTTAAGGTATAAGATGTGTTCAAAACTTTTATGTAAAATACCACGAGAACAATTGTTGTGTAACATTTGAACCCTATAAAGCGCTGTATATATCGTTTTGTCCCTTTCTTAAAAAAATGGGAGAAAAACTCCCCTGCAGCGGCTATATAGCGGTCTGAAATGTTCTACAAAAATATATGCCTTAAAACTATACTATACATTTTCAAAGACAGCTCCGCACTGAAATTTAACGTCAGAGGTGATTAAGAGCTTAAAATGTGTTTAAAAGTTATTTTCGCCCTTATTTACAATTAGTATTCAATATAGGAAATCCTGTAAGCCTTATGTTTAGGGTATAATATGTGTTCAGCACTGTACATGATGTGTTCAGCACTTTGCGTGGTGTGTTCAGCACTTTGCAATGCACATTTTATACTTCAATATTAAGGCTTACAAGATTTCCTATCTCGAATCACTATAACTATATCCAAAAGAGGAGGATATTTAACACCACCTTAAATAAGCTCTATACCAGAATCAGTCGCTAGATTTTTGTTAACAAATTTTATTGTACAGTGTAAATATACGTCAAGTCCACAGATTAAACTTGTTTGGTGCAATTTGGCTAATTTGTGTATAGTCTACTTCATTGTCTTGACGATAGTTAGTATCGGCTATGGTCTAATCAATTGTTTTGTCTATAGCTTAGGTTACAGTAACATCTCTACACCCCTTGACTATAGTCTCGTCTATAGTTTTACCTATAGTCTTGACTATAGTCTCTTCTATAAACTTGACAATAGGCTCATCTACTCTCGCCTTTAATCTTAACTATAGTCACGTCTATAGTCTCGTCTTTAGTCTTGGCTATAGTATTCAGTTTCGTGTATAGTCTTGACAATAGTCCTGTCTATAGTCTCGCTATAGCATCTACTATAATCTCGTCAATAATATCGTCTTTAGTCTTGACAATAGTATTCGCTATAATCTTGACTATAGTCTCATCGTCTATAGTCTTGACTATAGTGTTGTCTATAATCGCGTTTATAGTCTTGCCAATTGTCTCGTCTATAACCTGGACTATAGTCTCATATATTGTCTATAGTCGTTCCTTTAGTATTGACTTAAGTTTTATCTATACTTTCGTCTATAATCTCGGTATAGTGTTATCTTGTTTATAGTCTCACTATAGTCTTGTCATTAGTCTTGTCTATAGTCTTAGCATAGCCTTGACTATACTCTCGTTTATAGTCTTGACTATAGTCTCCACTGCGATTTCGTCTACAATTTTTTTCTAGTCTGGACAAGAGTCTCGTTTATAAATTTTACTAGAGTGTCATCACTGCTCTTGACTATACTCTTGACTGTAGTCTGCTCTATAGTATCACTAGTATCTCGTTATAGCCTAGTCTATTGGCTTACTAGTCTTGATTATATTCTTGCCTATAATCTTTACTAATCTCGTCTATTGTCTTCAATATAGTCTCGTCTATAGTCTAACTAAAGTCTTGAGAACAGTGTCGACTATAGTCTAGATTATAGTCTTCACTATAATCTCGTTTATAATCCCGTCTATAGACTCTTCTATATTCTCGAAAATAGCGTCATCTATAATCTTCACTATAATCTTCTCTATATTCTCGTCTATTGTCTTGTCTACAGTTTAGTTTGTAGCATATACGATACTATCGTTTATAGTCCCATCTATTGTCTCGTCTATAGTTTTAGCTTTACCCTTTTCTGTAGTCTCGTCTATAGTTTCAGCCATAGTCTCGTATATAGTCTCGTTTATAGTCTCGTCCATGGTTTCTGCTATAGTCTCGTATATAGTCTTATCTAAAGTATCTTCCATAGTCTCGTCTATAGTATCTTCTATAGTCTCGTCCATAGTCTCTTTTATAGTCTCGTCTAAAGTTTATTCTATATCCTTGACTATATTTTCATCCATAGTCTTGAGCAAAGTCTCTATTATAATATCGTCTATGGCCTTGTCTATAGTCACGTCTATAGACACGTCTAGAGTTTAGCCTGTAGTCTCGCCTATAGTCTCGTCTGTACTCTCCTCTCATCTAAAGTCTCGTTTATAGTCTTCACTATAGTTCCGTCTATATTCTCGTCTATACCCCCTTATCGTGTTTGGCAATTTTCGCCTTCGACTACGACATTTTTGTAATAGATTAAAGACATCACGCTACACTTTTCTTTAATCTATTACAAAAAAGGCGTAGTCGAAGGCGAAAATCGCCAAACACGATAAGGGCCATAGTCTTAACTATAGTGTCTATAGTCTTGCTATAGTCTTGTCCGTAGTCTTGTATATAGCCTTGACTATGCTATAGTCTTATCCTCGTCTATAGTTTTGACTATAGTCTTGTCTATGGGCGTGACTATAGTCTCGTCTATAGTTTCTTCTATAGCCTCAACTATAGTCGCGTCTATAGTCTGGTCTATAGTTTAGCTTACATTTTGGAGTCCCTGTTAGAGCCTTTTTTTAAGTTTTAACTGAATCCTCGATTATTGCCTTGTCTTCTGCAGTACTTATTATAATTTTGCCAATAGTCTTGACTATTGTCTTACCTATAATCTTGTCTATAGTTTCGTCTATAGTTTTGATTACAGTCTCAACCATAGTCCTGACTATAGCCTTATCTATATAGTTTTGACTACATATTTGTATATAGATATTGCAGAGTATATTCTATTCACTATTTTAATATTTTATTATTTAATTTATTTCGATTTTTAGCTAAAAAATATCTCTGTGTATGACTAAAAAAATTTTTTTTGGGTTGGTGAAAACAAGAAAGCTTTTTAATAAATTGCTGAATATATTATAATTTTTTTTTTGTTCGTTCATTTGCTAACAAATTCATTTTGTTTTATGTTAATTTGCTTTCCAACACGCGATCCATGTATTTTATTAGAAATTATAAACAATTTTCAGATTTTATACAAATTGTATTAATTTAAACCTAATTATACTAAAAGAGCAGAAGGCTACCCACGCTCACTGTATAACGATTAAATACACAAACAGCCATTAAAAATGTACATATTTGTTATCATACAGTTTATTTTAATGAACGTGTCACATATTTTGAGATAATTTAATTGTTTATTTTCTTTAAGAAATTGAAATTAATTCCTTTCTTCTGCTTTAGTCTGCAGAGATAATTATAGTGTTTGATATTGATACTAGAAATTGAGTATGTTTTTTTTTTCTTTCTTTCAAGCGTGATTAATATTGTAATTTATAAACATTTTGTACTTGTCATAATCATAATTATGTGCTCCATTACTGAAGGAAGATAAAGAGTTGTTTTCTTTATGTTTGTGTTATTGATAGTGGGCGTTCGCTATTGTCTTGTCATTTTAGAATATAATTTCAATATAATATTCCATTTGCGATTAAGCTTTCAATTTGCATTTATTTAATTTATTATAAAGTTTTTTAATCTTAAATTTTAATCTTTAAAATGCCATAAAACGTTTATAAAATTTATTCGTATGTGGGTTCCGTGTAACCCTGAAATTAAACAATTTTTATATATTCCACAAATGTATTAAAATTAATTGCTTGTGCATTGAGAAAAGAGTCCAGAAATTAGTGGTTTTCACAAGATTGTCATGAGTTTGCAATTAATATGTTTGTACTATGTAGTATGAGCTGTCATGTGTTTAATGTAGGCGTCCAAGATATTTGTTTAAATAAATTGAGCGAAAATTAAGATATATTTATGTACTCGAAATAATGATTTATTATGTTAGAAATAAATGATATTTTCTGTATTGCTATAAATATTTATTTAAAATATTTTTTGACACATACATAATTATAGTTTGTGTTAACAAATACCGAAAAATGTGGAGACAAACTAATTTGGATGAAAAAAATTTAAAATATTTTCAAAATATATTCAAATTATATTCTATTGACTAAACAATTGCGAAAAGAAAAAGAGAAATTATTGTTAAGCATTTCTCAAATCTGGTAAAAATTAAATGGAGTGATTAATACCAAAAAAAAAAAAAAAAAACAACATGGTTCTTAAAACTGATTCGGGTAGAGGGCATCAATAAAATATGCACCTCTATCGGCATTTGGAAAGCTTACATCTGGGTTTTATTTTAGGGGAAGTTAAAATTCCCCTTTTTTTGCACATAGTTATAATGACACAGTGTGGGACATTTTATAAGCCTTTCGTTTATGGTTCAATATGTGTTTCGAATTTTTATGTAAAGCAGCACGAAAAACATTTTATTGAAACATATTAATTATCTACCTCTTCGTTGTATGGAACTTTTTGTCCCTTTTTTTTTAAAAAGGAAGCTTTTATTTAAATTGTATACCAAATTTATATTTCTGACCTCGTCCTTTGCCCCTTTCTTCTTATAAATATATTCTTAAATTCCATTTTGAGCTTCTT
Organism: Panzeria rudis; assembly: GCA_956483635.1. NCBI lineage: Eukaryota > Metazoa > Arthropoda > Insecta > Diptera > Tachinidae > Panzeria > Panzeria rudis. The sequence continues at coordinate 12,977,141 of OY101449.1, forward strand.
TTTTCTTCAATTTTAATGCAGCCTTTAAACTCATTTAAGTTTTAAACGAAATAAGATCCACTTAATATTAATGATGTTGTTGATTTAATATTTATACAATTAATGCCATCAAAAGTCTTCTTAAATTTATTCCTCTCAAACTGTACAAGTATCTCTTAAAAATTAAATAAACTATAATTCTATTTATACCAACAAAAAAAATTTATATATATTCTGTTATTTGATTTCTTTGTGGCACTTTTGGTGAGCCGTTTGCTGTTTGTTTAGCTTCTTAACTTTGATGCAAAGTTAATTTATAAGTCAAAAAGTTAATTTTCTTTCAACTTTAGCTAATTACACTCTCCCTCGTCTGGCTTTGGCTTGTGGTTCAAATGTATTTGTATCTGTTTTTAATACTTGTGCAATATACTTCTACAGAAAACATTAAGTGTCTCCATGTATGTTATATTTTCTAAGTTATACGTGTGTATGAATGTGCATATGAAATTTTATCTGTATTCATGTGATTCTTAATACTTGTATACTTTTTGTTCAAATTTTCTTTAACGTTTTGAAATGCATTTAATTAGTGTAGTCTTTGTAGTATGTGAATATTAACCTCATACGAGTAAGAGCGAAAATAAAATAAAATAGAAATAAATTAAGAATGAATAAATTTTAAGCATTTCAACTGCACCAGCTAAAATAATTCAAAAGAATTGTGTAGGAGGAGATCAAATTGTGTTTGTGTTTTAATAAGGCCTTAGATAAATGTGCATATAAGTCAAAGATTAATGGTTAAGGGCTTCAAAGTGAACACACATATGAAATTAATAGAATGGCTTAAAACAAATACCTCTTAAAATATGAATTTTTTGAGATATCACAGCATTTACTTAAATTGTATTAAAATTTTTAAATAACTGTATCCAACATAAGAAAAAGTGAAGCACATGCAAAAGCATTTGGAAAGGGATGAAAGAAATATCTTGTTAGAGCTTTTCAAAAGGCTGTATTGATTGTACAAAATTAAATAAAATTTGTCAAAAGTGTTAACGATTTCGTTGAACGATTTATGACAGTTTTTTTTTCAAGAAATAGGCCTGTTTCTTTACTTTTCCGAAGTTACCGAAACTTAACCGAAAGCTCTTTTCAATACAAAATTTGTATTTAAAAAAGCTTTTGGGTCAGTTTGTGCACGTACGGGAACAGACTGAATATTTCTAAAAACCTTTTAAAAAAATATTTATGAAAGCTTTTAGGAAAAGCTTTATGAAAGTTAAAAATAAAAAACTTTAGAGTTCTGTAGAAAAAACTGTATAAAAGCTTTTAGAAAAAGATTTATGAAATAGTAAAAAAATCTTTTCAAAATTTTTAAGAATAGCAACACAGAAAGAAACTTTTGTAGAAACAAAAAAATCCTTTTAAAATTTTTATTAAAAGCTTTTGTAAAAAATCTAATGATAGACGTTAGTAACAGCTTCATAACAGCTTAAAAAAAGCTATAAAAATAAGCTTTATAAAAGCCTTTAGGGAAAAAAGCTTAATAAAATCTATTAAAAAATTACTGAAAGAAATCTTTAAGAAAATTTTTTGTCAAATAATTATTCAAAGCTGTTTTAAATTATGTTATAAAATATTTTGTTCAAATATTTGTAAAACATTTTGTAAAAAAACTTTATAAAAAATTAAAAAAATTAAAAAAATATAAAAAAAATCTTAAAAAAACTTATAAAAAAGCTTTTTAAAAGCTTGTGTAAAAATTCCACAAACGCTTTTGCAAATATGTGGCTTTTAAAAAGCTCTTGTATACAATTTTTAAGAGCTTAAATTAAAAAAAATACTGGAAATTTTTTTAGAAAAGTTTTTTTTCAAAAAGCTTTTGTTAAATGCTTAAGTCCCCAGCAAAAACTATGTTTTTGGTAGGCAAAAAAGTATATGCGGACTTAAATTGTAACGACTTACAAATTGACTCGATAACTACTTAGTTTTGTTTGAGAAGTCCAAAAAATAAGGGGTAGCCCCCTTACAAATGTATTTGCATTGTCACAGCAATTAACTAGTTATTATTTGGCTTACTTGAACCAAAAAAATAACCAGTCAAGTAAACAAATGAAAATTAAAAACAAACGTTTGTACACATTGGCGCATACTCATAGTCATAAACAAAGTATACTTTAGGAATTTAAAACCAGTATTGCCATATAAAATACTGGATGTGTGTGAAGATAAATTTCGAAATTTATAACCCTAGACACAAACCACATATATTTACAGAGATCTGTTAACACGATGACAGAGCGCTGTTAGCTGTGCAAAATCTTATTCCAAATGAAATTATGACCACATCTGTTCACCTGGGGCTAGATTCCGCCACGATGAATTTTTTATCAGTGAACACTTAAAAACAAGAAAATTCACCGCACTTTTTCCAGTGAATAAATTTAGGCTCTAGTGTTCACTATAACCGTCAAAATAGTACATTCTCACCGTTGCGGGTGCAAAAATCTAAAGTGAACACTGAAATTGGTGAAAATTCCAAAATTCATCGTTGCGGAATCTGCCCCCTGGGCGGCTAAAATGTATGAATATGGTGCACTTTAGGGTCTTTATTGAATTCAAATTTGGAATTTCAGTAAAGGATGAATTCCAGAAGAACAGACATACCTGGGCGGCTAAAATTTACGGAGATGACGGACTTTGTAGCCTTTTATGATTCCCTGTACCACGAACTTCTAACAGTGGGATTTTTAATTAAAAATTTTAATTTTACTCAATTTTCAAATTTGAAATTTCAGTAAAGGATCAATTCCAGGAGAATGGACGTACCTGGGCGGCTAAAATTTATGAAGATGATGGACTTTGTGGCCTTTTATGATTCCCTGTACCACGAATTTCTAACAGTGGGATTTTTAACGAAAAATTTGGATTTTACTGAATTTTCAAATTTGGAATTTCAGTAAAGTATCAATTCCAGGAGAATGGACATGCCTGGCCGGCTAAAATTTATGGAGATGATGGACTTTGTGGCTACAAATTTCATATGGTCTACATGGGCTTCAAGTAAAGATGTGACCAAACATGGCCAAAATCTCTCAGAGATAGTAAAAAATTTACTTAAGATAGTCAAAACTTTACTTAAGTTCAATTTTTAAAGTTATGTAAAAAAATTCACAAATACAATTGAACAATGCGACATATTTTCGAATAGTGTGGATCATAGGCTACAATTTTCATATGCGAATAATGTGGATCCTAGGCCTCAATTTTCCTTTGGTTCTAATGCGCTACAAGTAAAGATGTGCCCAAACATGGCCAAAATCTCTCAGAGATACTCGTAGTCAAAAATTTACTTAAGTTCAATTTTCAAAGTTTTGTAAAAAATACAATTGAAAAATGCGAATAATGTTATATTTTCGAATAATAGCGGTTTCGCTGAGTAAAGATTTCTTGTCAAACCGAACTTAAGGGGTTTTACCTCTGGTATGTTAAATATTGCCTCCTAAGAACATATGAACGGACTGTATATACACAGAAAAAAATAAGTTTCGTTTTTGATAACAAAAATCCTGGTATTCAATAATTTTTTTTCAAATTTCCTGTGATAAAGAATTTCCTTATATTGATAACAAAATTATTTCAAAATAAATATATATATATATATATATATATATATATATATATATATATATATATATATATATATATATATATTTATTATATATATATATATATATATATATATATATATATATATATATATATATATATATATATATATATATATATATATATATATATATATATATATATATATATATATATATATATATATATATATATATATATATATATATATATATAAATTAAAAAAATGTTGACATGTCTGGAATACGAACCCGGGCTTTCCGGACGTAAAGCATACTCTCTATAGCTGAGCCATACCCCATTTATTTTTTTATGGGATACAACTTGTTTTAAGTACTTATGTATAAAAAGAAAAGAAATAACCGGCATGGAAAAGAAATACTTACAACGAAATATTTTATTATGTTAAATATAAATGTTATTGAAATTCATATTTTTTTTAATAACATGGTTTTATTGAATATAATTCTTGTCTATTTTTTTCTGTGTAAAGTGTGTAGAAAAATTTAATAGCTTTTTTAAATGTTACTTATTTTGAAGCTTCTTAAATCTTTATTACAACGTTGTGAAAGCCTTTCTAAAAGGTTCTTATCTATTTTTTCAAATTATATATTTTTCTATATTTTTATTACAGCTGCAAAATGCAATCATGCTCTTTCTTATCTACTTGGTATGGTATTTTAATAAATTGTTGCAAATAATTTGTAATGTATTGTTAGAAAACAACCAAATTATATATTGAGAACAAAGTGTTACACAAATCTATGACATTAAATGTTAAAGTTTATGAAAATTTGTTGAAAATTAAAAAAGAAAATAACATATCAAAGAACAAAAACAATGTATTTGTTTACCGAAACTTTGTAAAAACAAACAGTTATTGTCAAATTTTTATCTCTTAAGCATTTATTGAACAAAATCCTAAGTAGAAGTAAAACAGAGTATAAAAAATCCAAACTATAAAATTTAAACACTTAAGAAACTTTTTCTAACTGGAAACAACTGCATTCAAAAAATAAAAGCTTAACAAAAATATAAAGTTATTTTTTATAGAGACCATAAGCTAAAAGACAATGTATGAAATGATACAATATCATGCTACCACCACCAACACCACAGTTTACATTGTACAGCCACTTTGTGAGGCACCACTAACATTTAACCATAGAATCTTATAATATCTCACATATATAATTGCTTAAGAGTTAGAGCGCCAAAAAAAATAGACAACTAAAATATAAGTTATGAACAATCAACAGGATAGGCATAATTTAGGAGAGTTTCAAAGAAAGATCGGTTGCTGATTTTTAGTATAATCAAACCGTATGTTTAAAATTAAGCGTACTACGCTGTACCTAGATCCATTTTTAATATTTGCTTGTTAATATACAACGAAGAATATATATAATTAGAATATAAGATATAACCTTTTTCTTGGTTAAGATGAACCTATACTTACCTCAAATGAGCTTTAAGAAGCTTGTTTTCATATAGAAATATTTTTCTATAACAAATTTTTTCTTACTCTTTGCTATTATCGAATAAAAGCTACTAAATTGCGTTGGTAATACAAAATTTCCTAAATATAATCAAAGCTTAACTATTTTGCTGGCCTTCCCCTGTATGAGTTAAATGCAAGTTTCTTATTTTGTTGCACAAATACAAAAATTACGAAAAGGAATTAATGAACACAGATAGTAAAGTCAGACACAAAACCATTCATAACATGATTTTAAGTCAGACTTTAACAACAAAACTAAGGTCATAATATAAAATGTTAACGATATGTATAAATTCAGATTTTTTTTGGTATTAGAAACTTTAACGTTTGTTTATTTTTTCTTCAACGGAGAACATAAAAAATTTAATATAAAATGGCTATAAATGTCAGACTTTATTTAAATAAACAAAATAGTTTTTTGTAATACAAAGATGTTTTTTTTCTACTGAAAATGTTTAAAACATGAGACTTACAAAATCAGGTTAGAAAACAAATAGTAGCTTATTTAGGAAAAAAATAAAAATTGAATTAAACTACATTATTTAAACACGGCGTTGTAAGACATAACAAGACATAACATTACATGACAAAGCATGATAGGACATGATATGGCATATACAACTGAGGAGGTACTACTACAGCTCCTCAGATGTAATAATATCACCATCCCCATTAAACGCCACCAGCCACGTCTAAACCGGTTAGGAAGCAACCACTGCGGCAACTGCAGGGGGACCATCCATAAAAACAGCTACATTACGTGCACAACCCTTAATCAACCTTACTGGTAGACTGTCTGTCTCCAACCTTTTCTGTAGCGCTCATTATCAGCTATGTGTTTCATCAAGACAACTCGTTTACGAGCCAGCACTCTCCCTACTACATCAGCTAACAATACCTCCAACTGTAAACCAGTGACCCTTTTCAACGGTATCATGGAATCACAACCTTCATTAATCCCACCAACACCAGCAGCCACCTTTTTCTTCTGCCGATCTACAGGTCACAGCGTTGTCAGTAGCATCAGTGCAATTGAACACCTCCACCTCCTCAGGAAGGAAACAGTTATAACAGAACTAGAAACAGCAGCAACGCCACCAATAGCATCAGCAGCCTTGTCACTCTGTATCACATTCTTCGCGGCAGCAGGCCCAATATCCTCAGAGTTTGCCATATCTAGCGTATCGTCATCGTTGTTCCCTTTTAACATTTGCCGGTTCGACAGCGAAGACGGACAAGCCATAACTCCCGCGAAGCTTTTTTATTTAAAAATAAATTCTAGCCATACAGAAAAAACTAAATTTCATTTTCTGTAAAGGAATTCAATGAAATAGTAAATATTTTGTCTAGGAACAGACATACAAACAAAGTTTTAAGTATAGAGAAAAATATCTCAACAATTTCATTGACAAAAAAAACTTGTTTCTTTCAGTGAACAAATTATTTAAATATATAAAACAATTTGTCTAAAAATATTTATAAAATGTAAACAAACCAAGTTACTATATGAAATAAAAAATTTACTGGATTTTCTGAAAAAAAATCAAACAATATTTTTGTCTCAGTTTATAAAACAATTAGTCTAAAAATAGTAACAAATATTAAACAAAATAGTTTACGTAATTAAACAAAAATCTTTACTGGATGTTTTGTAATATATCATCATCATCATCTCTTAAGCATTTATAAAATTTCACTTTGTTGAGCATATTCAAGTCTGAATGTTTATCTAAAGACTCTAAAAAAATAAATGAGAATTAACGCAACGACATTAACGAATTGATTCACTCAAAACTCTTCAGTAAACAAACTTGGTACAATCGCATTCCTTTTGCTATCATTGTTGTTGTTGTTATTTGTGTGTATGTCGTCGTCGGGTTTGCTGTTTTACGACACAGTTTTTGTTGCTGTTTTTGGTGTTGGCGTCCTAAATAAGAGCCAAACAAACAATTCATTGATTATGTAAAGAACATTTATTGAAAATGAAATTTATTTTTAGACAAACTTTTGTTTGAAAATTTTTTGATGATAATTTTTTCTGTGTACCTTAATAACAGCAACTAGTAGGAACATTTATAATTTGAACTTCCAGATGAAATGAAATTTTCATCTTTCATAAGTCGTCAGTAGTTAAACCAATTATCACTTAGAAGATATTAAGACGATAGTGTTAGAAGAGATGTCTTCAGCTACCATGGAGACGAACCACTTAGCCAAGTCTTAAACTACTTAGCAAAGACACAAACAAGGTTGAAAATTTTCTAAAACAGGGGGATAATTCCCAAAAATCATATGAGCTGACGGCACTACCCTGGAAAACTATGGCAACACTGAAAAACCAGAAAATCTGCTGCGTGAGCCGGAATTTGACATACATGCCGGAGCTTCACATACACCCAAACCAAACCAGTATTCGTTACCAGTAATTTTTTTACGTATTTTTAATGGGTGGTAGCATTAAAATCATTGATACGCCATACGGTGTTGCTCCAAAAATAATTTTCCCCAAAAAAGAATTTTCGTGAATTAAAATTTTTAACATTTTATCGTTTTTATTAAACCTTTTTCTTTAAAAAATCGGATTCAATTGATTCTAGTTATGATTTTTAGCTAGAATGAGCTGGACATGAGAAAAACTTTAAAGTGTTAAGGGGAAAAAGGGTTCACTTACACGAGAGAACATACATATATTTTTTTCTACAACCTCTTATTAAAAAACAAATGGAAAGAAACAGAATCTCATTATTCTGACAATTCAAAAGGAGCAAAGCAGAATGCTGTTTTCGGAGGCCGCTACAGTCCCTCAATAGTATTCAAGTGTATTCTACTATCTAGGTGATATCAAGCTTATGTATGTAAACATCAATCAATCTTTTATATCAAATATCAATTAAAACAGAATACGAGAGTTATTAAAAAAAACATTTAAATCGCATATAATTAACAACTCTCGTATGCAATATTCCCAGATGCAAACTTTCTATTACAAATGTTGTAAAAGAAATATAACTATCAACAAAATTGAATAGAAGAACACGACATTAACTTTGACCACTATGATTATATCGTACTATTCAACTTCTCGTTTATTTTTGTTTTATATAAGATCCCTAAGTGTTATTAAAATGCAAGCATAGAAAACATAATTAATAATAAGGAAAGTGTAAACTTCTCAGCTTAGAGCTGCTGATAATGTCATTAAAATGTGAACAGTCACTAGAGTAGAAACATAAAACTTCCTAAAGGACCTGGTACTACTAGTATTAAAAATAAAGCACGCACACACACACATATATACTTAACGAAAATCATGCTGTGTTCATACGCTAATTACGCACAACTTAACACGTAACTAAACTGTCAAAATGACAAAGCACCGGAATAGTCAAAGAATGGCGGATATAAAAGGCGAAATCTTAAAACAAAAATGAAAATAATGAGAAGATAAAAGAGCATAACAGAGTCTTAAACAATAACATGTTGATGAACATTAAAACCATGAACAAGTGAAACATTATAAACAGAACAATAAAAAAAAACTAAATTACAAAAAGATAAGTTAAATGACCAAACAATCACAAGCGCACAGTGACATGAAAAAGGCAAAATGTGCTGCTTTAATCAAAACGGAATCTTGTAAAAGCTTTAGGGCCATTCTTACCACTTGGCAATAGTTAAAAAGAGGATTTTGTAGAGTGGAGAAATAGTTTATCTTTATCCGTCAAATTGTTTTAAGGGATACTCAAGAAGCTTGAAAGATATGGGTGATTCTCATATTAAGTTTTAAAAAATTTTTTTTGAACAATGTAACTAATACAAATATGACCACGTAGGATTCATATTATAGTTTTCATCTCATTCAATGGATCCTGAAATAAAATTATATATTTAGATTTTTTTTTTATATTTTGTTGTTCTGGGAATGATTTTTGCGAAAAAGAGGCACAACAACAAATGATTAAAGGGTTTGAAATAACTATAAATCTACTCTTTAAAAATTAAATATTATTATAAACGCAGGACGAAATTAAAAGTTATGACCACTTTTTTAATTTTGAGTTTAGTGCACATGGAAAAACTAAAAATGTGTATATTTTAAAATAATTATTTACAAACATTTATACATGAGCGCTAACCAGGCTAACTCTTCTTGCAAATAAGACTAATTTTAATAAAATCGACCGACAATGTTAAAAGTTATGTAAATTTTAAATAATTATTTGTATCAAACTACAACCTACCTCAGATATTCTTCGAAAATATAGCAATCCACAGTGCAGTACAAAGCAAGTCTGAAATTTCTAAACGAATAATGTTCTCTATATCGTTTCTTGCTGTTGACTTGTTTTCACTGTCCTAAAATTTATAGATAAATTATATTTAAGAAGTTTGTTAACGTAACGCTCAATACATATCTTTTACGAACTCAATGATTTTTGCAGAACTCACGCGATATTTTGAATTTAATGCAATTCAGAAGTATAACCTTCGATAAGTTTTAAAATACACTCATTAATTCATTAATTAAAATTAAATTAAAAAAAATATGGATAACACTCAATACATATTATTGGATACAAACCATGGTTGATTGATGAAAACTTTTGCAATATAATACTATATAACAAAGTTCGAAAAACTTTTAAATATTTTGAACTACAAACCTTCGGTGTTATTTTAGTGTATGTTGTTAATGCAAATTATATAATTAAACGTAAGCGTAATGCGGAGCATAACAATTTATTAAAAAAATATATTATTTCTATCATTTTCCAAAAATGTTATGTGCGAAATAAGTGGCACAAATGCAAATTCGGGTACCCCCTTCATGTAGTGGATAGTGTGCTAGAATATTAGCCGGGAGTTAGCAGGTTCGATTCCTGCCAACACCTTGGCTGTTTCTAAAAAAAAAAACAAAAAAGGAAGCTTAATCAGTATAAGTCCTTGTTTTTTTAATCTCGATTTTGGAATATATCATACTTTCTTAATGTGAAGAATTAACAGCAATTATTACGGACATGTATTTTTTTATGAAGAGAGTATAAACAGTATTATTGTTCATCGGTTTTAGCACACAGTGGACAGTCTTAAATTTATGCATTTATTTAATGAAATATTTGACTATACGTGTACGGACACGAAAAAAGGAATCACCCATATACTCAAAAAATTTTTTTTCAAGTTTTTGAATAGAACGTATTTCATATTTTTGATGAAAAATTTCATTGCATTTATGAAAAACCGATGAAATTATGTATGTAAATAATGAATTATTTCATTAAAATAATGAATAATTTCATTTATATATTGAAATAGTTTCGTTAAATACATTACATAAATTCTTTTGAGATATAATACCAGCGCTCAGAGGATGGCCCCTACTTATGCAATGCATTGTGCCGTAATCAAACATGAAGAATTGATAACCTTTTGCCTTTTTTAAAATCGGTTAAAAACAAAAACAATCGAAATTCAAGTGTGGGATTAAGGCAAGTCAAACAATTGAAATTCAATTGCACAACCAACACAATTCCGATCGTATAAGATAGCTGTTTAGTATACATTTTGTAAATTGTTTAGTTTTCTATAAAATTTGGATGTATTTTTTTTTAATTCTTGGCGTTACAAATTTATCAGCCGTTTTACAAAATTCGAATTTTTTTATATCACCCCACTATCTTTACTACAAACTTAATGCTGATGACATTAAACCAATGTACAGATGTTCTGCTCTTCTATACACTGCCAATTTGTTATTTGGCTAAAAGTGGACATGACAAAGACCAGGCGCCAAAATTGTTTTACATTTTATTATTGGCATTTTTTTCCTTTTTCATTTAATTTCTTTTAATTTGTCTATTGCTGACAGTAAAGGTAGAAAATAAAAAAGGAATTACTTGTATTGTTACTTGCAAAATGAGTTTAGTGCTGTAACGAAAAGAATGCTGATGACTTTTTCTGAATGTATTGATATTTCAATAATGTCTAGTGGATTGTTAGCGCCAAAACTAAACTAATCTAGTGGAATTATTTGGTAATTCATATGGAAAAAAATATTTTCGTATTGCAAGTGACTGTTTTCTTAGTACCAAATTACACTGTATAAAATAAACAAATAACGCTGTACTACAAAATCTATTTTTTTTTTTCAAAATAACAAGGTTCTAACGAATTATTCTGGTAGCCGAAAAATCTTTGATGAAGGGCTCCAAATCTCCGCTGAAGGGGATTTTTTTCTCCCAGGGACAAAACATCCATATAACGAAGAGCTAGAGGTTTAAAATATTCCACCAAAATGTTTCTCGTTGTGTTTTACATAAAAGTGCTAAGCCCATCTTGTACCTTAACCGGACGGCTTAAAAGATTTTCTATGGCGACGTGGAAAAGGGGGGAACTTCAACGTCTCCTGGTATAGAAAATATATTCTCTTGAATATAAAAACAGATAGATAAAACACCCAATATTTTTTATAGCAGCTTTTTTTCGCCTCCCTTTTCCTATTTTTCATTACTTTCTGGTCACTTTTGAATTCCTTAATTGTTTTCTTTTATTGATTTTTCGTTGTCATGCTGGCCAATTGAAGCGTTGATAAAAAGCACTACAAAGTAAATTGGATTTTTTTTTCACAACTTTTCTCTCATGCTTATCAAAAGAAGAAGTGCTGATAAAATTCAATTGAAATCGTATAACGATGACTGTGATGTTATTTTTTTCTATATTTCTCCCCTTTTAAGCAAATATTTCATTTAATTAGAACGCTACCGAAAGACCCACCGACTTACTATTTGCACACTCTCACAAAAAAAGTGAGTGACAAAATAAACACAATTGGAATGCAAATAAATAAATAATTAACAAACAAAGAAGAGTTGTGATGAAAATGCAGCTTTAATTTTGTGCAAAAAAAAAAAAAGAAAATATTAAATCAATAGTAAACTGAAGTTAATATTTGCGTTAAACAAATAAATAAATAAATGTCAATTGAAATGTAAATTAACTGAAGTTAAAATAAGTTAATTAGGGAGATAAATTGTAAATGCTTCAATACCTCAAAAGGAATGGTAATAACATAAAGGATATTAATGCTGCCAGTTACGTATGAATATGATGTATATTTTCGTATAATTTTCTCTACATCTTAAATGTAAATTATCTATTTAATCTTTTAAGTTAGAAGGTATTATACTACTAAAAGACATTGTCACCTTTTAAAACTAATTGAAACACTTGCATGTTTGTTACATGGTAAAACACCCACCCAATTAACACTTAAACCAAGCAAACATTTCAAAAGACATGAAATAAAAAACAATATTATTTATATATATTCTATTATAATAAAATTATCTCGGTTTTACTAAATAGTCAAGAAAATTCAAAACCCACTCATTTCTATGTTTATCAGTTTTAAATCCTGGTGTTTTCAAAACTAATTGTCTATGAATACTTGATGCATAAATGAATGTTTTATTGTTGTTTGTCAAGTAATTGGAAAACATTACACTGTACAACACGAAAAAAAAATTAAGGGGTGCTGTAAACCGATTCTGGCAGAGGAGACCCAAAAAAATATAACAAGTGTGTCGGCGTTTTGCTAGCTCCCAGCGGAATTTTATTTAAGAGTGTGATGGGGGGTTAAAGTATCACCTTTTGTCCTGTTCGTGCAGCATATCGGTACATGAAATTATGTGCTCTCTATATCTGAGGTACAGGGTTTATTCAGCAGCTTTGTAGAAAATATTAAGGCAAATATTTTTGTGGAACATATTAACCCTCCCCCATGTAATGGTAATTTTTGGCTCTTTTTAACAAATCATAAAAAACACGCCTAAAAAGGGGGAGTATGGGGATAAAATGCTGTACAAAAATGTTGGCCATAAAGTTATACTATAGACCTTTAAAGATAACCAAGGTCGACACTCAACTTGTACGCCAGAAATCATTGAAAATTTAAATTATGTTTAAGAGTTAAATTCATACTTATTCACAATTAGTACTCGGCATATAAAATCTTGTAAATCTTACATTGATATGTTTACTACTTTTATGTAAAACATCACAAGAAACATTTTGCTGGAACACTTTAACCCTGTAATTCTTCGTTTTATAGGTGTTTTTGTACAGAGTGATTCCACGTAAAACGGCCCTATGCAAGGAAAAAATAATTTTTTCATTTTTAATAAAAATCTCTCAATTGATGTTTTTAGAGAATGACAATTATAGAAAAAATAAAGAAATACACTATTTAATATTTTTAATCAATTCGAGGCACTTTTAAATGATCATGCAGGAAACATTTTGCTCTCCCTCTTTGTATGTTTAATATTTATTTCAGATTTTCTTTTATTCCCTTTCTCATTATTAATAAAAAAATCTTATCTCTGAAAAGAATATACTTTTTGTGCTCTTTATTGAATTTAAAAAAATGTTCAGCTCGAGTATTCTGCTGTCTATAATAGAACGAATACCAAATACCCAGCAAAATTTATTGCTTGCTGGAAGCATTTTTTTAAGGAAGACTACAAAATGGAATCACTTGCAATTGCGCTATAATGCATGATTTTTGTTCGCGATAACCCGCTTAGAAGCAATAGTTTCTGCTTCCATAAAATGCTTAGATTAGTGCTGAAAATCATTAAAATTTTCAGCACTAAAACTGAAAATATATGGAAAAAATGGTTCGATGTGGGTTGGCGGGGCTGATGGATATATTAACGTCATGTTAAATAAAGGCTTATTAGTTCTTATCTTTAGTTATAAATTTTGTATTTTTACTCACTGTTTGTTATTTTAATTTCAACTAGTATCGAACTAAGCATCTTCAGATTTGAAATCCAACGCACCAACCACTCAACCAAAAACACTATTGCAAATCGGCAGCATGAAGCTAACATGAACTTACTCTTATAAATACGTTATTTTAAAATTATTTACTTTATTTTTAAAATGTACTGTTCGTGTATACACATGTGTATGTGTGTGTACTATTCGTGTATGCAATCGTGGAACATATTTTAAGCGTCTGGCTTACGCTAGTGCCTCCAAGAAGCACTATCGTCACTGAGAAAAGTTAAATATTAAATACTTCTGTTGCTTTGCATATATTTTTTACATTTTAATATTATAGTCAAAAGCTAGTAAGTCTTGTGCAAACTTTAGTGCATTTGTGGTAGCATTTTTGGAAGCATTTGTTCTTAAATAAGCAATGCATTGCTTCTAACAGCTTTTAGTGCTCCTAAATGTCGATAATTTTTTGCTGGGTAATTTAATGTCTTATTATTTTCTTATGAGTTTATCTATATATTATTTATATTAATTAAATAAATAAAGTTTTATTTTTTAGAATTTTTTCAATTTCCGGTGTATCGTGTATAGTCTCTATATATATATGTATGTATATTACATCAAGATTTTAATATGCTTCGGTGCTCGCTTAAGAACACCCTTTATGTTTTAACGTTCATATATCCGTTGTTGTAGCGGCCTTAGTTTTACATATTATCTGAAAATTTGAGGTCCCTTACGGTTCTCAAGAAAACAGGCTGTGACAGACAGATAGACAGACAGACGGACGGACGGATAGCGTAACGAAAACAATAGCGTTCATTATCACTATTGGTGCATGGAACCCTAAAAAACAAATAAATTAATAAATTTGAGCCGAATCAAAATTCCTACACCGAAAAAATCCTTGCAACATACGCACGGAAACGCTTATACATATTAAAGCGGACTATTCACGGTCAAAATGCATAACACAAGCATCGTGTACGTCCGCATGAAGCTATTATAATACACGTACAAACAAATGTCTAACTGCTTATACAATTTTTTTTAGAGTTTGAAAGCTCTAAGTATGAAAAACTACTACATATATGAGTTTGCCTTGTTATTGTCTTTCCTTAGTACATGCATGGCCTATTACGAATATATGTTCAAATGTTAGCTTCATGCAAGCGAAAAATTAAAAAAAAAATAGATTTTGCCTCAAGTACCGTCTGTGTGACGCATACAGTGAAATTTCGCTAATGCTACTATAATGCAGGTCATTAAGAAATATTTCGTAGTTTGACACCACGAAATTCTTTCGTAAAATATACGAAATGTAAGAAAATAATTCAAAAATATGAAATTAAAAAAAAAGTTTGACTCAACCGGGGCACGAACTCGCAATCCTCATATTTCAAGGCAAGCTCTCTACCAAATGAGCCACTTTCTCCTTATTTTATAAGACCTAAACATTTGCTTTATTTACTTACATCAGAAAAATATGGCAATTTATAAAAAAATTATATCAATAATTTTTATTTAACCTATAATATTTTAACACGGAAAGGTTTTCGATAATGTCGTAAACTCAAAAACTATTGGCAAAATTTTTTTTCGTAATATGTATGAAAGTTGCGTATATTCTACAGAAAAAGTAACTACGATAGTTTTTTTTCGTAAAACGTTGAATGCGCTATTTTCGATGTAGGAAGTTAGCGTATACTCTAACAGTTGGAATTAATTGCTACATATTTTAATTGTATTTTTTCTTCACTAAAAATTTAATTAAAAAGCCTATTTTTTCTTTCCTATGAAAACGTAATTAAATTTAGCCTGGCTGAATTGATAAATGAAATTTACTTGCATCATTTGATTGTCGGTTCAATTGAAATTTGTTTTTTTTAATAAGAGTAGATATCACAAAAAATCTAGAGCCCGCCATACACATAATATAAATCATGATGTGTATTGCAGGGATTAGTTTTTTGTTAAATTTTATTTAATTAAAAAAATGACTTTAATTGAACGGCTCTTAAACACATTAAGGGTATTCACTCTATACAAAAAAATTTAATTATTCAAGTTCGAAGTAATTTTATTAGTGAACTTTGTATTTGTAAATAATACATTTATGCATTCTGCGCATAGTGTACTAGTCTACCGGTCGGAGCATTACCCATACAATACCCAATTTAGTCAGTTTTCGGTCACCCTTTATAAATTTCTAGTTTAATACTGAATTAATTTTCATTTAACTTTAATTTTTTTATAGACATGCAGCGTAAAGTATGCAACATCATTTGCTGCATAAAATGTTGTTAAAATGAGATATTTTGAATTAAAAAACCTTTTAATTACTTGATTTTTTTTTTGGAGTGAAAATTGAACTTTTTTGGCTTAATAAAAATCTGAGTACCTACAGTGGCATCGGCGTTAAAACACTCTTGGCAATAGTTAAAGGCAGGGTTTTGTCGGACGGATAAAATATTTATTTTTATTAAAACTTTATTTTAACTGAAAGTGAGCGATAATTTAAAGGCAGGTTTATCCTACCTGGTAGATTGAAGTAAATTTGTAATAATGATAAACTGTTTATCCTGTCTTTAATGATTGCCAAATTGTAATAATGGCCCTTAGTTTGTTACAAAAAAAAAAAAAAAAAAAAAAAGAGCTACAAACAAAATAACACATCTCTAACTAATGGCTCTCTAAAGTTATAATTGTAACTAATATAAATTGTTGCAATAAAAATTAAATTGCTCTCTTTTAAATTGCTTTTCTTTAACACTCCCCCCTTTGGAGCGTTACGTAATATGTGAACAGCTCCTAACATGACTACTTTTTTAGACAAAACTGACTCAACCTGCCTTATATCCATCGTTAAGCTATTTAAAGTTTTTAGGAAATGCCAAAAGGTAACAAATTTTACTTATGCTATCAACCTTAGGCTTTTGACATTTATCTGATGAAAACTTCATTCTGGTGTTGTTATTGTTGTTGCTTATTATATAGCGATTATTGTCATTATGTATTCTTTTCGTTTTAGGCTTTTTGTTTTGTTTTGTCGAAATTTTTGGTGTTCTAGCGATTTTTTAGTTTTTGCGATTTGTTCGTTTAAGCGGTTTTTGTAATTTTAGTGATTTTTTTATTGTATCTTGACTTTTTTTCGTTTAGTTTTTTTTTGTTCATCTTGGTGATTTTTTGTCTTTTTAATATTTGTTTTACGTTTTTGCGATTTTTTTTTACTTTTAGCGATTTTCTTGTTTTGGTGATTTTATTTGATTTGGTGTTTTTTTTCGTTTCGGTGTTTTTTTATATTCGAGTTTTCCGTTTTGGCTATTTTTTACATCTGCTGTTGTTTTTTTGTTTTTGATGCTTTTTTTCATCTTGGCGCTTTTCTCCATTTAAGCGATTTTCTTCATTTGGCTATTAATTTTTAGCTTCACTTAAATTTTTTTTAATTTTTGTGTTTTTTTTTTGTTGTTTCGTTTTGGAGACTTTTCTTTTTGTTGATTTTTTCGTTGTGGTGTTTTTTCGTTTTAGCGCTTTCTTCATGTCGTCAATTTTTTCGCTTTGGCTATTTTTTCAATTTTGGGTTTTTTTAGTTTTGGCTTTTTTTGTTTGGCATTTTTGTTTTGTTTTGGCGTTTTTTCGTTTTGGCGATTTTCTTTTCGGTTTATTAAAGGATACCCTTTAATTTTTAGTTCACCCTATAATTATTTTTTTAGCAGGAATGCACAGTATGAAAATAAAAGTATTTAATTTACCTTTTTATTAATAGCGCCTTTTTACACCACGAACTCTTTTGTGGCTCTTTTAGTAGATCATTTTCTTTTGCTTGTTTTAAGCACTTGAGCCTACTGTGCAACATTTGATATTTACCGTAAATGCTTAATTAGTTTTGTTGCAACATATTCGTCTTTTTTGTAAAAACAAAATCTGCAAAAAGTGTAATATGAGTGTTAAAATTAATTGCTGTTCAAAAATTTCCATGAATAATATTTTCCAGCATATAAAAAAATACCACATTCCTAGTTTGATTAATATCGACTAAAGAAATATATTACATTTTTACGAAACTTATAATTTTGCCAATATATTAAAAACCTCTTCCCTTTTTCACCAATTAACAAATTAAAGAAAATCTCAAGCGAGTTCCTTTAAAATTATGCATTTGGCTCTTTTTCCATATTTTTTCTTTCATTTTAATTTAACATTTCCTCTTGAATAAAAATTTTATTTATTTATGCATTTTTACTCGATGTTCTTACCGCCACTAGCGAAATAATTTACATTTCCTTCCTCTACAAATAGCATAACTAGGATGAGAGAAAAAAAACCGAAAGAACCCTCTTGCTAAAATCTGCATAGTTTGAAGCAATAAAAAGCACACAACAATTTTTTGGTTTTTTTCTTGGGTAGCCGCCTAAGGAGCATATTAAAGAAGACTGAAATAAAACCGAAAAAGTAAGAGAAACCAAAAACCATCATCATACAACCATTTAAATTTTGGCCTTGTTTTTGGTATTCTTTCTCTAGTATTGACATTGACATATGTTCGGTAATGTTTTTAAAATGAAAAAAAGTTCGAAAATTTTTCTTCTTTTTTATGGACTAAAAGAAAATATACGAGTACATACAATCAAAGAAAAAGAAATAACAGAATATTATTACAAAACTGTACCATAAATTGCGATTCTTTTTTTATGTATTTTCATTCGTCTGCCACATATTATTTGTTAAACAAATACATAATTTAAGGTTGAGATTTTTTAAGGAATTCAAAAGAATGTTGTTGGAATTTCTCCGAAAAAAGCAGACTGTTTGTGAAAATTGTAACTTTGCACCGAATCAGTGATTTTGTACTGAAAACTACTGAATTTTTGGAATTATTTTAAATATAAAAAGTCTCTACGTGTATAAAATATGATTTTTTTTGGCAAACCAAAAAAACTTTAGAAGAAAAAAATGCATTGGTGGTGAAAATTTTATTTTGTGGTGATAGTAATCAAAGTGGTGAATAAAATAATTTATAATAAAAAATTGGGTTTTTTTAAAAAAAACGAACTTTTTGCAAAAAAAAAAAAAAAAATTGGGAAAAATACTTGGATAAAAAAATCGCCTAGGAGGTGAAAAACAGCCTTGTGGTGAAAAATTTGATTCATAATGAAAAAAATTAAGCACACAAAACCTACATTTTCCGCAGTGTAACATTTTAAAGAAAAATTTACTTTAAATTGAAAAACTGCTTTGTGGTGTAAAAGTGGGATGTTTGGAAAACATATTGGCGGCTATTCTAAAAAACGCGTCGAAGAAGAGAAAATTTGCATTGAAACAAAAACAAAGTTCCAACAATTGTTTTTGTTTTTATTACATTTCTAATATTAAATAAACGTGAGAACCTAAACGCGTTGGTAAGTTTTGTATGATAAACAAAAACAGTCTTTTTAGATTTATGCTATTTTGTTCTTGTTTGACTGAGTCGACGTGTATTCCAGAATAGCCACCATAGTTTTTTTTATAAAAAACATAACTTTTTACAGAAAGAACATCAAAACTTGGTCAATATATGATTTATTTAGGGAAAAAGTGGATTTTTTGGATTAAATTAATTGGTGGTGAAAAAGTTGATTAATAGTGAAAATGTGTCTTGTAGTAGTAGTAGTGTGATTTTTGCGAAATATGTAAATTTTTGTGTAAAATATTACTTTATTTGCGCTGGCTTCATTTCATTTTGTGTAAAAAATTACAAATCTGGAAAGCAATGAACGGCAATACACACGTACAATATATTTTTTTTATTAACAATAACTACTAGTTCTCTTAATACTTTTTTATACGAACTCCCGACAACAACAGACCTGTTACAACAACAATTAGTTCCGTGGCAGAAGAAATATTGTCAATTCAGTAACGAAATCTCGCGAAAATAATGGCTTTTTTTATAGAAAACGTCGCTACTTTTTTCAAGTAAAAATTAATGAGAATGAAAAAAACAGATGGATGGTGAGAAACTTGTTTAGTGGTGAAAAAGTGATTTAATGGCGGAAAAAATAAATCTTTCATAAAAATTTAATATTTAGTTTAAAAAATGGGTGAGTGCTGAAAAAATGTCTTAGTGGTGGAACAATTTCTTGATATGAAAAAGCGACTTATTGGCGAAAAAATGATTCCTTAATTCATTTCTTGTTAAAAATTTGCCAGTGGTGAAAAAGAGCGATAAAGGTGGAATATATATGTAGTTATTTCTACAAAGTGTAACTCATATCTAGCGTTTTTTGGACTACATTTTGTGTAAGAAATAACAAAAACGCAAAACTATAAAACAAAATAATAAAATGAAGTAGACCAGGGCCGCGTTTCTCAAAATGTACAAGTTAGAAATCTACAAGTAAAATACACACAAAACAACAATAAAATTTGTAAAAGTGTTGTTGTTTTTTGTTTATTATACTTGTAGATTTGTAACTTGTAGTTTTGAGAAATGGGCCCCAGGTATGATTTTTGATAACCACAACTACCAGCTTCGTCGTAGTGAAACTTCAGTTATTTAGAAAGGGAAATATGTAGTCTATATTTTTTGTGGAAAAGGTTGTCACTTCTACAAAGTAATATTATTTATATGTTTTTTTTTAAACATTAATGTAGGTGAAAAAACCGATGGATGAAAAAGTTGCTTAGGCTGAACCCACTCTAGCATAAGACAAAAGTGTTTTTTTGACTAATACGACAACAGTAAATAATTTTTTTTTTAAGAACAAACACAAACCGTGAAGCGATCAGCTTGTCTGCGGAAAAACACCCAGGGTCTATGGCGGGAATCGAACCCACTACCTCAGGCTAGCGTCGCTACCACTCAGCCACAGAACACACACACCAAGTTCTTTTTGGTGTGCGTTATAATCATACGAGTATGTTTGACTTAAAAGACAAACACGTTATGTCTTCTGCGGTGTGTGTTCAGGCTTTGTGTTGAAAAAGTAAATATAGCGAAGAATTGAATTTTTCATAAAAATGGGATGTTGGCAAAAAAACGGATGGGTGGTGAAAAACCTGCCCAGTGAATTACTGATAAAAACATGTTTCCTGAAGGCAGTAATGCCATTTTTAGCCATTTTTTACGATATGAGTCATATCGTGTGACAAAAAACGATATGACATACTGTGCTGTCATATCGTGAGTTTTTTACGATATGACAACACTGAGATGGCCATACAATGTGTTGTCATATCGCAGTGTTGTCATATCGTAAAAAACATACGATATGAGAACACATTATGTCATATCGTTTTTTTCATATCGGAAAAATGGAAAAAATGGCATCGCTGCCATTCATAACATGTCACTATTTTGCAAAAAAAAAAAAAAATTGGCTGGCAGTTGAAAAAATTTTCTGGTGAAATGTGGGATTTTTGTAGAATATTAATCTTTTTATAATATCTCTTGCTCTGTCTGCGGTTCATTTTGTGTAAGCGGTATTAAACGGCCCACCCATTTCCAATATAATTGTGCAATTTTTCGTATTATACAATAATATCGCCAATGTGTATGTTTTTTTCGAAGGTCGCTCAATATATTGGGAACAATCAAAAAACTTGTGATTTTTATTGTACAATCAAGAAAATTGTGTAATGTGGTGGTAACATTGTTCAGTGTTATGTTTATGTTTGCACTGTGAGGAAATTGGGAAATATTTTCTTTGAAAATATTGTGCAATTTATTGGATAGTATAAATCAAAGTGACAATAATATGTACAATAACATGTGCAATAATATTGTATAATGGATGGGCTGGGCCGCTTAAAAAATAAAAAGTTTTCAAAATAATAAAAAATAAATGGAATATGCAAGCTAAGCGATTTTCAAGAACCACAACTACCAGGTCCATGGTAGAGGAGACATCATCAATTCAGTTACGAATTTTCGCAAAAGTAAAGATATTTTTAGTAGAAAAGATCGCAACTTTGACAAATTGCTATTGTAGGTGAAAAACGGAAGGGTGGTGAAAAAGTTGCTTATTGGTGAAAATGTTACCTAATGGTGTAAAAGTAAAATTTTTCTAAAAATGAGATTTATGGCTTAAAAACGAATGTCAGCACCTATTTTTTTGTTGGTTAGTGGTGAAAAACTGAAAATGGGGAATTACTGAAGTTGTAGTGACAACACGAGTTTTGTTGAAAGAAAGCCATTTCTTTTCTATAATGTATACATAACAAAACATAGGCTCTGTGGTGTGTAGTGCATATCTCTTTGAAGAAAACAATTGGTTGTTACAAAAACATTAAAAGCCTATGTGCTAAATAAAATTTTTTATTACCTTGAGCTGAAAATATTACATTTTTGGTCGGAAGAAAAACATTGGCCGGAAAAACAAAATTATTGGTGTAAAATTTGTGTTTGAGGCGAAAAGTTAAAAACTGGTGGAAAATTTATTAATGGTGAAAAACTTATTTGTGGTGAAAAATTTAGTTTGTGGTGAAAAATACACTGTTTTGCCCTAAACATAATTTTTCGATAAAAATTTTGATTTAACCGGAAAAATATTGCAGGAAAAATATAAGTTTTTCTTTAAAAAGCTGGCATTCAGGTGAAATCTTAGCATTTTTTACATTTTTTTACAGCATTTTGTAAAAAATTTCGTTTCTAAAAGTTTAAAATTTATATGAAAAGTAACACAAATACGTTTAAAAAAATATATTTTCCTTCAAAACGCATAAAGCGTTAGTATTTACAAAATCTGGCCTTAAGGCGGACAAATACTATTCTTCTTATTTTCATTTTAAAGAATACATTCTTTCAAGTATTATAAAGCACATAATGAAATGGAAGCTTCATAGCAATTATTGTCATTTTTTTCTTTAGTAAAATAGGGACACTTTTTTTTAAATGCTAAAAAAACATTTAAAATCTCTACAGCCACTAATGCTGTAGAAGTTATAAGGAAAACAAAAAGAATCAGTGCTAAGTACTTGTACGGCTACATCCATTCATAAATACTTCTGGTTTTTTTTTAAGAAAAAAGTAATATTTATTACAAAAACAAAAAGACTTAAATAAAACGTAATGCTACACAAGTGTGCAATTTAAAAACCATTAAAAATGTACTTTAATTTTTACCATAAAAAAATGAAGAAGTAAAAACCAACTGCTGCCCGACTGACATCACCACACGTAAGATAAATTTGTCTGCATTAAGTAAATAACGATTACAACGTAAACGGCAACAATTTGTAGTTGAAAAAAGTACTCAAAAATTGTAATCATATGACTAGCCGTATGATAGTAAGTAACATGGATGAAAATTTATCACTGAGTATTTGGTGACATGCTGTTAAAAGTTAATTTCCTAAGATTTATTTTAACAAATTTCTAATAATTAAAAGTTATTGACTGAATTAGTTTTGCTTTTTAAATTTTTTAATTCAATTTTCATTGTCTAGTTTTACAATAACAGTCACTTTTTATTTTCAATTTAATACAGTCATAAAATTCTATTTTAACAACCAACTTTTATATCCTGTTAAAATATAAAGAGAACCCTTTATTGCCTATAAAAAATCAATAAAGTTGATAAAGTACTTCAACAAACGGCAACATATTTAGGTTTACTGTAGCTTTATGACTAATACGTACCTAATATGAAAAAATAATTTTCTGTGTTTTTTTATCTAATCTTTGCTATTTTTTTTTAAGTTTTTGTTTTTCAATGACAGCTTTTATGGGTGAAAAAGTTCAACTGGCAATAAATGGTAATTTTATGGTTATATGCGTAAAGTAGATTGCAAAAAAAAGTTATTAAGAAGGAATTAAAGCTTAAAATCGCTATTTACAATGGGGACATCTTCTGATTGGAAAAAATACATATATTTTACATTATGTAAAGCGAAAAGAATTACAATAGTTTATAGTTTGATTGTTGCTTTTTCCTGCTGATTTATTTTAGCTACATAGATAAACCTTGTGTTGCGCTTTGTTCTTTTTTTTGTTGCTTGTTTTTAATTATAGTAGATAAGCAAATACAAAATTGGACAAGAATAGTTGAAATATGAACTTTATTATTTTGAAATTTTAATATGAGTTAAGGTACGTTTCGTAGCGAGACATCGCTTGCTGATTGCTTGCCGAGGTTTTTTGCATTGCTTTTTAATAATTAATTTGCGTATGCTCCTTTTTGGAGAGCCCAGAGTGTGGGCGATTGAAGTTCTTGATTTCGTTAGGTATTTTGTAATATTCTGAAGTTTGTCGTAAGTTAGTACTGAGTCTAAATAGTGAGTAAATCTGAAGACCTCGTAGAAGCTATGATCAAAGTTAAATATAATTAAAACTAAATAGATTGATAATAGATCTTAATATTGTTGAACAAAGAATAATAAAGATTTAAAGGTAAAGGCTAATTTCAAACAAATTGTAATATTTGAAAAGCGAAATCTAATTATGAACTTAAATAAGCTTCAAACTAATGAATTAATGAAAATGACAATAATTTCTGTGGATCCATTTTTAATTAGTTGACAGTAAACAAATTCAAATAAATTATAACAATTAAAAAACAAATCCAAATTGTAAACTGGAATAATCTTAAGACTAATGAATTAATAAATTTTAAATGTATGTTTATAATTTCCTTGGATTCTGACAAAATTAATTGGCGCCCAACGTGGAGCTTACATTTTTTTAGGAAAAATTAATGGTTTCTACATAATTCTTCATTAAGTAAAATTTAATAATTTATAGCAAACGATTTTTTTTTATCTAAAAAAGTAACGAATGATGAATTCATAGGAAATTGATGAAGTGCATGCTACAAATTCTAAATAAACTCCTTAAGCTCACACGTTTTTAATAACGTTTTTGCATTGTAATTACTCATAGATTTTATATTATTTTATACGAATCACCATTTAATTGATTTATTTGATAATAATATATAATATGAAACAAAACACGAATGACAAACAACTTGTGGACATAATTTTAATATAACAAACATAGTTTTTTATTATGCATTGGCATGAGAAATGCAACTGATATGTTTTTTTTTATTTATGGTTATTTATTTATAGCTTTTTTTCTAGATTCTGTAAATAGTTGCTCTGTCTTAAACTTCAGCTTAAAGCGGAGACAAAAAAATTTATGAAATGAAAAAGAGATATAATTATTAGGCAGAAAAAAGATGCGAAAACAAGACTTTCTTTCTTTATTTTATTTTGAAATTTTTTCAAATTATATAAACTTATCAATTTGACTTGTATATAATTTTTTTCTAGTCCCTGCTCGGGCGCCAAAATGTGTTTTCCTAATAATTTTTAGGATTCGAATTTAAATTAATTACATTTAAATTATGGTGAAAAATAACTTGCGCTGCAAAAGAAACACAACTCGATTGCTTGGTAAATACTTTGCAAGTAGTTTTCTATGTAGAAAAAATGCCAACATTTTTTATTCAGCAATCCGTTATGTTTAACATAAGCTTTACATAGATTTGTTACAACTTACAACTTTGTAGGAATTTGGTTAGTAAATAGTATATATTTAGCACGATGAATTTTTTTATTATTATATGAATATTATTTAAGGAATATTGTTATGCATTAACAGGGCCAACGCAATGTTAAAATAATTTATAAAAATTCCAAAGTATAATTAGTAAAGGCCGTGCTTATTCGTATTTTGCGGCGTTAGTTTTAATAATTTTGATTATATCAGTTTTAAAATTTTTCGAACAACAATTTTCATTATATATGATATTCACCTTTAAATATTTTTTGCTCTCTTTACAGCTCAACTTTGCAACATATTTGGTTAACTACAAGTAGTTAGTAACAGGTATGTACGTGAATTTTTGCTGATATAGTCTATTAAAATTTGCTAGAATTTTCAAGATATTTTTGTATGTTTTATAACAGACAATTAACACTATACACATATCAAACATTTACAAACACTTTTGAGTACTTCAAACAATTTTCTGTCATCATCATCATTATCATGCTCATCGTCAGCAGCCCAAACAAATAAAAAAAAAATAAAATAAAAAATTGCCAACATTTTCAACCCTTTTTTCACCACTTTACCATATGAAACGTATATTTTAGAGATTTTAAAGTGTAGTTTTTCAAGAGTTCTTTATAGTGTTGTTTGTATATGTATGTATGCATCTAGCTACTAGCATATGATAGCTAAACAGTAAACGCTATGAGGAATGGCTCCTTTTTTATGATTTCTTTTAGATCAAAAATTTTTTTTTAAAGAAGGATATAAAAGTTTTTAAATGTTCTAAATGGAGAAAAATTCTTGGTATTAAATTAGTAGTGAAAAGGTTTTCTCTTTAGGTATTAACTAATATGGAAAGTTCATAGTTGCTTTACGTTACATAACAAAAAGGTTTTTTTTAACTAAAAACAAAAAATTGTACAAAACAAAACTTGTACATTGTCATTAGGGTGGTATCTATAAATACATGTTTTTTATAGAAAATAATTATTTTGATCAAGTCGGGCTTTACAGATTTTTAGTAAAAATTATTTTAAGTTTCAAAGGCTCTGAATTTTTAAATTCATAGATTTGTTCAGATTTACTATATTCTATACACTTTGTCAGCTTTCGAGATTAGTTTTAAAATATAGAATATGTGTTATGCAATTTCTCGTGAATTTTTTCCATGTTCAAATTTTAGAAAATTTTCGTTATTTTTATCAGTTTTAGGGCTAGTTTCCAATTTTAAAAATGTTTTTGTAAATTTTTTCCCTTTTCGCAGTGATTTGATCTACGTTTTTCGTTTTGTTGGATTTGATATAGATGTTTGCAGTTATATTATTTTTTTTGCATATATTCATAATTTTTACGATATGTAATGCAATGGTTTTTTTGAGAGTCTATATCATTCATTGGTAACACTAGTCAACAAGTCTTAAATTTTTTGCTTTCACCTACACTAGTCCGATATAAGCTCTTATTTTAAAACGTATTTATTATTATGTGCTTTATTTTAAAATTTTCACTTGGTGCTTCAAAAAAACATGAAACAAGAAATCGGGCATCAATGCTTTCGTCGCTTGTACATTTTTAATTTTTTGTCATTAAGATATAACATATACTAGGGCGGATCAATAAGTCCGTGACTTTTTGAGTAAAACACAGTTTCATTTTGTAAAACAAAAATTTTTCAACATAATTTCCTTTTAACTCAATACACTTAGTCCAACGTTTCTCCAGTTTTTGTATCCCTTCCAAAAAATAGGATTTTTCGAGGTCCTTAAAATAGGCATTTGTTTGGTCAATAATTTCATCGTTGGAGCTAAATCTCTTTCCACCGAGCCATTTCTTTAGGTTTGGAAATAGAAAGTAGTCTCTAGGGGCTAAATCCGGAGAATATGGCGGATGAGTTACTAAGTCGTAGCCCAATTCATAGAGTTTTGCCATTGAGACCGCACACGTTTTACGTTTAAGTTTATGTTCAATTGAGGGCAAACGCGGCACCCATCTTGCAGACAACTATAGCCAATGTGTATGTCATATTAAAAGGTTGCACAATATATTGGCCAAAACCAAAAGATTCTTTATTTTTATTGCACAATCAAGAAAATTGTGTAATATGTTGGCAACTTTGTTCAGTGCTATATAGACTTTATCACTGTCAGGAAAATTGAGCAATACTTTGTTTGCCATTATGGTGCTATTTATTGCATAGCTTAGGTCAAAACTACAATAATATCTACAATAACATATGCAATAGTATTGTGTAATGGATGTTCCGCTTTACACAATTTTCTTTATTCTACAATAAAAATCAAAGGTCGTTTGATTTTTGTCAATATTATCTGCAACCTTCGAATATGATATACACATTAGCGATGTTATTGTACAATACGAAAAATTTTACAATTATATTGCAAGTGCGTGGACCGTTTAAATTATGATTATTTTAATTAATATTAATCATACGTCAGAGTATAAAAAATTTTAATTTATTATAAACACTAACAACACAGATGATTTTACTTAAACTTAATGGCCTATAATCATAGTCATAAAGAAAGTATACTTTAAGAGTTCTAAAGTTTACTTTTGTTAGGCACATGCTTTTAGATTATTATAGAAAATAAAAAGTACACTCTACAGGCAAAAGTCTGTTTCAAACTTAAAAAGCTGAAGTTGTTTTTAATTAGCTTAACACCACATTAAATAATATTTTTTTCTTCTATGATCAATTTGCAGTGTAATTGTTGTCTAAATAAATGAAAATTCTCTTTATAAATTGTTTATTCTTATTTTAAAGACTAAACATGTCTGTTTAACGATACACACAAGTTATTTTTGAGCATGTGCATTTTTTGTTCCTTTTTTTGTGTTCTTCTCTTTCTCTTATGTACAAAACAAGGCAGATCGAATAGATACAATCATTAGAGCAAATGATCATCAGCAGTTTTTATCAAGTCTGTCAAATTCGATGTACAAAAAATCTAAATTTTAGTACAGGGTGTTTTTTTTAGAGGTATAGAACTTCGAATTGAAATAAAACACAAGAAAATCGTTTTAATGTCCATCAATTTGGCTTTATTGGAAGGATAATTTTATGCCATTAATGTTTAAATATGATTTCGGGCATGTGGCCGCCGCGGCTGGCTCGAATAAAGCCAATTCTATAGGTCCAATTTTCAACCACTTTTTCGAGCATATGGGGCCGTATGTTGGCAATAACGCCACGAATGTTGGCTTCCAAGTCCCCTAACGTTTCTGGTTTGTTGGCGTAGACGAGCGACTTCACATATCCCCAAAGAAAATAATCCAATGGTGTCAAATCACACGATCTTTGTGGCCAATTGACAGGTCCATTCCGCGAAATTATGCGCTCATCGAATGTTTCCTTCAATAAATCGATTGTGACGTGCGCTGTGTGGCATGTAGCGCCGTCTTGTTGGAACCACAACTCATCCACATTCATGCCATCCAATTCGGGAACAAAATAGTCGGTTATCATGGCTCTATACCGGTCTCCATTAACGGTAACTGACTCTCCAGCATTATTTCGGAAGAAGTATGGCCCAATGACTCCACCAGCCCATAGAGCACACCAAACAGTCAGTTTTTGTGGATGTAATGGCGTCTCAAGGGTCTCATGTGGATTCTCTTCACTCCAAATGCGGCAATTTTGCTTGTTGACGTAGCCATTCAACCAAAAATGAGCCTCATCACTGAACAAAATTTTGCGATTTTGCTTGCGGTAAACTTCGCGAACTGAACCATTATTTTCGAAATAAATTTGCACGATTTGCAAGCGTTGTTCTTTTGTCAACCTGTTCATGATGAAATGGCAAACCAAACTAAATATTAATCACTTGACAGCTGACAAAATGGCCGCCAGTTAAAAAAGTGATGCCAACTTAAAGTTCTATACCTCAATAAAAAACACCCAATATATATGGAATTCGAAAAGGTGATTAGAATAAAGTGTAGCCGTATTGGTTATGCATTTATCTATATTGTGCGCATTGGTAAAAAGTCAGCTAATCAGATATGCCACTTGGCTTATACTTCAATATTTTGTATGCAAACGTTTTCCGCATTTGACCCATTTAAACCTGGTTCAATTTAAAACACACTTTGCTTTTGACTATAATGTATAAATAAATAATAAAATGTTCTAAATTTTATGTTATTTCTAAAACAAACCAACTTTATTGTTTGACTATGATTAAGGGCCAATAACTTCAAAAGTATTCTTAGGATATGAGTTTCGTTATAAGAAATATGTGCTCAATTTACAACATATTGTAGGAGTCGCTACACTCTATGTGTACACAGAAAAAATTATTACCCAAAAACTTTCAAACAAAAGTTTGTCTCCAACAAAATGTTATTTTCAGTAAATGCTCTTTAGTGAATCAGTGAATTTTTTGTTTGACTTTTATTTGGAACGCAAACACCAAAAAACAACAACAAAAACCAATTTTCTGTAACGTAAAAAATAACCCCCATGACGACATACACATAGCGAGAGAAATGCGATTGTAACAACTTTTTTGACTGCAGATTTCAGAATGAAGTAATGCGTTAAGGTTGCTGAATTAGTTCTCATTAATTCTTTAAGAGCTTTTAGATAAACACACAAAGTTGAACACATTTAACAAATTAAAATTATATAAATGCTTAAGGAGTGATGATGCCATTATTTAAAACTTAAAAATATTTCCAAAAAACGTTTTTACTGACTCAGACAAAAAGTTTGTTTGATATATTGAGATATAGTTGGACAATTTGTTTACTGATAAAAACAGTATTTTTTCAATGAAATTATTGAGACAGTGTTGCCTGTTCTTACAAATAATTTTTTAGTGTCGTACAGTGTAATCAGTCGTTGAACCTTTTGTTTTTCTTGTACAGCGTTGTTATATATCTGTTAGGAATTGTGTGATTTTTGTAGCAAGGTGAATATATTGGAAATCTCCTTAATTTCTTTTTCTTACCTAACTGACATTCTAGTGATAAATGGACATGTTAAATATTTAAGAATAAATAAACTAGATAAATTATAACGATACCAGAAATTCTTTTTTCTCCCCAACTTTCACAGTATCAACGCTGCACAGTGGGGACTTTTGTAAAATAAATGGTAATAAATCTGAAACTTCTAAACTGCTCATAGAATTTGTCTGAAACTTATTATATCTTTAGAGAAGGCGTCAGGTTTCATACTGCGTATTTAGGTGGTGTCGTAGCGTGAGGTGGAACCGAGCTACATTGGCCCAAATTTGACAACATCGGAATTAAAAAAAACTTTTGAGGCTTGTAACTTTCTCAAATATTATCCGATTTCATAAATTTAAATCCTTTTGATTTATGGTAGAAAATAAAAAGGAATAATGTTCTAATATTTCTTTTCGTATCTCTCATATTTTAAAAGATACATGACTGTAAAGAAAAAAATTTTTGTCTTGACTTTTTTTAGTTTCTTGCTTATGACTTTTTTGTTTATTGCTCGATTTTAATTTTTATGGCACCCTTGTTGCTTAAATTATATATACATTTTGAGAAAAAAGTTTTCCATTTATTTTGCCGATTGATTACTAGTTATTTTCCAAATATATTACCATTTATTTTACAAAAGTCCTCACTGTGCATTGTCATCATCATACTCTGCACTAACTATTCTGCCTCTTTTGAAGCCACCCCCTTAACCTTTTCATCATCAATGCTTTAGACACTTTATCATTTAATATTAACAATATCTCACTCTAGCATATGGAAAAGATATAGTATTTCTGAGAGACAAGTGATGTGATGTGATGATGATGATGATAATTATACAATACTTAGATGATGATACGTTATTTCAGCAGCAGTGTTAGTTATTGTGATACTATGAACAATATCTTATTGTTGTGGCATTGTCTTGATATTATAAGTTGAGCTGCTAAGTGAATGTATTAAACGAATGTTGTTGTTGAGTTCATGTTTTGCTGCTACTGTATTCTGGGTAAACAACAGTATAACTGGTTGTTCTTGTGTAAGTTAGTTGGAAAATAAATGAACAATGCAAAAAGTTTTCTATCACGGTATCTGGATGATACATAACCATTTTGTTAATTAATTTTCATTATTTGTTGTGCACTTTTATCACCTTAATGACGTTTTTTTTTCATAATTTAGTTTAGAATGAGAAAAAAGGGAATTTTTTAAAGCTAAAGTAATTTTACTGTTTCGATTCCTATTAAAAAAACACACTAAAGGGGATGATAATAAGGATAGAACATTAATGGCTTCTTATGGTATTGTTAGAGATTTTATCTGCTTTTATAATTGCTTTAGAGCGCTACAAGATCTTTTTTTACTTTAAAATTTACAGCTGTTTTATTGTAAACTTTTCATAATTAATATTAATCATACGCCTCACTATACAAAATTATAATATAACTGGACAAGGAAACTGGACAGCACACTTTTGCCACTCACATTTCTTTCACAGTTAAAATTTTAATCCTTAAAACTAAATTTTATTTTCATAAAATGGTATAAGGGAGATTTATTAAAAAAATATGTATATTAAAAATAAATTGTTGTGTCTTGCATTGGTGAAAATTGTTGTAGCCTGTTTTTCTACTTAACAACTGTATCGCAAATAATACATCGATTTTACTAAAACCATAAAATTTATTCTGATTTTTTAAAGAAACTGGAAAATGTTTTTCTTAAGGTATTTCTTTTTTCGATTGCCTCTGAAGAAACATTTTAAAGAGAGAGAGAGAGAGAGAGAGAGAAAGAGAGAGAGAGAGAAAGAGAGAGAGAGAGAGATAAAATATTGGTGCTCGCAGTTGTTGTTATTTTTTTAGCTAATTTTGCTTGCTTTCGAAATTCTTTTAAAAATGCAAATTCCCAGTCGTTTTATTTCAAATTTATAATAATCAATATTACTCATACGCCTCCGTAGAGAAAATTACAATTTCATTAAAAACACCGTAAAAGCTGACGGTTCCACATGGAATTTAGTCACAATTTACGATGCTAAAAATCTGAATAAAATTTTGCTCTTTAAAAGTTACTTTTTTTTAGAAAATTTTTAAAGAAACTTTATCGTAATCTTTTATGTTTTTGTATTATTTATTTATTTTTGGCATAGGTATTCGTCGCATTTTTATTTCTACCTGAAAAAATTTATGATAAATAATTTATCCTTTTTTTATAAATGCTAAAAACATGAAATTTATTTCCATTTTTCTGGAAAGCAAATAACCATGACATTGATGTATTTGTGTACATTTCACACTTAATAAAATAAACATGCAATGTGGCAAATATTAAACATGTTTCTCTGCTACTGGTTACATGCCACCAAAAATTTATTACTACAGTGTTTTACTACAACATGCTCGAATAAGACAAAAAAAAATTTAACAGAAAAAACAACCATCATATGAAACATTTTATAATTCTGTGTTCGTGGAGTTTTTTTTTTAGCCATTTAGGAATTTAAATCACATAACTCTTCAGCAAAAAAAAACGTTAAGGACTCTCTTTAATCAAACTAAAGCAAAATGTTTAACTCGTCTAGTAAATCTTTTGACATGATGTTCAAGCTTTTATGTTGGCATTTTTGACAGTGACTGCAGAAAAAAATTCCAAATCCTTAGCCAGCTTATGATATGACAGTTTGTTTTATAAAATATTTATTTGTATTTAAATCATGAATAAATGCTAATGCGAAAGAAATCTAAATGAAATTAAAATAGAATTTATAATAAAACTTTTAATGCAGCGCAATCGGTTGTGTATTTTATTTGCAAGGCATTACAACACAAACAATAAATTAAAAAAAAATGTCATAAACTCTATTTTTTAAGCTACAAATCGAAATAAAGATAATGATAATCTTCAGCTTAAGCTTAATTTGGTAGCTTTTTGAAATACCTTACAACTAATAATTTAAATATCTTGTGTAGTTTTAAAGTTATTCGCTATTTAGTACAAGATTTCTTAATCAATATTAATCATACGCCAGAGTAAAAAAACTTTATTTTACCTAAAAAAACCAGTGAATTTCCTATTTGAAAATGTTCGTAATTCCATTAGTCTTGTAAAAGTGCTCTTTTTTTAATTCAGCTCAATTTGTTAACTTTTGAATGTCCTTTACAACTTTTAAATATCTTGTTTAGTTTAAAGCGGACCTTCCATTATACAATATAATTGCATATGATATTGTACATATTATTGTCGTTTTGACCTATAATATGCAATTAATGGCACAGTATAGTCAAAGAAAATATTGCCCAGTTTTCCTGACAGTGAAAAAGTAAATATAATACTGAGAAATGTTGCCACCACACCACATTACACAATTTTCTTTATTGTACAATAAAAATATAAAGTATTTCCATATTTACCAATATATTGTGCCAGCTTCGAAACACACTTTGGCGATATTATTGTACAATACGAAAAATTTTACAATTATATTGCAAGTGGGTGGACCGCTTAAGAAATATTAAAATTGTGTGCTCGGTTTTATAAATAATACGCCAGAGTACACAACATTTTATTTAGACTAAGAAATATAGATTGTATATTTCTAATAACATTTCTTTAAGATAATTGATATTTGGAGGGGGCTAGTAGTATACATTTATATAACATTTATAAATATATATAATTTTAAAAATTACACTGCAAAAATTACAACACAAAAAACCAACATGGTTCTAACGACTGTCTCTGGTAGAGGCCACATATACTTCTATCGGCTTTAGCTGGGCTGAATTTTAAAGAAAATTAAGCCTCCCTGCCTATTGCAATTATTGTTCTTGCTCCTCTTCCGCTGATGGTTGCGGTCGTTGGTCTTCCACTGTTATCGGGCTTGGGCATGAGTCCCTGCTCAGGCGCCATTTGTAACACCACGTTAGACATATAAGAAATTTAGTAAGCCTTACATTTAAGGTATACGGTATGATCAGCACTTTTATGTAAAACACAACGAGACATAATTTTGTAAAACATTTTAACGCTCTAAATCTTCGTTGTATTGGTATTTTTGTCCTTTTCTCGCAAAAAGGGCATAAACTTCCTTTCCGTGTCGATATAGCGTTATAATATGTTTTAAAAAAATATTTGGCATTAAATTCTTTTATTGGCAAAAAAAAAAATTATTTAATAGTAAAATGTTTTTAAGGATTAATGCCGTACTTTAGTACTAGGCATATATTGTCTTGGAAGGCTTGCCTTTAAGATATAAAATGTGTTCACCACTTGTATTTACATACGTTGTATTACGCCACTAGACAATTTTTTTTAGAATATTTGAAACCTCTAACTCTTCGTTGTATGGGTTTCTTTGATACTTTCTTAAAAAAGGGACGAAAAACTTTTCTTCAGCGGCGATGTAGCAGGCTGAAATATTCTAAAAAAATATTTGCCATAAAATTCTACTAAAGGTCCTTAAAAGTGCCGTAGCTCCAGAGCAAACTTGAAACCATAAAATTCTACTAATTTTTCTATAAAGATACCCAAGCTTCAGACTCATTCGAATCATTTAAAGCATAAAATATGTTTAAGTGCTAATTTCGTTCTTCTTCACAATTAGAACTCGGCAATGGAAATCTTGCAAGCCTTACGTTTGAGGTATAACATGTGATTATCACTTTTATCTGAAACACCACGAGAAATATTTTTGTGGAAAATTTTAACAGTCTAACTCATCGTTGTTTGGGTCTTTTTGACCCTTTCTTGAAAAAGGAGCCAACGATTCCCCTTCAGCGGCGATATAGTGGGATATAATGTTTTACAAAAATGATTGCTATAAAATTCTACTAGAGGTTTTAAGAGACACCCAAACTCCAGACTCATCTTAAACGTAAGAAATGATTCAAAACTTAAAGTTTAATGAAGGGTTAATATCGTACTTATTCACAATTAGTACTCGGTAAGGCAGATCTTGTAAGCCTCATTTAAAATTTTTATGTAGAGCACCACGAGAAACAAAATTTTAACCCTTTACCCCTTTGTTGTATGGGTCTTCGTGACCCTTTCGTAAAAAGGCAACAAACTTCCCATTCAGCCTCGATATAGTGGGCTTTAATGTTCTAAAGAAAGGATTGGCATAAAATTCTACTATAGATCTTAAAAGACACCCAAGCTCCACACTTAACTTCAGCGCCAGGAATCATACAAAACCTAAACAGTGTTAAAGGGTTAATATCGTACTTATTTACAATTAGTACTCGGCACAGAAAATTTTATAAGCGTTACGTATAAGGTATACGATATGGTTAGTATTTTTATGTAGAACGCCAAGAAAACATTTTTGTGGAATGTTTTAACCCTCTAGATCTTCTTTTTATGGGTCTTATTGCATCTTTCTTACAAGAATGGAAAAAAAATCCACTTTAGCAGCATTATAGTGCGCTTAAATGCTCTGCAGCAATATTTGCCGTAAAATTCCACTATAAGCCTGCAAAGACAGTCGGGCTCCAGGCGCAACGTAAACGCCAGAAATCATTCAAAACTTAATATGTGTTTAGGGATTAATTCGTACTTATTCGCAATTAATGCAATTATTCGCAAGTAAAGCTTGCACATAAAATATTTAGTTTTTTTTTATATGTAAAATATCATTTGGAATATTTTTGTGGAATATTTCAGGCCGCTATAGCGCCGCTGCAGGGGAATTTGTTTACCCTTTTTTAAGAAAGAGACAAAGAGGTATAGAGCTAGCGAAGAGCTAGAGGGTTAAAATACTTCACAAAAATCTTCCTTGTAGGGTTTTACATAAAAGTGCTAATCATATCTTATACATTAAAGATTTCCTATGCCTTTGACTAGACCTCTTAATTAATATTAATCATACGTCAATGAGGAAAAATGTTAGTTATATTCTAGTTTACTGGCAAAGAAAGCCTTTTTTCCATTTGAGTTAGCTTTCGTTATGTAATTGAAGAAAAAAAATGTCAGAACCAGAAATGACTCAAATGAAATTATGGTCTAGAAGAAAATTCTGCTGTTATTAATAAACCTAAACTATTTAAGTATATTTGTTGCTTAAAGCCTGAAGAATTAATTAGCTTGTCATTTTTATTTGAGCATAAATAAACCCTTATTTTTGTTAAAAAAAAGTAATAAAACATAAAACTTTTATGATTTTAATCATAACAACATGCAGTTACTTTTGTCCGTAAAATAAACATAAAAACCCACCAAAAAAATATTAAAAAATTTTGAATTGTATTGTTGCATATATACTTTTTTAATACTCCATGAATGCTTAAGTATTACGTTCAGCTACCGTGTGACATGCATACGAAATTCATGTAACACCAAAAAAAAAGTTTAAACAAAAATATTTTAATGAACAATCTTTATACAGATTTTTATATACTACATACAAGCATACATAATAGATTATTTTGGTATAGCGATGAGTATATAACAATAGCTTAAACTTTATCTGAAAAAAAAGAAACCATAATCAAAAATTAAGCAAATGAGAATTTGCTGTGAAACTTTTTTTTCTCTGACTGAAGTTGCAACAATAGTATCGAAAAATCTATTGTTGCTGATGCTGCTGCTGCTGCTACTGATGATGCTGTTTCTGGTGTTACGACTGCTGCTACATGTGCCTTTTGTTGCCAATGATAATAATGACTGTGATTAAGTGTTGCTTACTACTTTACTCTATTGTTTAAGCTTGAAAATAATATTACTGACACAAAAAAGGAGTAGAAGAAAAAAACACATAAAGTTTTACAAAAATTAATGATTTTAATGTATTCATATCACGCCATATTGTGTGAGTGAAATATTTATTATGATTTTTTTTAAATTTTTAAATCTTTCGTTTAAATTTTTAAAATTTTGTTGGTTTTACTAAGGATATGTTTGCCTATTTATATGAAGTTATGGGAGAAATTAAGCATTTAAAGAAGAAACTGAAGTTGTTGTTAAAAAGGCTTTAGAAGTAGTTTGGTTTGGAAATGTTAAGTTTCTTATAACTGATTCCACGTAAAACGGCCCTAAGCAAGGAA
The DNA here is from genome assembly GCA_956483635.1 of Panzeria rudis. Classification (NCBI taxonomy): domain Eukaryota; kingdom Metazoa; phylum Arthropoda; class Insecta; order Diptera; family Tachinidae; genus Panzeria; species Panzeria rudis. The sequence goes on from OY101449.1 coordinate 13,014,546, forward strand.
AAAATAATTTTCTTAATTTTAATAAAAATCTCTCAATTTAGAGCATGACAATTATAGAAAAAATAAAATAATACCTTATTTCATATTTTAAGGCAATTTGAGGCACTTTTAACTGATCATCCAGGAAACATTTTGCTATCCCTCTTTGTATGTTTAATATTTATTTCAGATTTTCTTGTCTTCCCTTTCTCATTATTAATAAAAACCCTTCTCTCTGAAAAGAATATATTTTTTCGCTTTTTATTGAATTTAAAAATATAATCAGTTAGAGTATTCTGCTCTCCATAATAGAACGGACAGCAAATAATTTAATGTGTTATTATTTTCTTATGATTTATTTTTATATTATTTATATGAATGAAATCAATTAAAAGTTTTATTTCTTCGACTTTTTTAAATTTTCGTATTAGGTCACACATGTTGGTCACACCCTTCACATTTTAAAAATTGTTTTTTGTTAAGAAAACTGAAAATACGTAATACAGCTAAAAAAGTCTTTGAACAGACAGCAATACCAAAATGATTGTGCACGTTACAGTAAAAATTTTACAGAATTTATGCTGAAAGTCATAATTCCTTAAAACTAAAATTTGTAAGGTCACACCCGTCGCAGCTTTCTGACGACCATTCTAAACAGGAATCGTGTGTTTTCAGTGTCTTCCCGTTATTCAACGACTTTAAGCTTAATGGCCTTGCGAGTCGCAACCTTTTTTTAATAACAAAATTTGATATTCTTTATTTATAACAAAAAATATGTGTAAAGTGGTCACATCCGGCTAAATGGAACTACTCTTATACAATATCTTATGCGCTTATAGGAGCAAAGTTCTTTCCCATGCTTGTTTGAGTGTGCTTTAATAGCACATTTTTGTAGTTTTGAAATACTAAAAAAGGACTTATCAAACTTTTATTACACTATACAACACAAAAAAAAAGCATGTCCCTTACGACTTATACTGGCAGAGGGCATGACAAAAATGTATACATGCATCGGCAATTTAAAAGTTTACATCTTGGACTCATTTTAGTTTAAGTTAAAGCTCCCCCTCTTTTGCACATAGTTATAGTGACTCCGCATAGGCAATTTTGTAACGCTTACCTTTGGCGTATACAATGAGCGTGGGTCTTTAATGTAAAATACCACGAGAAATATTTTTGTGGAACATTTTAACCTTATAACTTTTTGTTGAATGGGTCTTTTGATATTTTGGTACAAAAAAACTTTCCCTCCGCGCATTAACACAGAACAAACTAAATTTCATTTTCTGTAAATATTTTGTCTACGAACGGGCCTACAAACAAATTTGTAAATATAGACAAAAATATCTTAACAATTTCATTGAAAAAACATGTTTTTTCTTCAGTGAACAAATTATTTAAATCTATAAAACAATTTGTCGAAATATATTTACAAATTGTAAACAAAACAGTTTAATAAATCAGACAAAAAGATTTACTAAACTTTCTGAAAAATATCAAACAATATTTTTGTCTGAATTTATAAAACAACTAGTCCAAAACTACTAACCAATATTAAACAAAATAGTTTACTTAATTAAACAAAAATATTTAGTGGATTTTTTGTAATACATATATCATAAACAATTTTTGATGGGTCAAATCATCATCATCCATTAAGCATTTATGAAATTTCACTTTGTTAAATGTGTTCAAGTCTGAATGTTTATCTAAAGACTCTAAAAGAATGAATGAGAATTAACTCAACGACATTAAAGAATTGATTCACTCAAAAATCGTCAGTAAACAAACTTGGTACAATCGCATTCCTTTTGCTATTATTGTTGTTGTTGTTATTTGTGTGTATGTCGTCATCGGGGTTGTTTTTTTTATAACACAAATTTTCTTGTTGTTTTTGGTGTTTTGCGTACTAAATAAAAGTCAAACAAACAATTCATAGAGTATGTAAAAAACATTTACTGAAAATTAAAATTGTTTTTAGATAAACTTTTGTTTAAAAAATTTTTTGATGATAAATTTTCTGTGTACCTTACTTAATAACAGCAATTATTAGGAAGATCATAATTTGAACTTCCAGATGAAAAGAAATGTTCATCTTTCATAAGTCGTCAATAGCTAAACCAATTATCACTTGGAAGATACTAAGACGATATTGTTAGAAGAGACGCCTTCTGCTACCATGAACACGAACCACTTATCCAAGTCACAAAACACTAAGCAAATACACAAACAAGGTTTAAAATTTCCAAAAACAGGAAAAAAATTCTCCAAAATCATATGAGCTGCCGGCAGTACCTTAGAAAACTACGGCAACACTGAAAACCCCGAAAAATCCGCAGCGTAAGCCGAAATTTTACAAACGTGCCGGAACTTCACATTCAACTTGAGACCAACGGCGCCTCAAACAAAACCACTATTCGTTGCCAGTAATTGTTTTACATATTTTTAATGAGTGGTAGCATTAAAATCATTGATACGCACAATGTGCCATAGGGACTTCAATATTTTGCATAAATCTTCAATATTTAAAAAAAATTTATAAAAAAGTATTTTTTTATGATTTCGAAATAAAACACACAGGCTTATGCCTACTTTTCTAATTATAATATTGCATTTATAGCGGAGCTTAATGTGTGTGCAAGGTTTCATAAAACTCGGCTCTCTACTCTATTCGTTTCTTAAAGAAGGTAGCACATTTAATAATTAACTAATAGGCAATAATTACTTGAGTGTGGTACTACTCTTAAAAAAATACTCACATTCTAGACTTAAATAGAACAATGGAAATTATTCAAAACATAAAACGTTTTCAAGGGTTAATTTCGTGCTAATGCAAAATTCGTACTCACCATAAGAAATCTTTTAAGCCTTACGTTTATGGTATAACATCTATTGAAGCATTTTATGCAAAACGTAACAGGGAGCGTCTTAACCCTCTAACTCTTTGTTTTATGGGTCTTTTAGTATCTTTCTGTAAAAAAATTGCGAAAAACTCCCCTTCAGCGGCCTTTAGGTTCAAGGTATAAGATGTGTTGAGAACTTTTATTTAAAACACACACAAAATCGGGTATCTTTACTTTATTATGAATAAAATCGTCAATTATCGATCGATTTTCGTGGAATGTACCATTATTCATTTGAGTTATACACAGCTTCATAGTCCATTAATAAAAATTTCATTTTTATGAATTTAAAAAAAATAAAATAAAAAAATCCAAATTAGTTTGGCTTGAGTTCGTTTTCAATTTAATCTTTCGATCAAATAATTTTTTTTATTTAAGAAAGAAATTCTAAAGCATGTAAATATTGAACATTCAAAAAAAAATTTGGATGAACGGAAGATTGAATTGACAGCTGTTTCGAAACCACCACAGTCTTCTTATCAGAGCCCATTACCTACACTACCAGCGTCGGCAGCAACAATTAACTCAATTAACGGATTTTGTCGGAACTTCACTAACTGTCTTTTATTTTTAGCATGTTCAACGATTTTTAAACTTTTTTTATTTCGGCCTTACCAGCGTGGAATATCATCGATATTTTCAATGCTGGGATTTTCGAATGTTTATTTTCCCCAAGTTATTTGGAACAGTACACATTCATGTTTTAGCTAAGTGCCTTTAGAGTTTTACAGTTCAACTAAAAATTCATAACTCAATTATCAAATTAAAAAAATTTTAAATATTCCAAGAAAATATTTTTTTTTATAATTTCGTTCTGAATAACTCCGAAAACTCTAAGCATATAAAAAAATAATGTTCAAGTATCTGAAAAACCGATAAAATTTAAATTATTTTAAGTAATTTTAGACAAAATTGGACGAGGCTGTCTAAAGTTGCAATAAAATCTGTAGAGCAGCCTCTGTTTCTGCAAAAATCAGGTAGTTTCACTTTTTTGTGAATAAAATCAATATTTATCCATAGATTTTTATCAAACAAAGCTTATTTTAGTTGTAGTATACGTCACCTTAGGATTAGTTGATAAAAATGTTACGTTTATGTAATTTTCGGTTTTTAATATACATTTTTAATAATAAACATTTTTTTAATTTTCCTTACAAAATATATTTTTCTAAATAATTCCGAAAACGATGGGCTATATACCCAAAAATAATATGTAAACAGCTTAAAGGTAATTTAGTTTCAAGTTTTTTAATGGCTTTCTAAAAAAATTGGACAACTCCAGCCGAAGTTGTGATGAAATCAATGAAAAATCATAAATTTTCGAAAAATTATAAATAAAAAATTTATCCTTAGAATTTTAAATTTCGACTGTTTTTGTAGTTCGGAGACAATAACAAACCAAAACATATGGTGGTTATCAAAGGTTATAACAAATATTTCATTTTGTTGTGTTACATTTGAAATTTACCCTGAAAAATCAACAAGTTGAGTTTTTTTTTTATTTGTTCAACAAATCCATTAAAATTGATTTGCTTAATAGATTAAAATTTTAATTTAAACTATCAGGATCTTTGGGTACAGATGACCTTTACCTCAATATGAATAGATTTTTTTAAATTGAAATAGAAAAATATATAAATAAATTATAAGTAAAAATATATACAGCTGGATCATTAAATTTGATTTGCATACATAATGGCTATTTGTTATTGCAACTGATGCACTTTAGATGAATTCAATTTGATACCAAATAAAACATTAATTTTAACATTTTTAGTTTGTTTAAACAGTTTTTAGCAGAAAAATAAAAACCAAACCAGCAAAATTATTTGAATGCAAGCTGGCCTCGTATTATCACCTGCCATGAGAGCTTTATTTTACGATGATATTTTTAAATTTTGTTCAAAATTATAAGATTTAAAAAGTTTTAGAATCTTCCTTTTTTGTTAGAAAAGAGCTAAAAATTAACGTTATGTGGGGGAGTTAGTGGGCTAATATGTTCACAAAAATATTTGCCTTGATATTTTCTATAAAATTGCTGAAGACACCCTACACGGCAGAAGTAAAGAGCACATACATAGTTTCACAAATAGCCCAAAGGAGGAAAATTTAACCCACCCCTAAAATAAAATTCTGATGTGATCCTTTAAAACTCCGACACACGTTATATTGTTTTGGTCTCCTCTACCAGAATCCATTGTCAGAACCCCGTAATTCTTATAGTGTTGCATAGTGTAATATTAAACCTAAGACTTCTTATTTAATATCAATCATACGCCAAGGAACACAAATGTTTATAACATTAAAATTTTGTTTGAAACTAAATACCTTTGTTTGATTTTCACCAGAAATTATTGATTAGTTTTTTTTATTATTTCTGTTTCTGTATAAGCTTATTTTGTACGCTTTCCAGAATAACTTAACATTTAACAAAATGTGGGTGGTTATACATACAGTTATAGTTTTTTTAAGCTTGTGAGCTTTTAATTAATAACAATCATACGCCATGAAGCACAACCTGCTTATTATATTACAATTCTAATGAAATCAAATGCTTTTTCTCAAATTTCTTACATCACATGAAAGAACTGAAGTGGAATTTAAATCAAAAAATTTCGTGTTAAACAAAATGCTGTGTAGTTGCAGAGTTATAGTAATTTTAACCACTTAGTTAATAAAAATCGTATGAAACACAGTGGCTCCAATTAAAATAAAATGGTAATAAGTCTGTATCTCTCAAACTTGCGATCCGATTGCAACACAATGTATTTAAAACTCATAGAAGAGGACCAGAGCTTTAAGAATATTGAAATTTGGATCACACTGCTGAAACACATGTTGAACTATAGGGTGTCAAAATTAACTACCTACGGCAGGATAAACTTGTTTGTCCTAATAGCTTTAACAAATCTTGTCAGATTTTAATGAATTCAAGCTTGTAACTTGTTGTAACGGTAATAAGTAGACAAAAAACATTTTATTTATAAAGTAGTCTTTCATATTTTCAAATATATTTGGATTTCAATTTTAAAATTTTGGCTTTTGGCCTCGTCTATGTTCTCTATTTTGCCAATATATCCAGGAATAGCATAGCCAAAAATTTTTAAACAGTCCCTGATAACATGTGGAAACATGTTTTTTATCACAATTCATCTAGTCGTGAAAAGGAATCAAAAATATTTTTTTTTTAAATTTCTTTCAATATTTCAAAAGAATAGACTTCAAAAATGACTGTATTTAAAGTTCTAAAATTCGATTAAGGCATGCCTGCTACATTCAGCATTGGACGAAAATGATTAACTTTTCTACGAAACTCTTAATTACTCGCTTTTAAATTTATTAAAATCGGATAATATATAGGCATTTCCATGTCAGCTTACGTGACATTTTTACGCATACAAAGTGGAATAGATTTAGCAAAAATAGGAGTAACTGAAAAAAATGTTGTCGTTATATTCCATTCAGAGGATACTATATGTAAAAAAAAATTATTACATTTGGAGGCGTGTTGTCCAAAATATGAAGGGAAATAAGAGCATAACGTACGGGACATAAAACGGCAGTGATGTTAAGGTGCTTGTACATATATGCGAAAGTCTGCGAATTGTGAACTTTTTTCTTTTCTTTAATTTCTTAAATGAATCCAACTATTTTTCCTTTATTATCCGCAAATTTGAAATAAAAAACTTTTGGATGCTTTTACAATGAACAAAATTTAATAGCGTACGTGACGGATTTTTCTCTTATAGTATTCTTAAGTAATGAACTATATGTTTTGTAAATATATGTAAACAAAAACTTAAAAACAAATAAAAAAATATGTATTTGGTGATAGTAGCAATAAAAACAATTAAGATTCAAATTCATTCCATACTGAGTTTACGGCGCCACCTTAGCCTCCTACACAGTAGTAGACACAAATTGATTTGAAAGGTTTTCGCTTAATGAATACGCAGTTCGAGAATCATAATTATGCTAACTATCATGATATGAATATGAATGAGGTTTTTTTATTTTTGATGGAAATTTCCACATTTTTCATTTCCATTTAGTTGCATTTGTAGTACTACAATAGCGCACGTGACGAATTTTAAATGCTTTTAAAACTTTTACTACACCAGGTTGAAAAAAAATTTCGATCAATATATGTTTGCGACAAATATCTTGTTTTAAACTTTTATTTTGAAACAGTTGCGACCGATCAAATTCAAATGACATAGACAAATAATGTTTTTGTACTACGTACGTGACATTAGAATAGCGTCCAAAGAAAATAAAAAATATACAGCTAATCGAACTCTATCTTTTAGCTTTGCTCACGAACCTTAATCTTTTATGTTGAAACATTAATTTTAAAGTATAATTGCAATGTTACAATTAACTGAATTTATTCGCTAAAAACAGCGAAAATAGTAAATTGCAATGTCTTAAAATTAATCAAAGAGATATTCAGTTTAAGCTGTTATTTTTGATATTTAAAAATTGTAGTAAGATAGAAATACATCTATCTGTATAGTAAAATTTTATTGTTTTTTCCTCTTTAACATATCTTTAAAAAGGTTTTAAGGGGTTTAATTTATTCACTAGTTTTCATGGAAATGCCCACATGTAAAAGTTTTTCGTGTAGTAAATTTTTATACCCTGTAGCTCAGCATGTGTTTCAAGATGGTGATCCAAATTTAAAGATTCTGAAAGTTCAGATTCCCCTCTATAATTTTCACATAAATTGTTTTGTAATCAGATCGCAAGTTTTAAAGATACAGAGATAGTAACCTTTTTTCAATTGGAACCACTAAGCGCCCATGAAGCACAAATTTGCATTATTTTGAAATTTTAAGGAAATCAAATGATTTTACATTATACAACTCAAAATGATTTAAATAAAATTTTGCTTGCTAATAAAAAGCTTTTGGTGTATCAAAAGTATGTCACTAGTACGAGCATGAACCATTTTACGTTCGATTAAAAAAGTAGTTACGTTACTACCCAGCAAAAAAAAATCGGAAGTTGTTTCAAAGCTTTACCATTTTCATTTCATACCAATTTCTACAAGTACTGAATTTAATAATTTAAGGCTGTTGTTAATATCAAAAAATTTTTCTAGACAACCATTGAAATAAATGCATACAATTCAATTCTTTGAATTACTTTTTTCCTATGACAACCACATATTAAATTCACGGATGTCTCACCAGAAATTGAATTACTTTGAACTGATTTCATCAGCGACCCTACTAATGATTTGAAAGTTTATTTTTTGCTGGGTATGAATATTACACAGAACTCAGTAGTCTAGAGTGATGAGTTTTCACAAGACACGTAACCGGTTTAAAAAAAGAGGAGAAAGAAATATACTTTTAAAATATTTATGCTATCTCATGACTCAATAACTTTTTGTCAAGGCAGTGAAGTGATACAATATTTCTCGCAGTGTAGGAGTAGATTACGAATCATTTATTACTAAAATTTTTGTAGAAGGGTGTCTAACAGATTCGGCACTGCCAAGAATGCAGCGTCCTATTTCTTGTTTTTTTTTACACTCATCGTTCTATTTGATTAGATTGCGTGATTTGTTGTGATTGTTTTGATTTAATATTTCTAATGCTATTATGTGTAGTTTTTGCTTCTTTCGAATGAATCCAAAAGCTTTTTTGGTTTCTACTATATATTTTTAATAAAGCGTATACAAAAAATTCTATTTGCTTTATTTAAATTTATTTTGCTGCCATATGATTTGCTTCGCGTTGGCTGGCAATTTCTTCACTTTTTTTTATTCTATTTGTTTAAATTCCGTCTTCACAATTTCAATTCAATTTGCACTCACTAGCAGATTTTTTGTGCTTTGTTTTCTATGATGCTTAGAATAAATATTAAAATTCATTTCAATGGTTTTTTTTATTTCGCTATTTATTTATTTAAAAAAAGATGTCAGTTTTGGTGGTAATATGTATTAGCTAAAACGAGGGTGGTGTGTGAAGTGTAAGTTCAGGAAATGAGGCACACAATTTTTATGTATGCTGAAGATATTTTCGATTTACTTTAGGAGTTTAAAACCAGTATTTTGTATGGCAATACTGTTTTTAAATTCGTAAAGTATATTTTGTTTATGTCTATGAATATTCGCCCATGACCCCAAACTTAATATTAATCATACGAATAGAGGCTTCATATACTAAATTATCTTAATTGTTTAGCAATTCTTTAACAATTGTACAGCGTTTGCATTTTTAAACACAAAAATAAGCTCTAAACTAAAACCAAAAGTATTATGAAATACCATCAAGAACTTAAAAAAACATTCCAATTTCAACCAAAAAAAAAAGTTTCATTTCTTTTGGCTTGAGTTCGGTTTTTATTTAAGTTTTGTATTTTTTAATAATGGTTTTATTTTAGAGAAAATTGTGAAGCATGTAGGCAAAGAAAAAAGAAGGCATGGTGCCGTAAGACACCGGGTTGGAACAAAGTTTCTGTATTACTCCAACGTAATTAACTTTTGAAGATTGCTATGTTTTTTCAATAAATAGTCAAGAAATCAAAATTAAAAGCTTAGTGCAATATTCATGCAGGTAAGTAAATGCTTCTGAAAACATGCCTGTTTTTAGAAAATTTGCTCTTCTGGCCACATTTTAAAGCGAGCGGGAATTAAAATACAGATTAATTGTTTGCTTAAGCAATTAATTTAGAATTTCGTAGGAAAATTCACTGTTTTCGTCAAATGCTGGCTGTAGTGTGCCTTATTATCCTTTTTTCCATTTGAAGCCACTGTGCGTCTTCGGTCTGTTACTTTCGGCGTTACGCCATCGAGCGGCGATGTCCATGTTCGTTCGGCCCCTCATCTTTATCGCCTTTCGACACAATCCGCCTGGTCACTGGACCCTGCGCCATGACTCCCACTAAAATTAAAATTTATAATTTAAAAACAAAAATGTCACCTACCTGGATGACAACCAGTAAACGAAGATAGTAATTTCAACCTCTAGATAAAAAAAGAATATGGCCCTAATTGTGTAAATCACATCACCGAAGTGAAATTTATATTAAAACAAAAACAAATTTCAAAAATATAAAAAATTCGTTTTTGTTTTGCATACAAATTCTTCACCAATCAAACACATAGAAATGCAGGCGTTGCTTTACTTTTCAAAAATTTTAAAATTTGTATAAAAAATAAAACAAATTTATAAAATATATGAAATTTTGTTTTTGTTCTCTATATTAATTTTACTTTGGTAACGTGATTTACACAATTAGGTCCTATAAATCGTCAACAAAGAACAACTATCGCCTAGAATGTAATTAGGCGATACTTAAGCGATACTTAGGCGATACTCTCAAGAATATAGCCGAGACACCTGGTGTTTAAAGGAAACGCCTACATTTAGCCAAAAGACACAAACCTGATCCGAGGATTCCCAAAGACTTTGGCGAAAATCTCCCCGAAATCTTAGATTCCCAAATATTAGGGCAAAATTCCCCTTAAAATTGAAGAAGGTTTCCGGATTCCAAAAGCTAGGATGAAAATCTCCTAAAAATCCCAGAACTTCCCCGGAAAAAAACGGCAACGCACCAAACCACGAAAATACCAAAGCAGAAATACTAACTTTTTAAGGGAATTACCAAATACTACGACAAAAATCCCCAGAAAGTCCCAGAAGTTCGTTGGATTCCCAAAAACTAGCACAAAAATGTCCTCAAAATTTCAGAACTTCCCTGAAAAGCAACGGCAACATACAAAACTGAGTGACATACATAGCGCCGATACGAATTTTTGGTATTTAAATTTCGCGCCTGCCTATTGCCTTCACATTAAATTGTCCTTACAGGTATTTCCTACCAGTATTCCTTACACGTATTTCATATCAGTATTCGTTCGTGGAACATAATTTTTCATTTACAATAAATTTCTATTTTACCCCCCAGCATAGAAAACATGTATATGCTGCATATTATATACACAATGTGCCGTACGGAACATCGCTCCAAAATTTTTAACTGCACGGAAGGTTGAACTTACATGTTTCGAGACCACTCGAGCAAACTCTTCAATCAATTTTCCTGAGACAATCTTAGAGTTGTTTTTCAGCTTTTCATTTGACAGTTATTGATATTCACTATTTTTCTTTATGTCTTGTGCTAAACTTTTTTATTATTTCTCTATTATAATATGTTTGAAATACTAGTGTAGGACTGTTTAATTGTCATTCCAATTTTATAAAAAACTAAAATAATTATGAATACTTTGATTTTTTTAACCGACTTCAAAAAAGGAGAAGGTTATCAATTCGTGTTTATTTTTATTTTTTAACTTTTTTATGTTTGTACACGAGTAATTCTGTCATTTGTTAACCGATTTTCAAAATTATTTTTTTTTTTCGAAAATCGGAGAAAGAAATTTGCTCCCCCCTTGCATGGCTCTGTTATTTTGTGAACCGACTATCAAAATTCTTTTTTTCTTTGAAAGGCTTTGCTTGCAGTTTGGTCCCATAATTTTTTTTCCCAAAATCGAGGGGAAATTCCCCTTCCTCCCTAAAATATTTATTATCGCATAACTCCTTCATTTATGCAGCGATTTTCAAACTCCTTTTTTGTTTGAAAGGGTTTACCTGCAGTTTGGTGCCATATTTTTTTTTCGAAAATCGAAGGGGGAAATTTACTCCCCCTTGCATAACTCTGTTATTTTGTGAACCGATTATCAAAATTCTTTTTTTGTTTGAAAGGCCCTGCTTGCATTTTTGTCTCATAAACTTTTCCCGAAAATTGGGGGAGGGGAAACTCCCGCCCCTCCTTAAATATTGACTATCGCATAACTCCTTCATTTTTGCACCGATTTTCAAATTTTCTTTTTTTGTGTGAAAGGCTTTGCTGGCTGTTTGGTCTCTTAGTTTTTTCGAAAATCGGTGAGGTTTCTTGCATCTCCCCCCGCCCCCTTCCAAAATATTGATTATCGTATAACTCCCTCATTTATGGACCAATTTTAAAATTTTCTATATGAAAGGGCATACAAGATTTGGCTCTTTCTATTGAAGTCGGTTTTGTTTTTGCCAGAATTATTTTATTAACCCCTCGTAGTTTTTAAATTGTACAATTTATTCATTTTATTTGTATATTTATGTTTGTTTGTAACTCTATAACTATAGTTTTTGTTTGTTTTTTGTTTGCTTCTTATTTCATTTATTTTTATATGATTTTCATGTTAATCTTATAAAAAGCATTGAGTGTAAATGCAATGTATTACAAAACGTGTCCAATTGATTTGACATTCTGACAGATATATTTTTTCTCCTCTTATTTCTTTTATATACATTAAAAAAAGTATTAAAGCTAAAAACGCTCTATTGTTTAGCTGCTGACTGCTAATGCTGTCATTGTTGGTTTTTAGTTTTTGTTTAAATTTTATTGCTTTTGTTTCCGAGAATTTTGCACAGATTTCATTTGTCAGATGGATGCATGGTATTGGATGCATGTTGGGTGTTGGGTGCAAAGGCATCAAAAAATTTATTACTTTACTACGATCTTGTTTCACGTTTTTCTGGTTTATTTTAATGTTTTTGGGGAATTTAAAAAAAATATTTCTTTTTAGCAAAACAATGGCAAATGAAATTTTATGTCAAAGACCATATAAACACGAAATAGAGATAAACCAAAACTAAAAAAAAATATAATAATAGCTCGATATTTGACATTTGCCTTGCTTTAAAATAAATCAGAGATTTCTCGATTGCGGGTGATAGTAAAAGAAATTGAATTGTAGCATTTGGAAATGTAATAGTGCAAATAGTTCAAAAGAAAATTGTATTGTAGAGTTGTAAAAGGTGAAATTTTTAGTTTTAGAAATTATGGATTCTATGGTTTATTTCTGTGTTGAGCATTAAAAGTAATGTAGTAAAAATTTAATCCTGAAATAATGTTTGGGGTAAAATTTTATCTTTTTCAAAGCCATCCGCTCTAACAAACATCTTCTTTGAATGAACATTTATTGCAGTATATCAATTTGTGGTAACGGCGGAACTACAAATTTCATTGTGATTAATAGAAATAGTAATCATAGTTGAAAAAAAAGATGAACAACATAACAATTTCATAAAATCCTGGCGTATTTCAACGCTTTTGTTCACTTATGAGAGTTATTTTAAGTACAATTTTCTAAAATTTAGTGTCCGCGTCCGGTTATTAGAGTGTCCGGTTATGGGAAGACATTTTGTATGGAAAAATTTATGAAAAGGGAGGAGCTCGTTAGGAGAGAGGTTTCACTCTCCGTCCTATTTCCACTTAAATTTCCATAGAATCAAACTGCAAACATACACTTTCAAACAAAATAGTTTTTTTTCAAAATCGGTTGTGGTTTTGAAAAAAAGTATGGGACTGCAAGTAAACCTGTTCAAACAGCAAAAGACTTTTGAAAATCAGAAAATCGAGTATGAGGGAACATCCATAAAAAATTAATTGATAGTTATAATCTTTCTCATTTTTTTGAAGTCAGTTGGAAATATAACCGAATTGATAATCTGCTCCTTTTTTAAAGTGGGCTAACAACTAAAAAATTCATCAAAGTACGACTTTGACTCGCAGACGAAGGGTTGCGTATGAATACCTTGTACATACATACATATATCCGTTTTTCGTTTTGGCGATTTTTGTTTGTTCTTGCGGAACTTTTAATTTTTGCATGTCTTTTTGTTTTAGGAATTTTATGTTTTAACAACTGTTTCGTTTTTTTTTTTGGCGATTTGGTTAGTTTTGGCAATTTTTTTCGTTTTAGAGCTGTTTTAGTTTGGCAATTTTTTGTTTGTTTTGGTGCATTTTTTGTGTTGGAGCTTTTTTCATATCGGTGAATTTTTTCGTTTCGGCAATTTTTTAATTTTAGGCTTTTTGCGTTACCTTTTGGCGATTTTTTACGATTTCATTGGTTTTGGCAAATTTTTCGTTTTTGGACGGTTTTTTCGTTTTGATCCATTTTTTGTTTGTTTCAGAACTTCTTTTTATTTTAGCGATTTTTCTTTTTCGTTTTGTCATTTATTAATTTTGGGTTTTGGCAATTTTCTCGTTTTAGCAATTTTTTTAATTTTAGGTTTTTTTTCAGTTTTGAATTTTTTTGGCGTTTTTTTAGTTATGGCGATTTTTTCCCTTTTTTGCGATTTTCTACATTTTGGTGACTTATTTTTATATTGGCTATTGCTTAATTAAGTTTATTTTATTTTGGCGACTTTGTTTGTTTTAGCGGTTTTTATTTAGGGTTTTTTTCGTTTTGGCATATTTTTTTAATTTTGGACATTGACATTTTTGAGATTTTTCAGTTTTCATGATTTTTTTCGTTTTTTGTAGGTTTTTTTGTTTTAACGATTTCTTTCGTTTTAGTGCTTTTTTCGTTTTAACGCTTTTTTCATTTTGTCGATTTGTTTTCGTTCTGGCAATTTGTTCAATTTAGTGGTTTTTATTAATGACGGTTTTTATAGCTTTCTTGCGTTTAGCTACTCTTTTGCGATTTACTTTTCGGCTTGGTTCTTGCATTACTTGGATACCATTTAATTATTAATTTTGTTTGTTTCAAGTGTTAAATTATTATGGTTCACAAGACTTAATTGCAAATGTATATTACCTGATAGAATACCCTTTAAGTTTTCGTTTCTTTATTTTTAACTCTTTACAGTTGCCTCTAAAATGATGCACTAGCTATGAGAATTTCAAGAGTTAGCCTCTTACGGTTTTCAAGATACAACGCCTTGTCGATATTACATCTTCAAAATTACATTACACGATAGAATACTCTTTTATATTTATTTCATTTAAATTCTAGTAATTATGTGTGTAATCTGAATACACTTACTTTGAAAATGTCAAGTCTCTTTATATTACATTAAGATTCTACATGTTTTGTTGCTCGCTTTAGAACACCCTTTGGTATTTGTGTGTAATGCAAACAATAGGGTGCCTTTTCACCTTTGCGTACGGAACCTAAAAAAGGACATTTTGGATTTCCTAACAATGCACAATTGGCCAGAAAAAAAATATTTGGAACATAAATCAAAGGAAATTTAGTTATTTGTTTTTACCATCGATTCATATTTGTGCAGATACTTTTCAGATAAGTGTACTACATTTGCTATATGTTCCAATAAAATATTTTTATGTAGTACATTTGTATATAAGAGAGTATGGTGTTTTTTTTTAATTTTCGAAAATTCAAAATTTTTTCAAAATTGAATTAAAAAAATTAATATTTTTCAACTTAGATTAGAGAATTTCATAACATTTTTTCTAAACTCTTTTAAATTTTCTGAAATTTATTATCTCGTCTTTTTTGTTCATTATTTGAATTAATGTAAATTCAAATTAATATTAAATTTCTTTCTTTAACTAACGAAGGAAAACATTTTTATAAATCGAAACATACTTGGATCCGATATCTGGAAAATACTGGACTAAAGTTTTGAAAAATTGAGATATTTCAATATTCAAATGAGTATAGCTCACTAACTGCATGAGGTAAGCGTGCAACCGATCTTATCAGGGGCTATGGTTTACGTGGCTGGCTGTTACATACAAGCATTCAAGTAGAATCAATAGGATGCGGTTTTGGCAGGTGTTATAACATAGCGAAAAAGTTTTGAAATCGGATGAGAAAAAAAATGGGAAGCAATAAAACATTTTACATTACCGAAGAGTCCTTCTTTGAGACTTGAGTGCTCCGCCCCTGAGCCAGTAAGAGGGCTAATATTAAAAAAACATAAATAGAAATACTCCTCTGCCATAATCATGTAAAATTTCATTGTGCTATTACCATCCTTTGAGAAATGCCTAATTTATATTTCAAATATTTAGTTACTGCCCCACTGTGCAATGTCACTTAGTTAGCCTGAAACAATTTGAATGAAAACTACACTCAACAGAAAGATAGTGGTGTTTAGATTACGAATCTTTAAAAATATTTTATGATTTTAAGCTCCACTTCTGAAAAATATTAGGAAAAGCGCAAAAATGGCATAAGTGACGTGAAAATTAAATACGAATGATTTGATATTATAAGGAAGGTGGGCAGGGCCATACCTATACAAAATAAATTGTATTTGTTGTACTTTTTAACTCGTCTTGCTCTAAAATCGTGTATTTGTAGCTATTTTTTTTTAATATTATCTTGTTTTCAGATTGATCTATTTATTCCAAGATGTCTACTTGTACGTCTGTCTACTGTAGAGTCCAGTTATTTTGCAAGATATATCGTTAAGATATTTTCTTAATGAAAATTATAAGAGTTTTCTATGTATGTTAACTAACATCGTTTCTTTAGCCTGTTTAATTCTACATCAATTAATAGCATAATTATACCTTGTCCCGGTCTACACGTGCAATTTTTGTTGCATTAATTTTAAAATTTGTGGCGAGTGCTGAAATAGAAATATGCACCTTGCCTATTTCCCTCTCGCTCCTTCTCACTAACAAAAAAAAATTTTTGCAACAAAAATTGCACGTGTGGACCGGGACTTTAGAGACTTATAAGTGGCCGTTATGACCTGCTCTCTATACAATATCAGTTTGGTATCTGCCGTTTTGAGTCTATTTAAAATCTGTTAAATATAAAAAAAAGAATATTAAATTTTTTTTCAATTTATCTTGTGTGTTCTAAATATGCAAAAAAGCAAAATGTTTTCATTCATAATGCTTCAATGAACAGTAGTAGTTGATGATGTAGCTGATGTACAGCAGAAATTCTTAATGAAGCAGGCAAGCAGTCAGATTTTGAAAAGCATAAATAAAACAAAAAGTAATAGAAAAAAAAGAATTGTGAAGCGTAGCAAACTGAAAATTATTTATGATTATTTACCGTACAACACATTCAATGAGTTTGATGATGATGATGGCGAGGATTTTAATATTGTTGACTGCTGTTCCACATAATGTTAATGTTGGTGGTACGAAAACAACAAGAGCAACAAAATGTTGTGTAAATCTTTAGAGTACTACTATAGAGGTGTATATCATCGCTTATGTGACCTGTTAGAATTGATGGCCTTGCATGCACATTCTAGCCCACTGATACCAAAAAAAAAAACACACAACACTCATGACCAAAAGCTTCTCTATTCCACTTCAACTTATTGGTGCTGTGTAGTGCATCAATTGAAATTTTTGCACAAACGAATGATTTAAATCCACAAACAGACACACACATACACACACACACACACACACACACGACACACATGGAGAGCAAGAGGAACGCATAAAAATAAAACCATTTAAAACGTACGCATGCATTTACTCGTATGAATTTATGTATTTTTCCTGTAGCCATAGTTGGACAGGTATAGCAAAGATATGCTTTAACTCGCCTGTACTAAGTATGTATGGATGTTTGCGCCATTAAACCTCCCTTCTAGCATACCAGCTCTTGCACATAAGTAAAATATTTGCCTCATCAACATCAACAACATTCACATGAACGAATCCATAATAAACCAAATTTACCGCAATGGAGATACATTAGTAGACCGTACACTCTTTCACATTAACGCATCTAGCTTTATTTGCAGTCATAAACATAGTTCAGAGGTTTAGCAAATATTTGAAAAATTTAAATTAAAACAACCGAAAATACATTAATGCGATACAAGCAAAATTAAATTTTGCGAAATACAGGAGTGGCTACAAATGAATACATAAATGAATGAATGAATTTTCCTGATTATTCTTTTAAAAACTATTTAGAGTATTTAAGTTTTAAAACATAAGCAGTAGTTTCAACTTTAAGATTTTGCAAAAAAAAATCTTAAAGACGGGTTTTCGTAAAAATGTATTAGAGATCTGCCTCATGTCCCATCATTGACTCCAGTGGGCTAATAAAACTCACCTAGAGTATTACGGCAGCTATACGTGTTTGAAATTACTACTAATACATGCGCATATAGAGTACACAGGCATATATTAGCTTAAAGCTAATAAGAAAAATACATACGTGTGTTTCTAAATTTTGCTTTTGTAAGGATAATATTTTTTCTCTTTGTTGGTGTTGTTGTAGGAAATACTTAAGACCGAAAGGGAAGACAGTTCAATAAGTTGATATGTCACCACAAAAAATAAAATTAAACTTCATTATGATAATTAAGGACCTATAAATTAATTTGTAAATTCAGACAAAAATTTTTTAAAATTTACAAATTTGTTTATTCAAAAAATAAGTTTTATATTCAGAAAATTTTTTTTATTGAAATAGAACCTAATTTTATTTATTTTTTAATCACACAAAACATTTTGACTAAAAATAAACTGGTTTTTATTGTTGCTTTTTAGTGTAAATAAGAGAAACATTAATTGAAACAGATAAACTGTTTATAGAATTTATAGCAAATTTCAAACAAACCTCAGTAAAAAACTTTAATGTTTTTTTAATGTTAATGAAAAGTATTTGCTTTTTACTTGTACAAAAGCTTCACACACAAAGCTTCACAAAAAAACTGATTTTATAGTGCTGATCCAAAGCAGGTTTATAAGCGAGAATGAAGAGTAAGTTTATTTGAGTTTTTTGGTGGCGTTTTGGAACAGTGTTTTTGGTCGAGTGATTGGTACGTTGGACTTCAAAGCTGAAGGTTCTTAGTTCGATACTAGTTGAAGTTAAAATATCAAACATTGAGTAAAAATATGAAATTAATAAAACTAAACAAAGAAACGAAATAATAAAAATTCAAAATGGCGTTAACGATGCCAATCCACATCGAACCATTTTTTTTTATATATTTTCAGTTCTAGTGCTGAAAGTATTGATGATTTTCAGCGGTTCAAAAGCGCTTTTGTGAGCAAAAATGTAGTACTTCAATCCGGGAACTCGCTATACAAAAATCAGCAGCGATATCAGCAGGTTTGTCAGCGCTACTTTTATTCCATAATATTAGAAACCTGCTTTATTGGAAGCAACTTTTTTACTGGGACTAATAATTTCCCTGTTGTAAAACCTAATGGAAAATTGATGGGGTAAATTAAAACTCTGCTTAAACATATAATATTTTCGAAGCGTTAAAAGTATTGAGTAACCAAATGCAAAGTATTACATATTTGATAATTACAAGTAGCAGAGATTGCCAGTACTAGTTAGTGTCTCCGTTTTTAACAGGGTTCTTATGACGTTTCGATAATTTTTCTATGAAAGTTAATAATATTACACAGTACAACACGAAGAAAACATTAAGGGGTTCAGACAACCGATTCTGGTAACTAAAGGAGACAAAAAATACATTCAGTAAAGTGCGACCTTGGCTCGCATACGAAGGGTCCGTACGAATACACATACATACATCCCTTCTCCTTTTTGCCCTCTCTAAAATAAAATTCCGAAGTGTGATCTTGCAAAACGGCGACACACGTATTTTTTTTGTCTCCTCTACGGGAATGGGTTGTCAGAACCCCGTAATTAAGAAAAAAGTTCGAAGTTGTTGTATAGTGTTTATATGGAGATAAAGCTTTTTTTGTAGTGTAGTACAAACATGTTATGGACGGTAATAATTTAAAGATCAATCGTAAACAAGAGTAACAGTTTGTTTCCTGTAACCATATTATGTATGTTACAGCCAAACCATTTGTGTTACAACCATATTATAGTTGCCACAACCTTAATATAATTGCCAAAATCATACGATAACTATATCTTTTTCTGCTGGTATAGCGCCAAAAAATAAATTTTTTGGGAACTACTGAATAAAATTGTTATATTGACCCCTTTTCGCGATATGATCGTAAGCGCCGAAAATTGAAACTTTCAGGAGAACGTTTTTTTATTGTATTAACCATAGTTTATATGCATAAGCTGTGGCTTACGATCAAATGCTGCAGCCTGTATTTCAAAAGTTATCGACAATTTTGCTATTTTGATAATTTTAAACTATGGCTCAACTAGGCTCAACAAAAAAAGTTTTTTTTACAAAATGTCGCCTACGATAATTTTGTGTAAAGCGGTCGATATAGTCCTTTTGTTTTAAATCTTTCCTCACGCTCTTTTGGAAATCATTTTAAAACATCTATTTTTCACTTTTACTTGTAAAGAAAATCCAAAAAAAAACATCCTTTAGCCATTATTTCCATTTTTTTCAACGTTTCATTTTGGACACATTAAATTGATACCAAATCCCTAACAGATTTTCATTCTCTTACTTCCACTTTTTATACTTTGTGACATTTAAAACTGCCTGACAATCATTTTGGCATTTAATTTCTTTCAGTAACATTGTCTTACCAATTTCTTAAAAAAAAGTTCATCTCTTTTCGAGAATTTATGTTTGTGTTTGTGTGTGTGCGTGTGTGCTAGAGAAGCATAAAGTCAGGTTAGTACAAAAGGGTTTAGAAAAATTTACTGAAAATAAACTTTTAGATTGACAATTTCTGTATAGATTGTTATCTTCAGCCTGATTGTCATATTGGTATTTGCTTGTGCCAACAATTTTCACTTAAGTTAAATCGTGCACAATATAAAAAATAGAAGATAGTAATATTTTGTACAAAGAATAATTAAAAATCAGTTAAAACGTGGCATAAAATATAATACATTAATGCTGATGTGAAAGTATTGCGGCCTATGAGAAGAGTACGATATAACAATCTTCTTTAAATTAACTATACTTATTTGTAGTAAAATAAAAAAAACCCAAAAGCCTATTCTTTAACAAAAAAAAAAAAAAATACAAAAGGGCGTTTATTTGGAGAGTTCTACGACAACACACCCGTAATTATTAACTCCTGCATTTTATAAAGTCGTTTAAACAAAACGGGTGGCCCATATTCTACAGGCTCTGTCAGAATTTATCAACTGCAATCAGCTGGACTTATACTTTATTATGCACCACACAGAATACAGAACAGAGCTGATAGTTTTACTCTTTAACTTTAATTTATGTTACTATAAAACAAAGATGAAATAACAATTTGCTTAAAATATTGTTAACAATTATTTCATTAATTATTTGCCTCGTTTGACTGTACCGTAATTCTTCTGTTTAATGTAAAAAAATAATAATAAAGTTATATTAAAAAATAGTACAGAAATCTCCATTTTATTTCATACGAAAATTTTAATCAGCTTAAAAAATCGCTGTCAACCATTTTGCCAATTATCAATTTTAAAATGTTTTCAATTTATGCCTTCATTTATCGTCTCTATCTTTCTATCTCCGTCTGTCATCATACATCACGCTTATATATACACAATCATATGATGATTGTGATGATTAAATGTTTTAATTAAATGCAATTTTATAATTGTCTAATTTTGTCATAATCATACAAAAGAAACGCACAGACAACATAGACACAGAGTACTTCAACCGAAACGTTGAGGAGCAAATAATAAAAATTAAAATGAAAATAATTGCAACTCAATTGAATGCAATACAAAGTAACGACAGAATGCAATACAATACAATACGATTTTAGACAATGACAAGTAGAAACAGCAACAATTTAAGATTGCATTTAATTTAAAACAGACAATTGTATGAAAATACAAAAAAAAATAATAACAAATTTTTCAAATAAAAAAGAAACGAAATTAAATAAAAATTGGGAGTGATGATATTGAGTTTTTCAAAGGCTTGACAACAATGAAAACAAACATCAGCGATGCAACTGCATAAAAAATAAAAAGTTATATACTTGAAAATATAAGAAAAAAAAAGAAAGTGCTTTAACAAACAGTAGAGTGGGAGAACAGCATAACATATGTAAGTGCTTTAGGCTAGACAGTAGTCTCCAAAAAAATTTTATTTTATAGCGTCGACTATAGACTAAATAAAGGCTTTGCTAAGGACTATACTATAGCGTCGACTGTAAGTTAAGCTATAGTCTCGACTATAAATTATGATGAAGAGTGTAGTATAGTTTATAGCAACTACTATTATTGTATAGCTTATATGCGGTTATAATATTTTTTCTATGCAATTATAGCGACTAATGACTATGCTATAGTCTCTACTGTATACTATAGTGTCGACTATAAGGTGAACTATAGTCTCGAGTGTAGACTGTAGTTGCTACAGGCAAGTCTGTAGACCAGACTATAACTTCGACTCGACTATAGTCCTTACAGGATAGACTATGGTCTAGGCTATTGAATAAATTATTAGCCTGACTAAATATATGAATATAGTCTCGACTATAGACTTTACTGTAGTGTCGACTATAAGCTGACTTGACTATAGTGTCGACTATAAGCTAGATTATAATCTAAATAAAGAGCAGAATTTAGTGTTGACAATAGGCTTGACTATAGTCACGACTATAAACTGAACCATAGTTTCGACTATAGACTGAACTATAGTTGTGAATTACGACTGGAGTATAGTTTCGACTACAGACTCTACTATAGTATTGACTACATACTTAACTGTAGTATAGACTATAGTCCCAACTATACCTTGGAATGTTGTCGTGACTAATGTCTTGACTATTGTGTCGACTATTGCCTCGATTATTAACTTGATTATAGCATCGACTATTGATTGGAATATAGTGTCGACTCTAGACCAGACTTAATTAATTAATATAAGCCAGGCTTTAGTCTTGTATACAACCGAGGAAATAGAATAGTTGAAACTGTAGACTAGGCTATATGTACGATTATAAAGTACACTATAGTCTCCATAGTAAACTATACTATAATCTTGACTAACGACTATATTACAGTGTTAATTACATATAAGGGAATAATTGAAGAGTACACTACAATTACACTTAATTGAAGATTACACTATAGTATCGCGTTAAGAGTAGACTTAAGTCTCCACAATAGGCTTCATTTTTGTTTTGACTATAGCCTTGACTGTAGAATAGACTATAGTCTTTGGTAAAGATTGCATTATAGTCTCTGTCAAAGATTAAGCCCTAGGCCTTACATTAACAATAGCACATCTTAGACTAAAGTCTCGACTGTGCATTAGACTATAGCTTCCTCTATGAACTGGACTTTCGACTATAGACTCAATGAATAGAATATAAGCCAGACTATAGTGTCTGACTATGGACTATACTATAGTCGTGAATATAACAGGCAATAGTCTTATCTAAAGATTTGACTGTAGTATTGAGTCAAGTGTAGAATTAAGTATCGCCAAAATAGGATTCACTATAGTTTCGACCGTAGCCTCGACTGTATTCTCTGCTGTAGACTATACCCTAGACTTTACAGTAGAATACAGCATAGCATAGTCATAGAGGAAGCTATAGTCTAGTCTGCAATCGGGGTTATTGTCTAAAGCCACGATTGTTGACTAGACTATAGCTTCCTCTATGACGAAAGTTTCCTATAATAGTATTATACTACCAGCTAGAGAAAATTTTCAATTTGCTACTAGAGTCTTGTCTAGACTTAAGAATTTATTAATCTATTTATTTTTTATTCTGCTATTCCTGCTTTTTCAATTCTTTTTCATTTTAAATTAAATTTTTATCATTTTTCTTTGCTTAAGTTCTTAAATATTTAGGGTTCTTTAAAAAAAATTAAATAAAAAATACAAAGAGACGTAATAAAAAAGATTTTTATGCAATATTCAACATTGGTTTTCATTTAATGACCATTTGGTCAGTAATACAACAGTGGATCACGTTTTATATGCAGTCATTAATGTTTGAGTAAATATATACAAATATTTGTATGTATGCATGCTTATAAATATATATTTTTATTTCGGGGGCTAACATTGAGCAATGGCAATGAACGAGCGAGCATTCAATCATCATTCATTTGCTATACTTTTATAAAATTATATGTAGTCAGCTTGACGGCCGGCCACTCAGCTAGCTAGTGAGTCCATCATTAACTCATTCCCTTAGTAACACACATATGCCTGGTATTAAATTACTTTTAGAGACAGAGCAGCCATAAAACAAACTCATCAGTTAAATTGGAGCTTTGTCGTCATCGTCGTCGTAGTCGTTCTCGTAATCGTACATCGTCTCTGTAGTCATCATCAAACACTCGGTACATTATTTCAAATTAAGTGCACACTTTAAATTGATGATGACTATGACGGCGACGACTATAGCTGCCATGCAACAGAACACAGAACAATTGCAATTATGCCTTTTACGTGTTGGCGTCGTAATGACTCTTAGGAGAATATATATTGCATTTGTTGTATTGCTTTAGCTATTCATACGTACATATATATTTGTTGTTATTTGGTGATATTGTATGCAGTCAAAATAATTTTTGTCTTGCTTTTGTGTTGCTCTTTGTGTTGTTGGGATATTACGTGTACATTATGCTAAATTGTATCATTGCGAAATTGTAGAGTGTGAGATATGGAGAACGAATAGAAAAATATACATATATACAGAAACTAATAGCCCATGGGGTACTTTGATTTTTATCAATTGTATTTAACATGGTAGTCGGTTGTAGAAGATTGATGTTTATATGTTGTTGCAAAACCGCTGTTACTAAAAATTTAGCCACCCAGGCAATCTGTAAAGAGCATTAACGATTTTATTTATGGTATTGCTTTTAATATTTTACTAAAATATCAGCTAGAAATAGTTATTTATTTCCACTTTTTTTTATTAAATTAATGGCTATATTATTTTTGTTAGTAGGTTTACCTCCGTAGTGTCCTTTTTTTAATAAGATTCCTATAAATTTCTTTGTATATTGAGGAACATTTTTGCTTGAATATGCAGGATTTTCCAAAATTCAGCTGTTAGCGTATGGTTAACATTAATTTTTGCCGTTTTTCCTAACTTTTCAGACAACTTTTGATGTTAGGGTTATATTTAAAAAACTCAAACAAGCTTTTAAAATTAACACTTAAACAATTATTGCTTAAAATAATGTAAAATGTACTTTCAACTTTGAGATCAAGCTGAAAAATATTTACTCAAAAATAAGATTTAAAAAAAAGAGATACAAATATTTCATAAAATGCTGTTCTGTTTTATTATAAAATCTATTACTCAACTTATCCTACATTTGCTCGCTGGGTTACCTACATAAACACATAGATGGTTCGCTTGAGGCTAGATAACACTAAAACTCTAGTGACAAAAAAATATTCACAAAAATAAAATAAAACCCAAAATACACATTATAGATGCAGCAGCGTATGTTGTTTATAACCAGCTACTATTTGGAATAGTTATAAATAAACAAAATTTCATTACACAAAATTTACTAAAACCAAAATAGTAAAAAATAAGAAAATCTACCATACTGATGAAGATATTTAATGGAATTTGCAACTTTGTTAGAAGGAGCAAGGCAAAAAAAAAAAAGGAAAACGGTAGCAACCCAAGGCTAGAAAAATCAAATTTAAATTTAATTTAGATAAATGCAAGTAAGAAATTAGATTTTAGCTCGCAGCTGCAAACTTTATTAAGCAGCAGATAAAGTTTGCCATTTCAAAAACAAATTGATAAGAAAAAGGAAATGAAACTTGAATGTTACTAAATTATTTACTAGAAGAACTAGAAGCATTAATCTTTATTTCAAGCAATTACAATTGTTTTAAAATATTTGACTCATTAATTCGAAAACACTATACAACAGAAAACAGAAAATAGCAAAGAATGAACGACTAATTCTGGCAGAGGGGACAATAAAGTGATACAAGTGAATAGGACTTTTGAAAGTTAGAGTCTAAGCTTCATTTTATGATCATACCTAGAGGCAAACAGAAGCTATGAGATCAAACACAAGAAACTGGAGACCAGTCTTGAATTTTTAAGAACTAGAGTGCTCTTCTGTTGAGACATTGTGGCCCATTTGTCTTACAAGGGTATGCCTGAACTCCAGAGTAATGCTGGACTATACATTTTTATTATTCAATTGAAGTTTTCTTAAAATCGACTTAAATGTTTAGAAACTGAAGTTATATATCACATTTTATTGAAAATTTTCTCTGTATGGCGTATGATTATGATTAATTAAGTTAATTTTATAGTAGATATTTTATAAATATGTACTAGGAAAAGGCTTGGAACACCGGAAAATCTTAAACGACTTGTAAATAATAATTTATTTAAAGCAAATAATAATTTTCATACTTGAGTAATTCCATTTAGCCGGGTGTGACTATTTTACACACACTTTTTGCTATAAATCAAGAATATGAAGTGTTTTACTTAAAAAAACTTTGCGGATCGCAAGGACATTAAGCTTAAGGACGTTGACGTAGACACTGATAGAAAATGATTTCTGCTCAGAATGGTCGTCAGAAAGCTGTGAAGGGTGTGACCTTACAAATCTTAGTTTTATAGAATTATGACTTTCAGTATAAATTCTGTAAAATTTTGAGCTAAAGTACACAATAATTTTGGTATAGATATCTGTTCAAAGTGTTTTTAATTGTATTGTGTATTTACTGTTTGAAAACAAATTATTTTTCTTATTCGAAGAAATAAAACTTTTTATTTATTTAATTAATATAAATAATATAAAGACAAGCTAATAAGAAAATAATAAGACATTAAATTATAGACAGCAGAATACTATAGCTGAATATTTTTTTAATTCAATAAAAAGCAAAAAAGTATATTCTTTGCAGAAATAACGGTTCTTATCAATAATGACATATAAAGAGGGAGAGCAAAATGTTTCTTGCATGATCATATAAAAGTGCCTCAAATTGATGAAAAAATATTCAATATTAAATTTTCATTTTTCTATAATTGTCATTCTCTAAAAACATCAATTGAGAGATTTTTGTTAAAAATGAGAAAATAAATTGTTCCTTGCATAGGGCCGTTTTACGTGGAATCGCTCATTTATAACTTAAGATTTAATATACTTAATTCTTCCAAAAAAAAAAATAATAAAAATAAAATACTTAATTTGCAATTAAATGTTTTTTGTTTTTCTCTATATTTCTTAATTTTTAAAAATTCCACTTTAATAGTTTTAACTTATTTCTAATTTAGCAATTTGTCAAATATGTAAACAATTTAAAAAAACAAATTTCATCGCTGTAAGACATTTATTATTGCGTTCGAAATCGTAATTATAATAAACACACAAATAGTTAAACAAAAGTTAAATCAAACAAAACAAAAGAAATAAATCCTTTCAAAACGTATGCAATTTATTGTATTAAACATACAAATCTATAGTTTAATTTGAGTATTCTTCTTAGTAATTGTCTCATATTGTATTGCACTTAAATTACAACAGAAGCGATAATCGTTTGTCAATACTTGCGACATGTCACATATAAAATTGTATTGGTTTTAAAATGTCAATAGTATAATTATACTTGTATTACAATATAATTACAGCGTTTAAATGCTGAAGAGAAATGTTGTTTGTAATTGAGGGGTAAGTACAGTTTTTTTTTCAAAAACACTAGTTTACAAAAAAAAGTTTTACTTAAAAAAAGAGCTGTTTTTAAGCTAAATTGAGGCTTCTGAACAAAAATATGACATATATCTATTTTTCTTATGCAGCGTTTTTCTGTATTATAATTATTCTTGTATTATAATTAATTAGTCTTGTATTATAATATAATTGCTGAAGAGAAATGTTGTTTGTAATTGCGTTAAGAGGAGTGAAACATGTTGAGGAGGGGCAGAGTTTTTCTTCAAAAAGCTCTATAACACTAGTTAAAAACCCAAAAAAGAGATGCTTTAAAATTAATTTGTGGTTAATGAGCACGAATTTGGTACTCATTTATTTTTTCGGGTTATTCAAAAAAATTTTTTTTGAATTTTTTTTAACTACATATTTCCAAAAATCTTGTGAACTGTTTATTTAAAATATAAAAATTGTTCATTGTTACAACATAAGTTTTTTTTTAGCCAGTATATATACACATTAAAAAAAGTGCATATTTTACGTTTTTTTCAAATTCATCATTTTGAGTCGCTTCTCAAGGCATACAAACATTTTTTTACCGTAATTTTAAAGAAAATTTTATTCGAAACGCGTTAAGCGTAAAGTTTTGAATATCAGACAAAAATTGAGAAAGTTACAACATATTTAGTAAAAACATCCGAATTAGGATTTTCATAAAAAAAATTTATTAACATAAGAGTAGAGCACAGTTGGATAGAATCAAAATATTTCTCAACAATTTCCTTTGATTAAGCAATTATCTTTTATAGTTAGTGAGAGGTATACTCAATTGAAAATTAAAATTTCTCAATTTTACAAAAAACTAGCTCCAATGTTTTTAAGATATCGGGGATCTAGCTAGTTTTTACAGTTGCTGCTTTATTGCTTAAAGAACCAAATGTGGAATTGTTTAAAAAAATATTTTATGGAAATATTATTTTTAAGTTGGAGAATAAGTATATACCCAGCAAAAAGTACTGCTTCCGCCGAAGCAGGTTTGTAAGCCAGAGAAGTTGGTTGTTGTTATTTCTCCTGCTTCGAAAAGCGCTTCGAACATGCATGATTTTTGTTCGCGATGTCTCACATTGGAGCTCTTGTTCTTGATATACAACAGCACTTCTTTCGGAGCATAAAAAATGCTCTAAAATCATGTCTCTTCGTTTCATTGTGTCATCCAATTGTATCATCGTTAAACTACAGACAAAGCAAATCGTGTTTTATTGTAAATCTCTCTCTTCCATGCAATAGGTTACGAATGTTGAAAGAGAGCACACTTTAAATGTGTTTTGAGTTTTTAAATGTGATCAATTATTTTAAACAATGCGTGTGACAATTCCTTAGAACATATATTCATGAAAGCTACAATGCTACTGAATATGATTTTGTTTATTTTGGAGTTCGAGTTGAATAAATTGAAAATGCTGACTAACTTCGTACTGAGAGATTTCTGCCTTCTTTTGAGCATACTCGGACCTCTTCAAAACATCACATGTGGAAGGCATGAATATTTTTTACTGCTTCCAGAAACATACTAGCCCGATTCACAATCTTCTGTAAAGGGTATTGCATCGTAGCATTTTCAAAATGGTATAGTAAATTGATACTCACCACTTAACAATTATTAGTGGTGAGTATAAATATACTATACCATTTTGCAAATGCTACGATGCAAGACCATTTGCAGAAGATTGTGAATTGGGATATTATTTTTTGCTGGATAGTTTTTAATGTGAAAATTGGAAATATTTTAAATCTATGCTTAAAGAAGCACCATCATTCTTTTCTCTACAAAAAACATTCTTTAGGAACATACATATAATTATTCACAATAATATGTGTTTAAAAGGTATATATAACAGAAACAATTTTATTCCGCTTACCATTTTTTTCGGATCCTTCAGAATTCAACACATTTTGCAGTAAAATTTAAATTTCTAAGATCGCAAAGCTTGGATTTAAAAACAAATATTAGTGCCAGAAACTCTTTGCCAAAAGCTTTTATGAGCTTTAGACTAAATGTGGACTTTAAGGGGAAACCATAAAAATTAATTGTTTGCCATTTTCTAAAACTTTCCTAGGAATTCTGACATTCTCAAAAGCTGATCTTAATCTTCTGTTTTTGCTTGGTATACAGCATATAAATTCCTATACACCTACAAAATTGCATTCGAAAATATCAATAACCACCGATTTTATAGCAATAAGAAAAAATTTAATATGCACAAAAGCCTTTTAAAAAAATGTCAATTGTTAAAATCCGAATTCGCTATTGTAAGCTCTATACATATAATTTCATAAATTTTAATATGTGATATGCTTATTTTTCTCTTCTATATGTGTAAGATCAATGGACTTATAAGTAATAGCTCGTGCTGATCTGAAGACCAACGAACGCAAATTAAAATACGGATGTTTTCAGTAAATTTGTTGCATCTTTTTTAGTTTTAGTTAAATGTGAACAATTTTACGCCTAGTTTGCTTGGAACAAAATGTTCTTAAAGTTAAAAAAATGTATATTAATGTTTTTTAATAGAACGAAATTTGAAAAAAACTTAAAAAAAAATAAAATTTTATTAAAATCTTAAGGCCTATAACTCAATAAATTTCGACCCGATCAACACAGTTTATATATTGGCTCAAAGAAGAAAGATATATCTTTGCAAGAAAGAAAACTTTTGATAATTTAGAAACACATTTCTCAAGATTTTTGGAAATAGCTAAAAAAAACTGCAAAAAACTTTTCTTAAGAAAAATAAATGACTGTTCAAAATTAGCTTAGAAAAATTTTTTTTGCGTTATGACGAGAATTTGTAAACTAGTATTATTGTTAAATGGTTTTGAATAATTTTGTTAAACGTATTTTCATGAATAATACCTTAAACTATGTGATGAAGCTAAAATTGTGAAGAAACTTTCGTCATATTTTTTCGCCATATATTTTCTTTGGTCTTAAATAAACTATTCTAGCCTTAGACTCCTTTTTATATTTTACCTAGCTACTTCCATTCACTTTCAATAACTACTATTCCTTTGATTATTACAAGCTCCTAAGAATATTCTGAATGTTTTTGTTTCTAATCTAAAATAATTAATTACGAAATTGTTAATTAAAAGTGTATCTACTTTGAATTAATTCTAGCACATTTAGCACCTTTTTCAATAGCAGTATTAAAATTTCTTATTCAACACCTTTTAAAACCTCTTGTAAACAAATACAATAACCTGGGAAATATTTTTAACTCAAAAGAGAGTGAAAAATTTTTTTCAATACTCGTATATCTTTCAATGCTAGAGACTTTTTATTTTTAATAAATTATCGCTGCTTAAGTGCAAAATATTTATTCATTCCATTTTGACCTTTAAGTACTTGTATTTATGCTTGATTGTATCGTAAACACTACTTGTACAGTGGATTTTCTGTTAGCAAACATCATACCATTAAGAAAATCCGGTAGAAACCAGAAAAATAAATAAATAAATTTGTTTTATTAAAGAAAGCACAAAATAATCTCATCTTAGAGAGTTTAAGCCTCTACTTGATTTCCTCTTTGATTTCTTGTCTTACTTTTACAAGGATTTTTGTTGCCATTTAGTTGTGCAGTTATTTCAAAGTGTTTTTGTTGTTTTTATTGTTGTTGTTTGTTTTGTTGCCTGTTTGTGTGGTGCTACTTAAGCTGCCAGGAAACAAAATGTACAATTTAGTAATATTACATCCACTCTATGTAAGTCTAGAAAATTCTTTTTATTTTTATTTCTATTTGTATTGGGTGTTTTTTATTGAGGTATAGAACTTTAAGTTGGCATCACTTTTTTAACTGGCGGCCATTTTGTCAGCTGTCAAGTGATTAATATTTAGTTTGGTTTGCCATTTCATCATGACCATGCAATGCGTCGTGATTTTGGTGTATGGGCCGAAAATGAGATTGATATCGATGCTGATTTTCATCGCAAAATTTTGTTCAGTGATGAGGCTCATTTTTGGTTGAATGGCTACGTCAACAAGCAAAATTGCCGCATTTGGAGTGAAGAGAATCCACATGAGATCCTTGAGACGCCATTACATCCACAAAAACTTACTGTTTGGTGTGGTCTATGGGCTGGTGGAGTCATTGGGCCATACTTCTTCCGAAATAATGCTGGAGAGTCAGTTACCGTTAATGGAGACCGGTATAGAGCCATGAAAACCGACTATTTTGTTCCCGAATTGGATGGCATGAATGTGGATGAGTTGTGGTTCCAACAAGACGGCGCTACATGCCACACAGCGCACGTCACAATCGATTTATTGAAGGAAACATTCGATGAGCGCATAATTTCGCGGAATGGACCTGTCAATTGGCCACCAAGATCGTGTGATTTGACACCATTGGATTATTTTCTTTGGGGATATGTGAAGTCGCTCGTCTACGCCAACAAACCAGAAACGTTAGGGGACTTGAAAGCCAACATTCGTGGCGTTATTGCCAACATACGGCCCCATATGCTCGAAAAAGTGGTTGAAAATTGGACCTGTAGAATTGGCTTTATTCGAGCCAGCCGCGGCGGCCACATGCCCGAAATCATATTTAAACATTAATGGCATAAAATTATCCTTCCAATAAAGCCAAATTGATGGACATTAAAACGATTTTCTTGTGTTTTATTTCAATTCGAAGTTCTATACCTCTAAAAAAAACACCCTATATCTGTTTTTTTGTAATTCTTCTTCAGAGCTAAAATTGTAATCATTATTAAGCAAACAAATCACGTAACTCGCCCGCGTTTAACGTTTAGAATGCGTAAAACAAACAGTTGCCAAAGCGGCACGTCGTATTACGTTATTTTTTTTAGATTTTTCTGTTGCAGATCTGTGTAGAATCTTTGGCACAATCATATATATTTTTAGTGCTTTTTTACAGTACATATCTTCTTTTTTAGGTTGTAGTTTTGTTTATTGTGTTGGAATAAACGTAATTCCAGCACGTTGTTAAATAAGAAAAAAAAAGAAAAATAACTTCTATCTTTTTCTTAAATGCACAAAAGAGTTTGGTTTTTATTACATTTGCAACCAATAGCAAAGATATTTATGTGAAAGGTATAACAAGAAATTTAAATATTTTTCCGTTGTAAATTGGAAAAAAATCGCTTGGAAATTTTTCTGTACACTCATTATATCACATTTGTTCCTTATTAACACAATAAAAATGTATTGAAAACGCCAAAGACAATTTAATTCATCTTCTTTAAGCCCTTATGACACTACATTTTCCTTGCATTGTTTTGCTACAGGATTGAAAGAAATTAAATAGCAAATAATAGAAAGAAACAACTATACGAAATGTAAACAAAACGTGATGGCTTTTTTAAGTGCTGCCTACTTTTTATTTATAATAAAATGACAAAAGAAAAAAAAGTTGAAAAAAGAGGCGCTAAGTCGCTGAATTCGTGAATAAGCCGCTAACTTGGCAACACTTTAATGTTTCAAGCTTGAAGTGTCAATTTTAAGTTGAACATTTTTACATTTTTTTTTGACAGGCTCCTATTTTGTTATCGATAACATTAGTAAAAGCTTTGACAATTTGGTATTTATCTTAATATAGCTGAACTCTTTGCACCAGGTGAAATTTCCCATTATATCCTATTTGTACTGTTCTCCAAAACTTGAAAAATGAAGAAAAAATGTAGTGTCATAAGGGCTTTAGCTATGCTTGATCTTGATTCATAAAAATTAAAAATTTCCCTGTTTTTTTAAAAAATTTCCCTTTTTAGGGAAGTTTTTAATTTTTACATAAAATAGTAGAAATTAAAATTTTGCGAAAGTCTGACACCAAATTTAATAGTTTTTTAACATTTTTGAGCAAGTATATCTTTATTAAGCCTGGGCTCAAGTGTCTCCAGGTCTGGTTAATATTCTATAGCATAATTCATAAAATCAAAAATTTTTTTTTTTTTTGGAAAAAAATCTTTCAGGGAAATTTTGAATTTGCACATATAATAGAAGAAATTTAAAACGTCAAGTTGTTGCTGACCATAAAGTAATCGTCACCACAATTTATGGCCAAGACGAATATAAAACAATAATGCACAAACACAGAGTTCTTTGTGTTTTGTGCAAAAAAAAAATAAAAAATCACAAGAATTGTTCAAATTATTTTTTTATTTCATTTTTGCTCATATTCGTTTTTGCCATTATTTTATATTCACAGCTTTAAGTCATGACCACAAAATATTTTAAACCATATTAATTTTATGTTATAAAAACATGAAGAAAAAAAGTGTGAGTATTGCTGGCAAGAAATTCAAAAATGCCACACAAGCTCTGCATATGACCACAAGTTTGAACAATAAAAAAAATAATAATTTATTAAATTTGAATACCTGAGGTAAAGGAATGGAAGGGGCATTAAATAAACTAAAGCAAAGTAAAAGCAATAAATATTAAAAAACGCGCCAGGTACAGCGTTTTATGTTTAATAGGCAATACACGTTTTAATTACTGTTGTGACTCATCGACGGCAAGTAGAAAGTAAATAAATCAATCAAATTTAACAATATAGAAAAAAAGATAGCTTAAACTTGACTTAAATTAATCATTGAACATTTTCATTGAATTGAAACTTTTACTTTTTTTGACGAAATTTTCAAACTTGTTCACATCTTACATTCTTAGCTGAATTATCATGCATTTAAACCTTCAAAATTATCTTATTTAATATTGTTAAATTTTGAAGATCTCAAATCCCAAAAAATAAAAAATTTTCCTTATTGGAAAAAAAATTTCCCTTTTGGGAAATTTTTAATTGTGGCAGAAAAACATTGAACTAAAATTTCTAAAAGTCTAACAGGAAATATAATTCTATTTCATATATGTATTTCTTCATTTTATTCCCCTAATTATAATTCCCGTATGTTAACATTTGAGTAACTTTATTAAAGAAAGATTGGGCAAATTATTCTAAGGTAAACTTCATTAAATTTATTAGAAATCTAGTACTGTCTTATTTCTATAACTTATTCTAGCAACAAATTAAAAAATAAATAAAAGCTTTTGTCAATTATAATTGACATAATTAATACTTCTTTTACCTTGTTTTACCTTCTAATAACCCAATTCCAAAAAATTAAAAAAATTTCCCTTGTTTAAAAAGAAATTTTCCTTATTTGCGAAAATAAAAATTTTTCCCAAAAATTACCATATTTTATCTATTTGAACTTTAAAGTATCTGAAATTATATTAATTTTAATGTATTCTCTTATATGGGAAATTCAGGATTCCTGCATTTAATAAAAAATAATTAAAATTAAAAAATTTTTGATAACAACTGTCTTGTCTGGGTAAAGAGAAGACATCACTTAACTAGAACAAAAATGTAAAAAATAGCCTCACTGTACAATCAGATTTTTTCAAATCAAAAATATTTGCTTAAATTACAGTAATTTGGCTAATATGAAATAAACCATCACTGAGTATCTTAATTATGTCAATTTGCCACCGTTAATGACAACGCCATGTAAATGACATGTCACTGACAGGTTCCTCTTATACAAAGTTCCAGAACTGGAACCGGTCACGCGCCTTGTCTCTTCCGTCTAGGGATATTTGCATACATAGTAAACTACTAAACTATGAACTACATATGACTCAAAAATAGTATTTTTGCAAAAATTTCCCATTTCGGGAAATTTTCAGAAATTTAGAAAAACTCTATTTTTATTTTATATTTATCTTGTTAGGCAAAAATTTCGACATTAACTTAATTTGGAATAATATCGCTCTTGGGAAATTTTCAGAAATTGCAAAAACGTTATTTTAGTGCACTAAGCAAAATTAAATTTACAGCATGAATTGGCAATAACAAAGAGTAGCTCACTAGTCTTAAAACAGTCCCGTGACTAGACTTGTGATCGATTCTCTTCCGTATAGGGATATTTGCATACATAGTAAACTAATAAACTATGAACTACATATGACTCAAAAATAATATTTTTGCATGATAAGTTGTTAATTGAGAAAAAAATTTCATTCGAGTTCAGGTTTCTTCTTAAAGAAAAGTTTCCCATTTCGGGAAATTTTCAGAAATTTAGAAAAACTCTTCTTTTGCTTTATATTTATCTTGTTAGGCAAAAATTTCGTCATTAACTTAATTTGGAATAATTTCCCTCTTGGGAAATTTTCAGAAATTGCAAAAACGTTCTTTTAGTGCACTAAGCAAAATAAAATTTACAGAATGAATTGGCAATAACAAAGAGTAGCACACTAGTCTTAAAACAGTCACGTGACTTGGCTTGTGATCGATCGATTCTCTTCCCTCTAGGGATATTTGCATAGTAAACTACTAAACTATGAACTATGTCTCAAAATTAATATTTTTACATGAAAATTCTGTTAATTGAATAAACAATTTTTTTTTGCTTTCGTATTCTGTTTTTTTATTAGTCAAAAATTACTCCTACTTAAAAAAATTCTTTTGCATTGTATTTTTCTTATTAGGCAAACATTTCGATAATACCTTAATTAGGAAAAATTTCCCTTTTGGGAAATTTTCAGAAAAAAGGAAAAACTCTTCATTTGCATTATATTTTTCTTATTGTTCCAAAATTGCGACATTATCTTAATTTGGAAAAATTTCCCTTTTTGGGAAATTTTCAGAAATTGCAAAAAAAATTTCTTTTAAGTATACTTATCAAAATTAAATTAAATTAACAGAATAAATTGGCAGTAACAAATAGTAGCTCACCAATCTTTAAAAAAAATTGTGGCTGCAACCCAACTATGCCACAAATGTGCGTGCAATGCAGACATAATTTTCTTTATTCATTTTTTGAATTTTTTTATTGTGTCCTCTGGCAATGTTCTTCATCTTTCGCTGTAGTTTTCGACTGGAGAACCTTTTACTGATTTTATGCTAAACGGGCAGCAAGCAGTAAGTAACTTTTGCTGCGTGATCTAATTGGTATGCAACATGCCGGATTGTTGTTTAATTGCAAAGAGGGTGCTGCGAAATGCAAATATCAAAAAAGTAATGGTACAAACTTCTTATGGGCATCATATGACGTAACTTTTTTTATAACTTAATATTTTTGTTTTTTTTTCTTCAAACCGTCTGCATTTCTGAACTTTTTTTTTTAATAGTAAATGTGTGCGTAATCAAACTAAATTAATATAAAAGCTGGGTTTTAGTAGTGTGGCATGCTCACAAGTTAAACAATTTAAAAAATGAAAAAAAAAATAGTTTAACATTTGCATAAGTAAAATGTTGGAGAGCATGATTTACATAAACACTAATAAAATTATGATTTGTGGGCTAAACTCCTTAAAGGACATTTTGTAAGTAGTAGTGCAGAAAAAAAGGAAAAATCACCATCATGAATAAAAGGATTACTTTAACTTGTTATTATTTTTAGATATTAATGCGATTATTTTTTGAATAATAGAAATTTTTGAAACCAATTTTACTATTTGTTAAATCAAGCTTTAATTGTTAATCTAAATTGTATTAATCTAATTATTTCAATGAAGAAAGTAATTTTTTTGAAGATGTGAAATTGTTTGGGAAATAAATAAAACAAAGAAAATACTACCTATTTCAAAAACAGAAATGAAAGCTAGAGGAAGCTATTTTCCCAGACCGCTACAGCTTATAAGCTTTAATGCTCAGCTCATGTTAGTCTAGCATCAGAAACCCTTGGTGCTTTCTTCGGTTCAAGGTAATTAATCGCTTTGCTTATTTGAGACCGTCAGACTAAAATTTCTTCAAATATTTCCTTGGTGATACTTAAAAAAGTTTTATAACAAATTATATGTACTCGTATTTATATTTTTGTAAACTAAAGACAAATTTTCGCTTAAAGAAATATGAATAAAAAAAACTTTTCCAAAAATTATGTTTCTAGTTATTATTCACTAGTTCTTTCACAACTTCTTCGGTTCTTCTTTTTTTCTTCTTCACAATCCAAAACACACTTGTGGGAATATAAAAAAGAAATTGTTTTGCAATTGTTGTTTTCTTTGCTGACTTTTTGTTGTTGTTTGTTGCCAATTTAAATTTGCAATT
Source organism: Panzeria rudis (assembly GCA_956483635.1). Taxonomy (NCBI): domain Eukaryota; kingdom Metazoa; phylum Arthropoda; class Insecta; order Diptera; family Tachinidae; genus Panzeria; species Panzeria rudis. The sequence goes on from OY101449.1 coordinate 13,051,757, forward strand.
TATGGCTAAGAGCTGTAGGATGAACAAATTGATCTGTCAGCAAAGAAAGGAAACGAACAAATTTGCGGTGGTAGAAAAGCTTGATACTCTCAGCAGTATCTTTAAATTTCTTGCATAAATTTTTTCTTAAATTTTTTGTTTAGTTTTTTAGGCAATTTATATTGTTTCATTTTCTTTTTTGCACATTTTTATAGACGATACACACGGAGAATATTTTAGTTATTCTTTTTAATACATGTACATTTATTTTTTATGAATGATATATTATTGTTTTACAAATATCAAAGACTATCTAGCTGGAATTAAGAATGATTTCAGTAAAGTGCGTGTGAAGATAAATATATAGATATGTCTAGTTGAATATGTTTGCAAGAAATATCACATGTGAGAATTTTTTTAGATATAAGTAATTCCATTTAGCCGGGTGTGACCATTTTACACACCTTTTTTGTTATACATCAAGAACATAAAATTGTTTACTTAAAATAACGTTGCGGCTCGCAAGAAAATTAGGCTTAAAGTCGTTGAACAACGGGTAGATACTGATAGAACACGATTTCTGCTCAGAATGGTCGTCAGAAAGCTGCGACGGCTGTGACCTTACAAATCATAGTTTTAAAGAATTATGACTTTCAGAATAAACTCTGTAAAATTTTGACTATAAAGTACACGATAATTTTGGTTAGATATCTGTTCAAAGTATTTTTAATTGTATTATGTATTTACTGTTTGACAAAACATTGTTTTCTTATAAAAAACATATTTTTAAAATGAGACGCCTGTAACCGACCGGTGTGACCTAGTAGAAATTAAAAAAAAACTTTTTATTGATTTAATTAATATAAATAATAAAAAGATAAGCTCATAAGAAAAAAATAACACATTAAATTATTTGCTATTCGTTCTATTATAGACAGTAGAATACTCTAACTGAATATTTTTTTAAATTAATTAAAAAGCAAAAAAAAAGTGTATTCTTTTCAGGGATAACAGTTTTTATTAATAACGAGAAAGGGAATAAAAGAAAATCTGAAATAAATATTAAACATACAAAGAGAGAGAGAGCTAAATGTTTCTTGCATTATCATATAAAAGTGCCTCAAATTGATTAAAAAATATTAAATAGTGTATTTTTTATTTTTTCTATAATTGTCATTCTCTAAGAAACATCAATTGGGAGATTTTATTTTATTAAATGAGAAAATTATTTTTTCATTGCATGGGGCCATTTTACGTGGAATCACTCATATGTATTTTAAACCCTTCGTACTGAATTTTAGACTTTTTCTAAAAATACGCTCATCCTCTGAGAATGAAACTTGGCGAACAATAAAGGCAAGGAATGATGCTAATAAACTGCCTTTAGAGTTTATCTGAAAAGTATTTGCAAAATTTTTTATAAAATTTTGAAATATGAATTAGTTAATATTCTTCCCAATGAATACTCTAAGGGATATGCCCACTGTGTCCAAACCCTTATTTCTCAGGAAATCAAACCTAGCGTACAATAAAGGCAAGATATGGGGGCTAAGAGACTGAGTTTACAACTTATCTGAAAAGACATATCCCTTAGAGAAGTCATATGGGAGAATATTAACTAAGTGACAACTAAAAATTTTATAAAAAAAAAATTCACAAGTACTTGATAAACTGTAAACGCTGTTTATTAGCCTTAGCCCTTGCCTTTAATGATTCTCTGAGGAATAAGGGTTTCGGCACAGTGAGTGTATTTTTAGAAATTTTTTGAAAAAATCTCCCATGCGATATTTTTTAAGTCGTGTTTAACTAGATATATTTAAAATATTGCATGCGATAGTTTTAAAATCGTACTTATTTAGACAGATGTATCTTTTATATGAAACATAGTATTTTGCTAAATTTTTTCTCGAAACTCAATACAAATGTGGTATAATTTATGCGTGGATGGGGGTGGGGGTGGTGCTGGAATATCGCATTGTTCTTTCCTTGTATCCCCGTCTGCTCATCAATATAGTGTAGATCCAGCGTGCAGCCTTAGGCGAGATGCCCCACCATTGAGCACACAACCTTTTTCATTGATCTAATATCTGTTTCACCTTTTGTATCTTGAAATGAATGTGGTAATTCCAGGTCAGTTTCATATCTAGCGTTAACCATATATATATCACCTTCCGGGATACATTGATTTTTATGCTATATACAAATAATTGAAAATTTTTTTGAAAATATTGCACGGGAATATAAATCTTTGTCTATGAAATACCGCCAATGCATAGGGACTAAAATCCAAATGCATGCTAACGAAATTCGATCCCTGACACGTGTGTCTCGCTACTTTTGCATTTCACTGTATTGCAAAAATTCAACTAAAACTACAAAAAATGTCTCATCTTCACAACAGCAACTATAAACAACAAAAACACCATAATAAATTTGTTAAGTGCAGCAATGCTTCACATAGTGAAAGGTCTAGTAAAATATTTGTTAATAGCATTTTTATAACATTCAAGTATATTCCAAAACCTTCAAGTAGTTTTATTAGTCAGTATTGTGTTAAAAGTAGTCGTGCTAATGTTGCTGCTAACGACTAGTATCTTTAAAACTTTCAATGCTTATCTTTAGTGAAGATATTAAAACAAAGTGTTGTGTTGTGTGTTTTAAATAAACAGTGCTGCGAGAAAATAAACATATATGTGTGTACATAATACATTTTTATTCTTAAGAAATTAGAAATAATATATAAAGGTTAAAGGTTAATTTGTAACAAATGTTGCTTTACGTTTGCAGAGTACCAGCGGGATTTTTAGCGTTTTTCGAATCTTCTCGAAGTTAGTGCAATATTTTCCCTTTATTTTATCCTTGGCTGTTTGGAGCCACAATGACAGGCTCACATTAGTGCTTGAGGTTTCCAACCAAGTAAACGCTGAGTTATTTCAGTTAACTTTTAAGTTTTGGTCCTTCGAGCTGGAATATACAGTTTTTTTTGAATTAGATACCTGCATTCAAAACAATTCATTGCTTCTGTTTCGTGATATCCTTTATTAGGATTTAAAAATATTTAAAAGAAATTTAAAACTACGCATTTCCATCACATTGTTTTTTGTTTAAAACTAAATTCCAACTTTTCATTTTTCCTAAATCCTTTAAAAACTTTTATAGTTGTGTATGCAAATGCAGAACAAAAAAACTTTCTTTTAATTTTTGTTTTAAAATATTTTATACTTAAATCACAAATTTGCCATCAAATTCCTGTTCATTACATCGTTCAACTTTTGGCTTGTCTAACTTTTTTTTATATACAAAACAGGTGCGCCTCCACGATGGACGGAAAAGGAATACTGAGTAATCGAAAGAAAAAATTTTTTTTTCAAAAATTTGTTTTTAGCAAAGATATTTTATACATTTGCTTTGTATGGTTGAAGTGTGTGTGTTAGAAATCCTTTTTTGTCCCTCCTCTTTAGCTACGTCTGCTGCTACAAATCTCTTCTTTCTTATAATCCAAAATATGGTTGTATTAAAGTATTTCCACTCAGTTGAGTATGACAGAATGAAATAAAGCCAAAAGAAAAAGTCCCAAAAATTGTTTTAACTCAATAAAAGTTTTCTAGCAAATGAACTTAATGAATCTGCGCTCACACATTCCCGTTCTTTATTTGAAGTTTTGACACAACCTAAATGACTTATTTTGAAAATATTTTACAGCTTTGCTTCGTTTTTCCCTTTCCCCCTTTTGTTTTTGCTGTCATGGTAGTGCGGTTTTTCATGTTTAAGAAAATTGTCTTAAATTACTTTTTTAAAAGTTGGCTGGTTTTCGTTAAGTGACATTATGGCTTTCATACTTACAGAAGTCATCATAAATCATTTTAAATTAACTTTAACCTCTGTGACGGTTTATAACGCATTTTCTATTCAAATGTTTTAAGCCAAATCGTGTTAATATAAAAGCCTTCTAAAGCTGCTAGCACACGAATCGAAATGTTGTGACTATATGTGTTTTTCTTGCTAAGTATGCAGGAGACAGTCATAGTGACATAATTGAAAACTTTAACTTTTATCCACTAACAGCAAAAACACTACCACAACAAGTTTAATTTTAATGAACTGCCGGTTAAAATAGCACAGAGTGGTAAAATACGAGGCAAACGTTGTAGCATTCAACAAAATATAATGGGGCATATTCCTAGTCATAAACAAAGTATACTTTAGGAGTTTAAAACCAGTATTGCCATACAAAATACTGGTTTTAAACTCTTAAAGTATACATTGCTTTGACTATGAATATGCGCCAATATATTATATATATTTTATATTATAGAAATATTATACTATTTCTGGCAAAGGTTGTTGCAACATAAATTTCATTTTATAGGTGGCATCATAGCGGCAGCTGATTCCATTGTTTTGGTGTACGCTAACTGTCAAGCACCATACATAAGAATCAAGGCTTATTTTTCCTTATATTTTATATGGAGTTTGACAGGCACCGTACATCAAAATATGCCTGTTGTTTTTGTATTATTGTATTTGTTCCAGCCGCGCTGCTGCCACCTAGTAAAATTAATTCGCCTTCGCTATATACGAATCAAACGTCGAAGCAACATGCCTTAACAAATTCAGCAGTTGCCTCGTGAGTTCTCACTTTATGAAATTTATTTTTAAAAATATGATATTTTTAAAATTTTTTCATGTTATTGCAATATATTCATTTTAAATAACATATTTCCTTTCATTTATTTATATTCATTGAAACAAAAATTATTTGAATTCCATTTTTCTTTATTATTATTTGCTTGCAGATGATGTCTTTATTAAATTCTTAAAAACAGAGTGCGCATATCTTTTTTTTTGTAAGCTAAAAAATTTCCTGAAAATTTCTTTTATTAGTAGAAATATTTGCGTAAATAAAAGTCTCTTTTCCATAGCAAAATGAGAAATAAAATATTTCAAATGAAAAATCTGATAGCGAAAAATATGTTGTTGATTTGAGACAAATTGAACAAAGAAAAAAATACATAGAAATCATTGTTACAAATAGGAGTTGAAATGAAAAAATAATGTCCCAGAAATACAAATAAAACAATAGAAATTTTCCAGAATTATTAAATTTATTAGAAATCACTGATAATTTAAACAACGTAAAAAATGTAATATTGCATTGATGGCTTTAAGGCAATTTTGGTTTGTGTTAAATCTTTGAGGACTGTCTTCGACTGTATTTTTTAAGAGTTTACCATATCCTTAGTGAAATCATGGGCTTGCGCGTAGACCAGAGGTACTTTGGATTTTTTTTTAAATTCCAAATTTAAATATTTTAGCAATTTTATGTAAAACACCACAAGAAAAGTTTTTGTAAAAAATTTTAACCCTCTAACTCTTCGTGGTATGGTCCTTTTTGTCCCTTTGTTAAATAAGAGACAAAATACTTCCCTTCAGTGGCGATATAGCGGACTAAAATGTTTTACTTATTTGTTCCTCCTGGTGTTTTACATAAAAGTGCTAAACACGCTTTATGCATTAAACACAAGACTTACAAGATTTTCTACACGGAGTAATAATAGTAGAATTTTATGGCGAATATTCAAATCCGATATATTGCCGCGGAAGGGTCGAGAAAGGTACAAATATTACCATATTTCGTAGAAAATGTTTACAAAAATTTTTATGGTGGTGTTTTACACAAAAGTGCTAAATACATCTTGTACTTTAAACGTAACGTTTACAAGATTTACTATGCCGAGTACTAAATGTAAATACGTTAAATTAGGACTAACCAATGAATTAGACATACTTTTAGTTCATATTCTTGAAATTTTTTATATACAATTTTTTCGGAGAATTTTAAAATATTTCGGAGTAATTTGTGAATGGCACTTTTAAAATTTTCTTATTGCAAATATAAGTTTTTAGTGAGATTAACCATTTTCTGTGTTTGTGAAAATATTTTTTAAATTGAGTTTTCGGAGAGCATTCGATATACAAATTCGGAATAAATTGTTCTAATAAAATAATTAAGTGAATGTAAAGAATAGTTAGAGTGTGTTTGAAAAATTGTTAAATATGTTTGTAAAGAGCTTTAATTTTTTCGGAGTTATTTGTTTTATATGCTTTTTCACTTTTTTGTGCAATTATATTTAAGTTTTTGGTGGACTGGAAAACCTTGTTTTTCAAAAAATTTTTACTGGAGTTAAACAAAATTTTTCTGGGTATTTTCGGAGTAACTTCTTTTTAAGTTTTCTCTTTTTATATTTAAGTTATGAGTAAATAATGAACTAAAAGTAATTTGAGTTCATTTTCTTAGAATTTTTTTACAAGTATTTCGAAGAATTTACAAATATTTCGGAGTAGTTTGTAAATGGCACTTTTAAGACCTTCTTATTGCAGTTATGAGTTTTTAGTTAGTTTAAGCATTATCTTGTGTTTGTGAAAACATTGTTTTTAAATCGAATTTTCGAATAACATTCGATATATTTGGAATTACTTATTTTGTTGCGAGTTTTCGATCTCTATAGTTAAACGATGAAGTGAATGCAAAGCATATTTAAACCATGTTTTAAAAATTGTTGTATATCAAATATGTAGAAAACTCTTAATTTTTTCGGAGTTACTTGTTTTTTGTGCTTTTTAGTTATCTCTAGTGTAATTACGAGTTCCTAGTGGGCTGGAAAACCTTTTTTGTGTATTATCGATAACATTATACGAGTCGAATACGTGCACAAATTTTAATTTCTTGGGAGTAACTTGTTTTTTTTTGTGAGCTGTGTATTTCTTTTGGAATATTATGAGTTAGTATTATATTTAAAGGATTTGTAGTAAGTTTTCTAAAAGTTGTTTCATTATAATATATTCGGAGAATATAAATTTTCTTGGGAGTAACTTGTTTTTTGCACGTTTTTTGGAATAATTTATTTTTCTGCAGCTCTTCTATTGTCCTAGTGAAATTATGATTTAAAGGCGAATATTCGATATTTTTAGTTATTTTTACATATTCGGAGAATATAAAAATTTTTCGGAGTTACTTATTTTTTGCGCGTTTTTGATGTTATTAGTGAAATTATTAGTTTCTAAAATCATTTTTATTTGGTTTAGAAAGCTTTTGCACAAATCAAATTCTCGGAAAACTTTTTCGGAATAACTTGTTTTTTGGGAGTTTTCGATTTATTTACAAAATTTTCAAAAATTTAATAAAATATTAAATAAAAATCTTCATAGAACAAGAATTTACAAAACTGCCAAACAACATCATCCATTAACTTCATTTTCTTTGGCCTTTTTCAAAATCGTGGACTGTCTTCGGTCAGCCACAGTGTAGGACTTAAGATGATAGTGTTATAAAAGAAAGCTGTCAAAAAAGATGCACTCACAACAAATGCCACAACGAAACCCAAACAAAATATAAAATCCTTATTAACCTGTAAACACAAAAAGGTGGCAGCACAAAATTCACCAATCACTTCCCACAACCGTTGCCAAAAAGGCGGTCGTCTTAGATCTATAGACGATGGTCTTGCATTAGCTTCTATGTTAATCACACTAAATTGGGGAACTATTGGAGCTTGTTGTACAATAACAGTCGCTGATGTTAAAGGTTGTTGAATTAAAGGCTGTTTAGTAAGGTCCTGTTGCGAGCCACGATAAGGAACACAGGCATTCTCTGCTTGTGCGAAATTATTTAATGAGTTTGGCTGTTCCGATCTGCTGGCGAGCGAAGAAACTTCCAATAGATCTAAAGTGTTTAAGCTGATGTGATCGGAAAATTTGGTTTGACAGCCAAAACTTTTCAATTCACAGCTGCTGGTAGCGGTAGAAATGGAACGGGCTTGTGTGGCTTTCAGCGTCTTTGCTTCTGTAATAGAATTTTTGTAAAATTTAATTTAATTCAGTTTACAAAAGTTACCATTTTCCAAATCATTCAATGCCATCTTCTGTTGTTTCAAATAATCCTCTATATACTCTAACTCTGCAGCAGAACTAATAGTGGTGTTTAAAACGGAACTTGTCCCTGCAAGATTTGTTGTATCTTGACTATCCAGGTTGTCTGAAATGGTCATTGTTAAATATCCCGGGAGTTTAAGTTATAAGAAAATTAAAACAAAAGTATAAATACTATGAAATTATTTTGAACTTTCTACCTGTTTTTGTTTGTTCTTTTATAGAATATTCCTCAAAACGGCTGCGTTGCTTTTGATGTTCTTCAGGTTCTGATTGCTGCTCCTTTATCCACTCAGTTTTTAATATTTTTCTATTAGTCCGGTCCATAGCAGTTTCTTTTAAAGTTTTAGGTTTTGCTTTTAAATCTAGAGTTTCCAGGCTTTTGTTAAGACTATCAAACATGTCAATTATTTGCTCTAAACGTTGAGAGATTTCATTACGTTCACTTGAAATATTTTGCATTTTTTGCTGATCTGAGCAGACATCTTCACTAAATGCTTTCAAATCTCCTTCACCCACAAGATTTTTAGTTTGAGCTACTCTTGTCGTTAGTCCTACTGGTGTTAGTTGTGGAGTTCTCTTTTCCTCCATATAAAAATCTTTGGTTACCCTCACCACGCTTAAATTTTCCTCTTTTTCAAATGGCTGCTTATGTTCCTCTTTTAATTTCGTTCTCTCCTTTGACTCGCTGTTTGGCTTTTTCTTTAAGTTTTGCTTTTTATTTTCATCCTGAAACTTTACGTTGTTCTTATTTTCACTAAATACGCACTCAGTTTCTGTTGATGAGGTGTGACTCCCCTCAAGTTGTATGCGCACTTCTCCCACGGTATTCGTTACAATTACGCTGTTCTGACTATTTTCACTACCGCTAATTTCCTCGGATTGTAAAGGATCCATTTAAAAATTTTGTTGGAAAATTTTTATTTTTCTATCAATTTTCTGTTTTGTATTTTTTAAATTTAATTTTTTTAAGACAATTTATTACACTGAAAGAAAAGTAAAAGTAACTTTGTAGGATATATAGCAAAGCACATCAACCCAAGGTTGACAAAATAATTTATACGAAAAGTTTTTTCAAAATCGTTAGGAAAGAGAGAGATTGGGGTATAAAAACCCCGCAAACAGCGTTACGTAATATGTGAATAGCTTTTGATGTGAATTTCGGCACATTGGGGGTGCTTTCACTAACTCAGTATTTAGTTCGATAGGCAGTAGGAATCTTGACCACGATTCTATAAGGTGGATCAGATCGATACTTAAGGCAATAAAAGCAGTCATAAAGAGTCCTCAAGTTGTGACTCTATCTCTGTTTCTCTGGTGAGTGGTGACTCACGAAATTCTCCACCTTCATAGTGAAATTCGACCGATTACAGAAGCTGTTAATATGTAAAAAGATTTCTTTTGACTGGCTATCTGGTCATAGTACACATCAGTACAATCAGGTAGCACATCAATGAGCTAGTTAGGCTGCTGCGGCTCCCTTTATGGTGCCAGAGCCTCTTTGCAGTGTCAGTTGGTCAATGGTCACCTCACTAGTAAAGGTTTTGGAAGGAACTTCTGGTTTGAATTTTGTTTTTCCGGAATTATTTCTTTTTAATTTATTAAAAACTTAAGCTGTTTTGTGGTTTATTCATTCACAGGTTCACAGATTATTATCTTTTTTTTTCCCCTTAAGTTTCAAATTTCTTCATTTACTTTTCATTTCATAAATGCTTTTGGCATTATATATTTTTTTCTTGTTTATTCCATTTAAAAATTGCATTTGTTTAATATGGAAATCCTTTGAAGTATTAAAAGTTCTGAAGCAACAAACAAAAAGAAGAAAGAAAATCCCTCAAAAAATATGTTAAACAATTTCCGTACCTTTGGTGCTTTTTTTTACATTTATTTTCTTGTTTCTTAATCAAATATCTTTGAGCTCATGTTGAAGTGTCTTTTCCTTTTTTTCTTTATTTATTTTTTGTGTGTTTATTGCACCTGCAACAAATTACTTTTCTTTTTTGTGTGTCACATAAAGTTACTAGAAAATATCGCATATTTTGTATTTTTAACAACCTGGTGCGACATATCAAAAGAATTTGTTTCTATTTTGCATATTTCTCCTCTCTTTTTTATCGCAAATAATATTGTTTGCATCCAAATAGAAATAAAGAGGAGTGCATTGTAAGATTTTTATTTAGAACAGATTTTATTATTCTTTTTTAAATTATTTTTGTTTTGTTTTTTTTTTTTGGGAAAATATAAAAGAAGCGAATAGCAATAGAAATTTTAAAATTGCATATCCTTGTCACAATAAATGGGATCTTGCAGATAAAAAAAGAAATACATTTTTGATAAGATTGTTGAGATGTTTTTCTTTGGCTGTGGAGAATATTTAAATAAATAAAACATTTTGTGGGGTTTGAGAGTGTAGAGTCTAGAGTTTATGATTGATTATATTCTACTTATAGCTGAGATAGGCCGTTTTAACTGCTAATTCTGCCTAATTGTAGTTCTTTAACGGTCATCCATCCCGCAATATCCATACAAGCAAAAAAGCTTGGTCACAGGTCCGTATGATTAATATTAATTTTATTAAATAAATTAATATCAATCATACGCTATGGGGTTCTTATACAGTATTTTATTTAATAAAAATTTATCCAACTTAAAATTTAAAATTGTCTTTTTAAAATTTATTTTTTATTTGCTTCTTTATTAAATTTCATCTTTTTCATACTTCTATCCTTTGCATCATCAGCATTCGCTTAATGTGTTTACATTTTGCTTTGCTTAAACTAAAAACTGTTTATGGCTTTATAGTTTTCTTTGCTTTAAGGGTAAAAATTGAAAAAAAGGAAAAATTAAAAACAACAAATATATAATTTTACTATGTACTTTAGACAACATTGTTTTAATAGCTAGAAGTTTTTTTGTGATGCTAAAAAGTTTTAAAGATTTTATGAGCTGCTGTGATGACTCTTATTTTGTATCCTTCTAGTAAGTTGCTTTATAGTTGGTGGCAAAAACTAATTACGTGACCTAAAAAGCTAAAAATAAAAACAAAAGACTAAGCAAAAAATGTTATGGCAAATTAAAAAAAAAAAAAAGGAAAGGTTATAAAATATTTTCTATAAGCATCAGTAAATAGAATAAGAAAATTTTATTAGCAACTACAATTTGGGGAAGAACACGAAAAAAAGATAAAAAAGGAGTCTGAACTATTTTCAAGTTATTTTAAATTATTTTAAATTGAAATCTTTCGAAATTAGTCAATTACAATATGCAGTAAAATGAAATATCTGTAAAAGTTTGTTAAGTTTTTTCGGGAATTAAACTGAAAACTATGTTTTCCAAGCAATAATTTCAATGACAATGCGGATAAGATTAAAAATACTATTTTTTGGGAATTAATCTTCGTTTATAGGTCGATTTTCGTGGAATATACCATAATGCATTTGACGTATACGCAGCTTCATGATCCAGTAATAAAAAGGCAACTTTTTGCCACTTTTGATTTTTTTATGGATTTTCAAAAAATAAAAAAAATTTTGTATGTACAAAACACTTTTTTTCTTATTTCATTGTGAATAATTCGAATATAAAAACAATGTGAAAACAACTTAGAGATTGATAACATTTAAAACATTTTTTTTATATTTTTCTTCGTTCATCTACGTTTAATTTCTTATATTTAAAGGTTTTTAAATATAAATTTTGTAAGTACTGCTAAGTAAATATTGTTAACTTATAAATGTTATAAATTAAGAAAATGTAAATTAAACATGTTTAGCCCAAATGAAAAAGTTTAACATAAAGTATAATACGCCTATGGCTGAATGGTAGCTACAATAGACTATCAGCCAGGAGGCCACGGTTCGAAGCTGCACACAGCCAAACGCTTCGCAGGCATTTTTCTTTTATTTTTCGTTTTAAACATATTTTGTTCAAAAATCAACAAAGAGAATGCTTGTCTAATTTTAGGTCGATAATAATCAGTAAAGTGTTGTCGACTACTATCGATCTAATTTTCAACAAAAGACTTTTAGAGTGCAACTATCAGTTGGAAGCTAACAAGACGATATTTATCGTCAATATTTAGCAGAGACACCTTGAGCTATTACGACCACGAAGCACTTAGCCAAGTCATAAGCCATTTAGCAAAGACCATATAAGAGATTCCCAAAAACTACGCGGGAAATCCCCTAAAATCCCAGGCGTTTGCCGGCACTTCCCTGGAAGATTACGGCAACACTGAATATCTTAAATTTCCGCAGAGGTAACACCATTATGTTATGTTATGGTCATGTCAAAAAATTCATATCACTTACAAGAATTTATATAATTAGCAGATAGACCTTCAGCTAGCATTGCGACGAATCACTTAGCCAAGCCGCAAACCATATTGGAAATTCTCAGACAACTAGGACGAAAATCCCCAAAATCCCAGGACTATTTCGGCACTTCCCTGGCAACACTGAAAATTTAAAAAAGCCGCAGCAGCAAGACAGTTTTGTTAATGTAGCTGTGATCAGTATTCACTTCCAGTATTTTTTCATTTTTAATAATATTTGTTTTACCCCCAAGCAATCATTTTTGTTATTCAAAGCATAGATGGCGCGCCATAAGGAACTTACGTTCCAATAATAGATAAGACGTACCTGAATTATAATAGCGATTTTATTAAGAAAATTATATGTAAAAACACCAGACCAATTACATTACATATTTTGCAGGTTTTTTTTTGTTTCTCATCTACTGTTATGAAAATGTTAGTTAGGGTGTTTTGCGTTTCTGGTAACGATATGTATCTTTATTCACTTCACAATATTTTAAATCACTCTAAAGTCTATTTCATTTTCAAGCTTATGCGATTTTAGTATAAGATATTTTACTATACACACAGAAAAAAATACCAATGTAGAATTAACATGTCGCAATTTTAATGGAAAATCATATTAAATTTATGAGAAATAATTTATTGTTTAAGTGTGTTGGTGTTTATCTGCTTTGTTTATAGCAGCAATGCACTATTGTGCTTAGTTGTGCGGATTCTTCTTGCTTAATTTGATGTTCGCATTGCGTAAATGTAAATAGCCGACAAATTGCTGACAAACTTGGCATTACCAGCTAAAATTTTCTGCTGCTGATTTAAAATTGCCAATGTTTTATATTAATTTATAATTATTTACTAAATGTCTTTAATTAAATATTTTTTACTGTTAAAATAAAATTTTTATAACCGTTATATTTCATTTTAAATTATCATGACAATAACTTTAATTTCTAATTGATTTTGTATTAAATCATCAATTAAATTTTGTTGATTTGAAGTTGATATTACTTATGATGGCATTTATTTGATGTATATCTAAATTACAGTTTGGAGCTGTTGTGGTTGTAGTGGTTAACGCGTTAACTACCAAGCAAGTGACCCTATTTCAAATCTCTGCTTAGGCAGCCAACTACAACATAAATTTTTCGGATACCTACATGATTCTTCCTGTTATTGCAGTATCTAATTCAAGTTATTTTAACCTGAAATAACTTTGATTCAACTTTATTCTTCTTGTTATTTCAGTATTAAATTCATGTTGTTTCAACTTGAAACAATTTTGATTCAACATGATTCTTCGTATTATTTCAGTATCAACTTCCTTTTCATTTGACTGTACTGGAATATTAAATCAGCATGAAGTATAGTTATTTTAAAAAGAAAAATGTTCTTTTGAATGTTGTTTTAAAATCATGTTGCATTAACATGAAACATCTATGAAGCAAAATCCCTACCAAAAAATTTTAGTTTAATTTGGTTTTTTCTGTCTGCAATTTCTATGGTCTCGAAAAAATGAGTAAGTGAGAACTATATATACACGGCCCTCTTCTGTAAACCGAATCCGAGTAAATTTCTCATTTTCCAAAAATAAATAATGCAACTGCAAAAAAGTCGTAAAAAATGTCCCTAGATCGAGCGTTTTTAAATCGACATGATTTTTAGAACATGCAGGATTGATTTATACTGCGTTTAAAGGTTTTTAAGTTACACCTTCTTTTCTTAAACTAATTTAATTTACAACATATTTGGCTAGCACTTGGCGATAATTTATAGTCCTATGATTTATATTGTTTTCCCTCTATTTATTTTCCTGCAAGCCAAGCCAAGCGAAAAAATAATAATAATAGAGAAAGCCTAAAAGTATGCTATAACCATAAGCCATTAAAGATAAAACTTTTTAGCCTTTTAAATGGCCCGTGGTGCAAATAAAAAATGTGGTCATCTAAGGCAATTTGTAAATGTGGAAAACAACACAGTATAACTGAAGCATTCAGGAAGGCAAGGCAAGCAGCTTCATTCAGCCATTTGAACAATTGTTACGCAAATATAACATTTTCAAACCATTCCTTTAATAGTTTTTCTTTCTTTTTTATTTTTCCAGCATTATTTAGTTCATTTGTTTGTAATACAATGACTAAAGATTACGCAAATCTGTTACAAAATTTATTACCTTTTCAGCTAACAACAAAAATATGTAGTTGGCAAAAGGGTAAGGGTTAAATAAAACAAAGAGTTTACATGGAAGCATACAAAAGAGGTGGAAATTTTGTGAGCAGATTTATAAACTATTGGTTGAAGGTAAAATGGGAAATAAATCTAGAGTATAAAAAAAATATATGTTTATGAAACATTACACTGAATTCATTAGAACAGTCTAGGGGTTCTAGCTAATTGATTAAGTTTTTTTCTCTTTCTTTAGAAATTAAAATGCCTTTGCAATTGCTGTATTTGTTTTTTCGACATGGTCATGCTAATTTTCAGTTACTATTTCGAATTTGTTAAGCTATTTTCAAACACCAAATTCTTTAAACTTTTACTTCTAATGCCTAAACATATGCTTTACTTGTTTTATTTAATAAACAAACCTAAAAGTATGCTTTATAGCAGTATGCAACATATATAACTACTATAGCTTTGATGTGTTTAAAAATGAATTTATTTACATCTTTCGTTTTTCCTCTACCAATATATTGTCTCTTCTGTTTGAGTCTCTAAATTAATTTAACTTTTATTTCTAACGCGTTTAAATATGCTCCATTATTTTTATATATTAGTAGAAACCAGAAGTAGTCTTTATTAATTAATATTATGAATATTTGTTATGTGTATTTTAGCCTTTATTTCACCGAATGCTATTTATTGTTCTTTGAATGTGTCCTAAATTTTTAGGAATCATTTTTTTACTACACAAATCCCAAGAATTTTAATATTTTACTGCCACATTGGCTTCGTGTTGAACGCACAACCCAACGGAAACATTTATGAATTTATGCTTTCATAAAGTTTTTACTGTAACCATAATTTAGCTTTTTTCATATAAAAAATTGTTTTTTATAGCGGATTTATCGCTGAAAAAAGCTTGCAGCTAGAAAAAATTTCTTTTGCATATTTCGGTTTGATATAACAAAAACCAAAAAGAGAAATTCAGCAACAGTATTTTTTTTTTGTTGGACTAATAATAATTTATATAAGCTTTGGCCGCTTAAATTGGTGTAACGGCTTAACTACTATGGCGGTCATTTGATTAAAAAAAATTTCAGCTTCAATCTCAAAGTTTTTTTTTCAATATTCTAATAAGAAAAATTTAACTTGTCAAGAAAAATTCAACTTAATTACACAAAATGTTTAGTGAGAGGAGGAATGTAAAAAATTATTTGCAGAATATCTTAAATTAAGTAACATTACAAAAAAAAGAATTTTTTTGGCCCAAGTTCGAATGCAGACTCTCTCAAAAACGTTAATTTAACTGGACCCCAACTAAATATATCACTTTACAATCAAAGCAAAAATTTGGACTAAAAATTAATTGTAATGACTTTAAAGGTACCTAGTGAAAACGCGGTAATGTGCTACAATTACCCAACAACATACTTTTCTACACCAATTACATACCGTCTGCATTACTTTACAGCAGTTAAATTATTTTCTACACATAAAAAAAACCAATGTAAAATCAATATGACGCAATGCTGAAAGGAAATCATAAATGTTAAATTTCTGCAAGCGTACAGACTTTATTAAAAATTACCCAAAATTATTAAATTATCCTCAAATCGCTCACGGTTAAAACAACTTTCTTCAATATTAAGTTCATAAAATTATATTTATAGGAAAAATTAAACTGATTAATCAACATGAAATATAGTTATTTCCAAAGGAAAAATGTTGTTTGAAGCTTATTGTAAAATCATGTTGAATTAACATCAAAGGAGGCAAATTATGGCATTTGATATCGGTCGAAATATCATATACAATTTAAATATTAATTTCGATCGATACACGATTAAATGTCCAGCTGAGACACACAGAAAAATTTATATTAATTTCGTCGAAAATAGGGTTAGTTTAACATTTTTTGGTAGTGATTTTGCTTCATAGGTGTTTCATGTTAATTCAACATGATTTTACAATAACCTCCAAAGAACAGTTTTTCTATTGAAATAACTATATCTCATGTGGATTTATTATTGCAGTACAGTTAAATCAATATGATTTGATACTGAAATAAAAAATTTTCTATAAAACAATTTGTCTAAAAATATTTACAAATTGTTAACAAAATAATTTACTAAATCAAACAAGATAATTTACTGGATCTTCTGTAATATATCAAACAATAAATTCGTCTGAATTTAAAAAACAATATGTTTTGAAAAATTACTTATAAATTTTAAACAATCAAACAAAAGTATTCACAGAATTTTTTTGCAATATCTCAAACAAACTTTTTGTGTGAGTTAGTAAAAAATTTTGTTGGAAATATTTTCTAGTTTTAGGCACCTATTATGATTCACAACTAAATTGATATTTGAGTCGTAGTTGTCAATTTCTTATTATGCATTACAACTTTCTGAAAAGTAAGACAACTGTTTTTTGTCAGTTGCGTTTCGGTTTTTATATCGAAAATTGTGTTACTTTTGATTACTTTTGAAATTGTGATTTTAGGCGCCAATCTATCTCATCTGTCAACCAATATTGTTGCCATATCCACAAAACATAAAATCACAAGAAAATATAGTAAGGCCAAAATTAAAAGTATTTCAAAAATTTTGTGATGGCGTCAAAAAACAGAGAGTATAGATAAGAACATTTATTTCGAAGTTTATTTCGAAGACAACTAAAATTAGTTGTGAATCATAATACAAAAAAAAAGGTTGAGTTGGGTCGTAACATTGATAACTCAAGCTGAGTTGTGAATCATAATATGGGCCTTAAATAATGACATTATCATCCATTAAGCATTTATGACATTTTGGTTTGTTAAATATGTTCCACTCTGTATGTTTATCTAAAGGCTCGAAAAAAAATGATTGAAGTCACTCAGATATCTTCAATAAACATAACGCCTTTTTTTAAACTAATTGTATGTATAATTTATACTAATTGTATGAACTCTAACAACGCATTTCTTTTTCTATCATTGTTATTGTTATTTATGTGTATGTCGTCATGAGCGTTTTTTTGCGATACAGAAAACGGGTTTTTTGCTGTTTTTGGTGTTTTCGTCCTAAATAAAAGTAAAAAAAAAAATTCACTGATTCAGTAAAGAGCATTTACTAAAAACTAATTTTTAGTTTAGACAAACTTTTGTTTGAAAATTTTTTGTGATAATTTTTTCTGGGTAATAACACTTTTCAACAGAACCAAAATATTAAGTTACTAACGACTGATTCTAGCAGGAGGACAAAAATAATTAAACGGAGTTTTAAAGTTTTGTAAGCCTATATCTATCATTTTCTTTAAAAAAAAAAGAAACAAATACTTCTCTTAAACAGTGCAAAAGCGTGTAGTATAATTTGTGTAGTGGATAATTTAGAGTTAATTTACAATTAGTGCAAAAATAGCAAACAAAACCGGATTTTCTGAATATAGTTTGTATTAGAAATGCATCTTACGTCAGGGAAATTTTTGTAACTTTTTTTAAGAAAGGGACAGAAATGACCCATACAGAGAAGAGCTAGAGGTGTAAAATGTTTCCAAAAATTTTTCCTTGTAGTGTTTTGCACAAACCTCTTAGACGGACCTTACACCAAAAATGTAAGGGTTACAAACTTTCCAATGCCGATTCACTACAACAATGTAAGGGACGGGAACTAAACTCCCCTAAAATTAATACCACGGGTAAATCTGCAAAACGCCGATAGACATATATTTTGGTTTAGAACATTGTTATTTTTTTGTATTGTATAGTTTTATAAGATCTTATTCAAGAATTTTAGGCTCTTAACCCTTTTCAAAGTAACTAGTCTTATTTTATATTAACCATATATTTTGTACATTTTCGTGTTAAATTTATTTTTGAGATTCATTTTAAAATTAATACTATTTTTTATTCAACAAATCCACTTTATTTTTAATCTTTTTCCTTTACAGTATGTAGCCGATTTGTTTAATTCAAGCCAATATCACTGGGTAAGTTTTGTTTTAATCTTCTCTAGCAATAGATATCTCAGTTGCCATTCACTTTTATATTTCCGTTTTTAATTTATTTTTATGACTGTTCTTTTATTATTTTTTTCCAAATATAATGCGTTCCGTTTTTTGCCTCAACTTCTAAATACATTTTGTGATTTTTATTAAACAAAAATATTCATGGTAAAACTTTTATTCTGCCAATATTTATGCAGAGAATTAGAATTTTAGTTATGAACAAAATGTTTTCCTACTGTATTTATTTTACTATTATTTTTATTTTTATGGTGCATTGAGGAAGAAAGAAAAAAAAAGAAAACTTTTTCTATATTTTGGCTATATTTTTAAAATCAAATTGTTAAAGTTTTTAGTTGGTTTTATTTTTATATTGCAAATATTTGCAATATTTGCTGTACTAAATTCTTCGGATTTTTTTTAAGGAGTTGTAGTATTTGTTTTGCTGTTAAGTTGTCAAATTTTTAAATAATAAAATATATATAATGTAGTGGATGTATATGGCGTGCTAAAACCTCTGTTACTATTAATGAAATGAGATATTTTTTAAACAATAACCAAACATTTTTTAAGCTTCTTATTTATGTCGAAATGCAATTTATGGTGAAATTAGAAAGATAATGTACTGTAGTTAAAAATCTTATAAAAACCGCGTTAGTGCTAATTGGTATTCTTGTTTACTTTATTATTGCAGTAGATAATTAATGTATGTCTTGGACCACTTTTTGTCTGTTCCAGAGTTGTTGATGACTTGCATAGGAAAGCTTATAAGTTTTATGTTTAAGGTGTAAGTTTCGTTTAGTACTTTTATGTAAAACACCACAAGAAGAACATTTAACCCTCTAACTCTTCGTTTGAAAAAAAAATGGGTAACAAACTCCCCTACAGCGGGCTGAAATATTCTTCAACAATATCTGCCATGAGATTCTTTTGTAAGTCTTCAAAGACACCAAATTTTGTATTCTCAACTTGAAAGCTGGAAATCACACAAAACTTAAAATGTGTTTAAGGGTTAATATCGTACTTATTCACAATTAGTGTTCGGTATAGGAAATCTTGTAAGATTTTCGTTTAAGGTAAAATACGTGCTAAGCATTTTTGTGCAAGACACTATAAGACACATTTTTGCGTAATATTTTAACCGTCTAACTCTTCGTTGTAGGGGTCTTTTTGTCCCTTCCTAAAAAAAAGTGACAACAAATTCTCCTTCGTTGGAACCTTGCAATTTTGAAACAAAAATGTAATACTTTGTACAGTGTATTTATCTACTACTCTTAGTATCATTGCAGTTGCTAAAGTTTTATTTAGGGCGAAGTGTCATATTACATCAACATTTAAAATGTTACTTCCTGTGGCTCTTCGCTTAACAGTAGCCATTGTTTTAACTTCTATTTTTGCTTAAACAAATCCGTTTAGTGCAAATAAATATTTTTGTATTTAAACTTCATTGCGGCTCCTATTTTAGCACATAAAATTTTCAAAACAACTTTATGTAATGAGTCGTTATTATTTATAACTAAAACTTCAAAAAAAAAAAAAACCAACTCCAAAAACTCTAACAGGCAATTTCATTTTAAAACAACGAAAAATAATTTAAAAAGATTTATTTTTCATTTTAATTTGATTGTTTTTCCAACTAAAAGTCTCAACAGCAGCCAACTTCAAATAATCTGATTCAATACTTTCTTATACTAAAAAACACACACAAACCTTCGAAAAAAGATTGAAATTCTATTGTTTTTTTTCAAGAACCACTAGAATTTTAGGTAAGACCTCTTTAAGACGAAAAAACAAACAGCAACAGCAAAAATCTAAAGAAGCATTCTTAAGAAAAAAGTAGAAATAATCTACTTTAAGTTTTCCGTAAACATCGCAAACAACAATAATAAAAAAGAAAAACAACTAGAGAAGCAGAACTTTGGAATAAAAAAGAAATCTAGCTGCTCTTTTCTTAAGCCATAATAAAAAAAAACATAGAGTGGAAACAAAACCAAAGAAATGATTATCTATGTGCCATAAGTCTGGCTAATAATCTACACCTGATGTTAAAGTTCGCATATAATCAGTATTTGCTCAACAAGAACACTCATACAAACAAACAAACTTTTATAGACACACACATACACACATACACTCAAAAAAAAAAGCCAGACACAGAGCATTTGCCAATGGAAAACAAACGGCATCTAAGCTTCACCGCTTTGCCATACGCGCCAACTGTAAAGAAAACTAAAATTGTGCATCTCTCGAGTTGTTTTTTCAATATTATCTTTTTTTTATTATTATTATTCTTTGTAAAGAACATGCTAAAGTGTAGATTTTGTATCTAAAGCTTTTCGCCAAATACATACACACACACACACACACTCACACACAAAATTGGTTTTTCACTGTTGGCTCAGACACCATAGTAATAATAGTTTATATATTTTTTTCTTTCTTGATTTTTCATTTGGTTTTCTTTTGAACTTGTGCTGTTCATGTTGATTACGAAAAACACAAGATCTTTTTTTTAATTTTTAGCGTAACTTTTTGTTGTCTTCACCTTAATGTGGTTTTAAATTTTATGCTTCGCCAACATGCCTTTTTACGTAATATAGTGCAATCAGTGTATTTAAGGGAACAGAAAAGTTTTTCTTGTTTGATTTGGATTTGAAATTAAACCGTGAATGAGCAAAAATATATTAAGAATGGGTTAAGGAAAACTATTAAAATGAAAATGAATTTTAAAAGAGAAGTCGGTTTTAAAATTTGATATTCGAAAAAATACTTTTCAACCCGTTAGAAGGTCCTTATTGAATTTCGGCTCTGAGTGAAAATCCCATTAGAAATTGCTCTAAAACATGACTCTTGTGAAAATTTTCTTCAAATGCATCGCAACTGCCTGAAAGACTTACTCGTACTTAACAGAAAACAATACAAAACTTGCATGTAATTTTAAATTACTCCGAAAATTCTAAAATTCTATATAAGTAGTCAAAAATGCAGCAAAAGGTCGAAGTAAAAATTAGAGTTATTCCGAAGAACTTTAATGTTATCTGAAATAGCCTAATTCCGAAGTTACTCCGAAAGTTTCCGAAAAGGCCATATACAGCAGATAATATGCATTAAAGGTCCCTCACAGCAACCATAACCCGTTAATGCCACAAAATTGATAGAGCAAAAAAATCTAAGATATTCTGAACAAAATAAAAATTTCTCCGAAACTTCCAAATTTCGACATACATTCGAAAATATAGCAGCAGTATTTTAAATTAACTAGAAACCTATAGTTTGACAAAAGAAATCGAAAAAACGTAAACTATGTTACTCCGCAAAAATAGAAAGTTCTTCGAAATTAATTTTTTTTTTTGCATATTCGAAAAAGCATTCTTAACTGGACAGAAGCACATCATTGCACTAAAGAAATCGAAAAATCGCAAAAGTTTTAGAAATTCCGAAAAACGAAAATATGGTCGAATATGTGAAATGTAATAAGTACAAAATTCAAAAATTCCAGAATAAAGCTGAATAATACCACTTATATGAAAATACACAGAAAGTTCTGCACATAATTTTATTAAAAAACGTATTCGTAAAATGTCAGAGTTACTCAGAAAACCTTGAACATTTTATAAAAATGTGAACTTTCACACATATTTGAAAATAAGTAGAAATATATAATATCACGAAATAAATCCCAAATCCGTGAAAAATCAGAGCAACTCCGAAAAAGTCGATAGTTCGAAACATAACAAATATTGAGGAAACTATAATAAAAGTGCCTTAAACCCCCCACCATAGAGATATTAGTTTCACTAAGGAAATATAAAACTGTAAACAATGCAGATACTCCGAAGATATAGAAAATTTTCCGAAAAATTAAATAGGACGATGCAATAAAGGCATCCTTCAGATGTTCATCTATAAAAATCATATATTTTTAATAAAAAAATTTAAAACTCTAAATCAGATTATTTGATTTGATTTGATTGTTTGTGTTGTGTGCATGTAAAATGTCGGCTTTGTACATGTAAAACTAAAAAATAGCAGAAAATTAGTCGGCAAACGTCATGGCAAACGTAAAGGTTGCAAACAAGTCAAACTTACTCCGAAAATATTGAAAATTCGAAGTTATTGCTTTAGAAAGTAAAATTCTATGAAAATGTGACGTTTGTACATATGTCGTGCATGAACTGTTGTTGTAAATCTTTATGTTTTTTGCCGGTTTGTAATCTTGCAATTTATTCAAAGTTATATAGTGAGAAAAATAAGCATATGAACACTGATGCGAGGATGTTGTGGCCTTCGAAAACAGTTTGCTGCTATGTTTTTTTTTAATTTAAAAAAAAAACTTATCTTCTGCTGTGTTCCTTTCCTGTATTAAATTAGAAATTGAATTAATCAAAGGCTGATTTAATAATGTTTATTAAGACATTTTTAGTTTACATTTAGTTGCGAAATGTCTATTTGTTCTTAAAGGGACTCTTTAGACAGGTGTATGAAGTATACCTTTTAAGTGTTAAATTGTATTTAACACTTGTCGTGAGTTTTCTATTTTTGTTGCTTTCTCGTTTTTTGTTGATAGTGTTGCGGTTTCAAAAACATGCTATTTTCGTGTCCTTTTCATACACGTCCATAGCCACCACATTCGTGCTGTTGTCAACCGTTATCTGAAAACCAAATTGCTTTCTTGTCTTGCGGTTTATTTTCCCCCAAAAACTTGCTCTTTCTTGTTGGGCTTGTTGTGAATTGGAAAAACCCATCCATATACACTTTAGGACTTTTAGATGGTGTATAAGGGTATGAGTGTATATGCGTGCGTGTGTTTGTGTTATTGTGTTTTTTATGTAGTTTTCAAATAAGATACTTTATTTATATATTTGTTTTTACTTCAAATTGCCGTTGTGCTCTTTAGTTGTGTTACAGTGTTGTGTTGTTTAAGGCAATAAGAACAGAACTGGAAGCGCATGTTGTAATGAACTGCTGCCAACTTTGCTGCTCTGGTTAAACGCAAGTTTCCGTTTCCGCTGCTGTGCCGTTTTTGGTGGTTTCTTAGTATTATTTTTTTCTATGCTTTGCTTTTCTTTTTATATTTCATTTTAGTGCTGAACATTAAACGTTTAATTAAAACGATTTATTTAAATAAATCTTAAGGGAAATGAAAATTTTTTAAATATTAAAAATTTTCTATTTGAGAAGTAACAGTAGGTTAGTGTAAGACAATTTATTAGAAAAGTTAATAGGAAATTAGGCTAACCAAGGAAATGCAAAGTAATAAAGAAAATATATGTATAATACAGGATGATATTTATTTTGTAACAAGGGGCTTATGAGTCAATAATGATACATATCGTCGTATGAAATGCAAAAGGGCCCATCATAATTTTTAAAAACATTTCAGCAGAGATAAAAAACTTAATAAAAAGCAAACTGTGTAATAAAATCTGTATTAACCATTTTCATTGCTTACCAATCACTACATTTACTGAATTTAATATTCTAGGGCTTGTTGTTTATATCAAAAATTGTTCTAGAAAACTTTTTAACAGCATGCCATTCAGTTCATTGGACCACATCCGTCCTATGACAGTCAGGTATAAAATTCATTGATGTTTCATCAGAAATATAACTTCTTTGAGTTGAGTTCATTAATCCTTTAACTAATGATTTGTATGTTAATTTTTTGCTGGGCAACTGTTTGCTATTTATTACGTTTTATTACTCCTGAAACATTTAAAAAAAAGATAACAATCTTAAAAAATTATTTTTTCCTGCATTACTGTGGTATCGATATTTCTTCGATATTGGTTCGCTATTGATTAGTCCGCGAAGCTTCAAAATCGGAAGATTTGCTGCCACAATCTGAGTGACGAGTGAGCTCTAGCAGCTCTTTCTCCTTCCGACTTCGATACCCGTTCTCGAGTATTTTGTCCGACAAATGTGTACGCAACATTCGAATGAGATATTATTTTTGAATTTTTTGGTTTGCTGGGAAGCAACACCCAGTAAAAAAGTTGCTTCCAATAAAGCAGGTTTCTACTATTATGGAATAAAAGTATCGCTGACAAACCTGCTGATATCGCTGCTGAGTTTTGCATAAGAGTTCCCGGACTGGAGTACTACATTTTTGCTCACAAAAGCGTTTTTGAAGCGCTGAAAATTATCAACATTTTCAGCACTAGAACTGAAAATATATGAAAAAAATGGTTCGATGTGGATTGGCGTCGTTAACGCCATTTTGAGATTTTCTTATTTCGGTTCTTTGGTTATTTTTATTAATTTCATATTTTTACTCAATGTTTGATATTTTAACTTCAACTAGTATCGAATTAAGAACCTTCAGGTTTGAAGTCCAACATACCAATCACTCGACCAAAAACACTGTTGCAAAACGGCACCAAGAAACTCAAATATACTTACTCTATATTCTCGCTTAAAAACCTGCTTTGGATCAGCACTATAAAATCAAGTTTTTTGTATAGCTTGTGTACCAAGCTTTTGTATAAGTAAAAAGTGAATACTTTTCTCGCTTCAAAACGTGCATTGTTGTGACGCTATGAAATCAGCTTCTGGGCACATTCATGTGTATTTGTAGATTTTGCATTTACAAAGTAAATAACATTACAACATTTTCTCTGCTTTAAATTGGTGTTGTTGTAGGAAAGGGATAAGACTAAAAAGAAAGAGCGTTCAATAAATTAAATTAGCTGATTTGAAGGTATTTTGTTTTTATCCAGGAAACTTCTGGGCTTTAATGTAGATTTTTGTCCTACGTTTTTGGAATCCTGGGAACTTCTGGGATTTTAAGGAAATTTTTGTTGTAGTTCTTAGAATCCTTAGTGTTTGTATCTCGGCTAATGGTTGTGTTCC
Source organism: Panzeria rudis (assembly GCA_956483635.1). Taxonomy (NCBI): domain Eukaryota; kingdom Metazoa; phylum Arthropoda; class Insecta; order Diptera; family Tachinidae; genus Panzeria; species Panzeria rudis. The sequence goes on from OY101449.1 coordinate 13,076,979, forward strand.
TTCCTAAGGGAAGCTGTCTCCCACAAGCACCAGGTGCTCGGCTAATTTCTTGAGAAGTAACGCCTAAGTATGTTGCGGGCGAAGGTGGTTTTTTTGCTAACGAATTGTCTTCTTTTTTCATCCAGGGGCTGAAATTATTATCTTCATTTACTTGGTATCTCAAGGAAGGTGACATTTTTGTTTTTAAATTATAATTTTTGTTTTTGATTGGGGTCAGAGCGCTAAAGACGAGGGGGCGTCTGACATAGTGACCGAATGTTGGCGACCGAGTTCGACCTAAGGTGGCCTGCCGAGGGCATAAGGAAAGAAACTAGCTGCTAATGATGCTCAAAGTAATTTATGTGCGTACTAAGAAAATGAATTTTCTTTAGGATATGAACATAAAATTTTTTAAAAGCACTCACTTATCATGGTTTCAACGTATATTTGAGCAGTAGGACAATAATTGGCGCTTAGGACATTTCATATGGCGTCGTTAATGTGGCCAGGTCAATTGTTGAGGGCATTCAGTCAAATTCAGTGTTTTCACATCGGTTTGCATACTACGATTCACTATAAAAATTTGTGAAAGGGGAAACTTATACTCCCCTAAAATTGAGGCCAGGCGTAAACTGTTAAAACGGCAATGTACGCATTTTATTGTTGTTCCCTTCTACTAGTCATTTCTTAGAATCTCGTTATTTTTTTTTTCTTGTGCAGTACAGTGTTATTAATTTTTAGATTTAACATATGAACGCTTTTATTATTAGTTCATGTAATATGGAAGATACAATAAATAAACAGATTGATATTTTTATTCATTCGAAATTGTTACAATGTTGCTCTTATTACTGTGCAATTGGCAAAAAAAAATTACATGGGCACTCAAGAAATTTTGTTGTACGACAATAACAATTTGTAACATGCCATTGCCTTTGATATTTTTCTAGCATTTTTTAAGTTCTTGTTGCAAACAATAGGGTGGCTCCAAAAATAACTAAAAACAAACTCAATTGTAGGAGTGTTATTGCACATGTTATTGTACATATTATTGTCGTTTTGACCTATAATATGTAATACTTTCAAACAAAATATTGCCCAATTTCCTTGACAGTGAAAAAGTAAACATAACACTGAGCAATGTTGCCAACACATTACACAATTTTCTTAATTGTCCAATTAAAATCAAAAGTCTTTTGATTTTTGCCAATATATTATGCCACCTTCGAATATCACACACATTGGCAATATTATTGTACAATACACAGAAAAAATTTTCAAAGAAAAGTTTGTCTAAAAATAAATTTCATTTTCATTATATGTTCTTTACATAATCAATGAATTGTTTGTTTGATTCTTATTTAGCACGCAAACACCAAAAACAACAAGAACAACTGTGTCGTAAAAAAACAAACCCGATGACGACATACACACAAATAACAATAACAACCATGACAGCAAAATGAATGCGATTGCACCAAGTTTGTTTACTGAAGATTTTTGAGTGAATCAACTCGTTCATGTCGTTGCATTACTTCTCATTCATTTGTTTAGAGTATTTAGATAAACATTCAGACCTGAATACATTTAACAAAATAAAATTTCATAAATGGTTAATGGATGCCGATGACCCAGACAAAAATTTTGTTTGCTATATTACAAAAAAATCCAGTAAACTATTTTGTTTAATATTTGTTAGTATTTTTAGACTAGTTGTTTTATTATTATTATCCAGACAAAAATATTGTTTGATATTTTTCAGAAAATCCTGTAAATCTCTTTGTTTGATTTAGTAAATTATTTTGTTTACAATTTGCAAAAAATTTTTAACAAATTATTTTATAGACTTGTTCACTGAAAAAAAACTAGTTTTTTTTTCAATGAAATTGCTGAGATAATTTTGTACAGACTTACAAATTTGTTTGTAGGTCCATTGCTAGACAAATTATTTACTATTGAATTGTTGAACTCTTTTACAGAAAATGAAATTTAGTTTTTTTCTGTGTCTGAAATATTGCACAATTATACTGAAAGTGTGTGGCCGTTTTAAAGACGAAGTATAGTATTTTAGTATATTCTTTTAAGCAGCCTTTTGTGTAGGATTTGTTGTAACTTTTGTTGTAGGTTTGGTATTATTTCACATCCTACACGTGGTTTTGAAGTTTAGTTTTTTCTTTTTTTTTTTCTCTTACTATATTTACTATTTCCATCATATAATCCAACAGTGAGTTACATGATTTGGTATCACTCTAATGCCCATTTAAACAACATGTCTAAAATAGATGTTGCTACAGTGTAAACTGTAGCACAAAAAAAAAAGAAAAGAATTGTTTTAATAGTACCTGCAATGCGTGCCACTCAACAGAACTGCAGCCAATTAAGGCTGCTTGACAACACAATTGTTGCAAATAAGCTTCATATTGTAATATTAGTTTGATAGCCTCTCCCTGTAGCCTCGTTCTCACTCTGTCTCTCTCTCACTCCAATCACCCCACAACCGTTTTCTTTTGCTGCCTTTTTAACAACAATCAGTTATGGCATTGTAAGTTTTACAATCTACAACGAATAGATTCTTCCAAAATGCTAAAAAAAGGAAAAGAAAAAATTGAGATGTAATGAAAATCATGCAGTTAAAGCAGTTAGCAGTCGTCACATTATAAGTTAATAGCAAAATTATATTTTTCTTTTTCATTTTTTTGTTTACATTTTTATATATACTCGTAGATGTTACACTTGTTGTTATTGTTTTACAACCCTGAATATTGTTTGCAACAATTGTGTTACATCTTGAAATTAAGAACAAAATATAATAATAATGCAGCAGATTATTGTACTTATCGGGCTTAAGCTTTTGGTGAAGGGAAATCAAATAAATAAAATTTAAAATATATTTTAAGGAGGCACAAAAAACTTTTATAAAACTAATACAAAGCAACAATTCTATTAATATTATTCTTTTTGTGCGATGCAGCATCATAAATAAACATTTATAAATAGCGGTCATTCTCATTTTGAGTGTACATTCATGGTTTTTTCACTTTACCAATTTACCGGTTGCCTGGGAATGATTTTCGCGCAAAATGTACACCCAAAAAATCTGCTCTCTAAAAAAGGAAATCTAATAAAATAATATGGGACAAAATTAAATGACCATTTTTTTGTTTTTACTTGAATTCCCATGAAAAACTCAAAAACTAGTATCTTTCAATATACTACTTTACAAAGATTTATATTAAAGCTGACAGATTCTTCTTTCAAAAAATCGAATTTTAATAAAATCGACTGACAATGTTAAAAGCTACATGAATTGCAAATAATTATTTGCTTTTGCAAAGCAAGTCAGAAATTTCTAAACCGATAATGTTCTCTATATCTTTTCTACTCTTCCGTTGCTGTTGTTTTTGCCGTCCTAAAATTCATAAATAAATTATATTTAATAATTTGGGATGTACGGAAGGTTGAGCTGACAGCTATTTCGAGACTACCACATTATTTAGGAACTTTGTTAAAGTAACGCTCAATACATTCTTTTACGTATTCAGTATTTTGAACATAAAACAGTTTACACGTATAATCTTCGATGTATTTTAACATAAAGTCCTTAATTATTGACTAAAAGATTTCTATTAAATTAAAAAAAATATGAATAACACTCAATAATTTTTTTTCGAATATAAACCATGATTGATTATTGAAACCTTTTCCAATATAATAATATTTAACAAAGTTCACAAAACTTATAAATATTTAGAATGACAAACCTAACATGTTACTTCAGTATATGTTTTTAAGGCAATTTCAGCAATTAAGCCTAGTAATGAAGCATACTAAACAAGAGTAACCCTCAATACACACACCTGCGGACAATAACTATTTATCAAAATAAAAAAAAGATTATAATTCCTAGTATTTTTATATCTTTTTTTTTATATCTTCACAAAAAACAGCATTAGCATCTCATTGTTCTATGTTAAGACATTATCTAGATTTTGAGAATGTCTTAGTATTAAACACAGAAAATAATTACAAAAGAAGATATATGTATGTTAGAGATGCTACAAATTATTAATACACCCGTAGACCGTAGAATAAACTTTAAAGCAGATACTGATTAGCGTTGCTCATAATTAAAGACATTTAATATCAAAATTCACTAACAATCAGACATGTTCTGAAAATCACATAGCTTCAAATCACATGTGATTTTAAAATCGATCATGGTCATGCAGATATATTTTCACTCTTTTTTTTAATTTTTCTATTGTGTAAAGCATCAAATATCATTTCTAAAAGAAAATCATCGTATATGATTTTAAAAACGTCTGCAGGACCATTCTTAATTTTAAAATCACATGTGATTTAAAACCATGTGATTTTCAGAACATGCCTGATAAATAGACTGTTCCTAGTATTAAGCATATATAAATACGTAGATTTTCAACTCTCAGCCTGTCTATAAAAAATTGACAACTCTCTTACACGTATAGGTCTTGTGTATTCAACAACCTTGAGAAAGGCAATTCAACACACATTGGAGAGCGTAATTTTTTCACTTGAAAATGCTGTAAAATGTATCTCTTTTGCACACACACACAAACACTTTTTTCACTTTATTTAATTTTTTTATTTATTTTGGTATAAATTTTATGTTTCTTCTTGCTGTAATTTTAAAATATTTTTTTAATTTTGTTGACAATTGTCTGTTGAGATTTATCAAAGTTTTTAACCATTTTTTTTCATTCACCAGTATTGCATTTTTGTTACTATTTGGGATAATTTTTTTTGTACCAAATAGAAAAATTGCAAAAAAATGTTTAGCCAATTGAAATTTTTTGAGCTCAAATACATTAAAAATGATTGTAAACTCATATTTTCATTAATTAATGCAAAACTTATTGTATAAACAACAAAAAATTCGTGTTTAAAAAATATAAGTTCTAATAATACATTCTTAGACTTAGTTTTTTTTTCACAGCCGACTTAGGTTTCTGACAACTATTTGCGAGCAGTCAGGCTTCTATGTTTTTATGGTATTAAGGTTTTTGTTGTCTTTGAAAATTTTTTCAATTTTCACTTCCTATAATTTTTCATATATTTTCTTTTTGTGACACTTTGTATTGTTAATATTTTTTATTCGATTAATTATTAAAAATATTTATCCCTGAAGAAGTTACACTAAGTGTAACGAAATATTGGAATAATTAAATAAATTTTTGTAAAAAAAAACTGGCCTAGTGCTTAATATTCGATACAAAAATAGTTTTTTTCATAATATTTTAAATCACGAAAAATCAGATTTCATTTTTAAATTTAGGCGTTCATTCTATGAAATATTTTGCTGCACTTTCAGCGGATACGAAAAAAGCATTGTAAGTAACAATCACCCTCATTCATATTAATTGATCGATTATGATTGGCAACCGAACTTCAGTTAGGTTGCCAGTTGTCACAAACGGCATTACGGATAGCCACTGACAACTGAGAACTCTTAATTTCAGTTACTATTTAGTGATTTTCTAGCATCCACAAATTTCCAGTTGCCAACAGGCAACGCAACTGAAGTTCGGTTGCTATCGATAATCGACCCATTAGTTTGTCTTAGCTTAACACTTCGAAAGGGTAGGTCATTCGTGCTACAGCAGTCTATTTGGAATTCCCTTCCGCTCTATTTTTAAATACTGACAGATTCTTTTTCCAAATTCCTGGTAACGAGAAAACTTTTTGAAACAATACGAATTATTTTCTTCTTTAAAATGATGGCTTCAGTTTGAAATTATTAAGAATGTTTTGCTGTTAAATTTAAAACCAAGTTTAAAGCGATTGGGTATTTTCACATAACTCACTTATCAATAATAAGTTGCAATATTCTATTGTCATACACGTTTATCATGCATCTACATTATTTTTTTTTTTATTATATAAGCAAAAATAAATAACATTAGTGTTCAGCAGACCGTTATTATTGTCATCATCATATTAAATTATAAACTGTAAAAAAATACAGACATGAAAAAATGAGGAATAAAATATTAAACAGTGGTCAAGTTCCGCTAAATTTTTCAACAGTTTGTATTCAAAATCAAATCAATATAATTCTCATAAAAAAATGGCTACTAAACTGGCGTATGGGCGTGGCACTGCCCACTATTTAATCGTAGTGCTATACATATTATTACATTATGTACTAGCGTCATTAACAGCCAATTCACACGATGAAATTTATGACGCATTTTCTCTCTCTAATCTGATTGTGTTAACGTTTTGTTGTTGTGAATGAGTAAATAGAGCAAAATTTTAGAATAATATATAAAAATGGCATGCAGCTAAAAATCACCGTATGAACGCAAGAGGTTTTTGGTAGCAACTTCGAAAGGGAATTGAGAAAAATAGACGTCATAAATTTCACCAAGTAATCTGGGTGTAACTTATCTATTTTATTGTCTATTTTAATTTATGGACAATGCCGTGCTTGAAATACATACGAAGACGCCAATTTTTAATCTTGCTGACCGCTCTTGATTCTCGTCATTTGCTTTATAGGCAACGTCTCAACTAGTTTAGCCAACAGCACTGTCAAAACAATGTGTCTATGAGTGTATAATAATAAGAAAGAGTACAACAGCAACAACAAATATAAATAACTATTTTTGTTGTTCGCTTTTGGCTGCCAACTGTTTAAATAAATAAAGACATGTTTAAAAAAAATATGTATGCGATTTAATTATTTCATAAATTTAATGAAACTTTTCATTAAATCAATGAAATGCATTTCATTGAAATTATGACATTTTAGAACATACAATTCTTAATTTTTTTTATAATTTTTTGATAGTATGTATTTAAAGAATTTTAAGTACATATCAATTAAAATATTTTGGCCAAACTTAAAGGGTTTTCCATAAATCGGCGAAATGTTGCTGTCATAAATCCAATGATATTTTGTAACGAAACTATGAAAGTTAATGAAGCAATTCTAATGAAATTCTTTCATCATATTTGTGCAATTTCATTAGAATTGGGAAGTATTTCATTAGATTTGTGAAAAAGATCCAACGAAATGGTTTCATTGGATTTATGAAACGAAATTCGTAATTGTAATCATTTGTAAATTTTGCTTGTTGTAAACATAAAACTACTATTCTAGAACTCTAATACAAATCATATTTTCAAAAATTTTCAAAGTAACGTTCAATACATGTTTGTATGAATACATAAAACAATGCCATAAACATTTTTGTTCAAATAAATGAACAATACAAATATTCACACACTGGTATTCGTAATTACAGACGGTAAAACATACTAGAGTACAGAAAATCAAGAAGCTTAACAAAAGACATAAATGAAAAATAGTGAATATCAATAAGTATAAAATGAAAAAAGCTGAAAAACAACGCTTAGAGTGACAACATGAATTGATTAAAGGTAAAAAATTTTTAACTACTTGACTGAAAACTTGCGACATTATTCGAGTGTTCTAAGCGGTAAAAAGCTCTGATGAGTAGACCGGTGGGTCTCGACACATTTAAGTTCAACCCTCCGTGCAGTCAGATTTTCCTCTTTCTACATGCTTTACATTTTTTCTTTAATTAAAAATATAATTTAATTGAAAAATTAACTTAAAAGCGAACCTAAGCCACAATAATAATTATTTTTTTTTTGATTTAACCCATGCAGTTCGACTAAAATTCATTACTTAATTATTGTTTTAAATAATCCAAGTAAAGCAAACACTACTGCTTACCAAAAAAAATTAAATTTTAGGCTTACGAAAAACTAATAAAAATTACGAATGAATATCCTTATTTTTTATATGACTTATTAAAACTATTTAATATTTATTTTTAGCCAGCAACTAATAATATAAAATTAAAAAAACGTATCTTTAAATAAATTCGAATCTCTTTGAAAACACTAAGCCACTGTCCTTTTAGCTAATGATTTAGCTGCATGGTTAGATAAATAGTTAAACGGGTACTACAGCTTCATCAGTTGTTTGTTTATCTGTTGCCTTCCAGAGTTATGATACATATGTTTAAACTAAAGTATGCATGTTTATTTATTACGTATTTTATACAATATACAGCTATTTATGAACACATACCATAAATAGGACAAAAAGAGAGTGAGAGAGAGAGAGAGAGAAAGAGAAAAATAAAAGATTTCTTTTTAAGTCTTTCTACTTTATTAAAACGGTAAGCAAATACTAGTGTAGTACTACCAACATGGATGTGCATTGTTTAACAGGATCAAAAGTACGGTTCTGTCCGGCCACTAGTATGTGGCAAAGGTACCACTTTGTGTCTGCTCAATTTTTTATCTTTTTTCCATTTTAACCCCTGGTATCTTTCCCTTTTTTTTGTAAAATTGTTTGTCCCCATCCTTATAGAAATTATTAGACTCATATGTCAATATTCTGTTGTGACATGCTGTTGTGTTCAGTTTTAGTTTTTCTTCGTATGGCTTTCTTTTCATTTTTATTTTGTTCGCCATTATTTTTGCTTTGGCACAAAGCTTTATCTTTTACTCTTTCTTTTTTGCAAGCACAAAGTATTTGTTAGAATTGTTAAATTTAGCGTAAAAAGAATAAAAGAGGAAAAAAAGTAAACTAAATTTCAAAATAATGTGCTGCTTATAAATCTGGTGTTTATTTAAGCTAAATGGATAAAATAAATTAAAAGAAAGGAATTCTTAAATTTATTAAAAATAGATTTAGTTAAATAAATTAGCGTGCTTAGGCGGGTTAAAGAATAACATTAAATATAAAAGAAATAAGAAAATATTTCTATTAAGTGTTAATTTTTTATATTTTTAAGCAATAAACTGCACTAAGGCATAAGCAAATTAAAATACTAGACTATTGATTTTTGTTGGTAGTCTTCAGAAATGTGTTTAATATTACAATTTTACAGAAATTATAAAAAGATAATATTAATCATACGCACCGAATCGTGTGGCAAAATCCTTTTATTTTCATATAATTTTAATAACCTGCTTCAACACAAAAGGTTTTCATATTAAAATCGTCGAAAACAACGTTAACTTAACATTTTTCGGTTGTGATTTTGCTTCATAGGTGTTTATTGTTAATTCAACATGATTTTACAATAAGCTTTAAAGAACATTTTTCCTTTTGAAATACCTATATTTCATGTTGATTTAATATTCCAGTAATGTTAAATCAAAATCAAGTTTATACTGAAATAATACGAAGAATCATGTAAAAATAACGTGAATTTGATACTGAAATAAGACGAAGAATCATGTTGAATCAAAGTTATTTCTAGTTAAAACAATGTGAATTTAATACTGAAACAACACGAATCATGTTGAATCAAACTTGTAGCAAGTTGAAACAATTGGAATTTCATATTGAAATAAACACGAAGAATCATGTTGAATCAAAGTCATTTCAACTTGAAAACTCATGAATTTTATATTGAAACGATACGAAGAATGATGTTCAATCAAAGTTGTTTCAAGTCGAAATAACGCGAATTTTTTATTGAAACGACACGAAAAATCGCGTTAAATCAAATTTATTTGACGTTAAAACAACGTGAGTTTGATATTGAAATAACACGAAGAATCACGTTGAAGCAAAGTTAGTTGAAGCAATGTGAATTTGATATTGAAACAACAAGAAGAATCATCATGAATAAAATTTATTTCAAGTTGAAACAACGTGAATTTGTTATTGAAACAACATGAAGAATCGTCATGAATAAAATTTATTTCAAGTTGAAACAACGTAAATTCGATATTGAAACATAACAAAGAATCATGTTGAATTAAAGTTATTTCAGGTTGAAACAACATGAATTTAATATTGACTCTATACGAAGAATCATGTTGAATCATAGTTATATCCAGTTGAAACAATTTGAATTTGATTATTTATTTTACTTACTTTTATTAATTATTTTACTTACGTGATGTCTATTAGCGTTGGCATCAGAAAAATTCGTGTTGTAGTAGTTGGCTATCCCAGCCAAGAACTTCATTTTAGTGCAACATGATTTAATTGCTGATTTAACATAAAATTTATTTGAAATTTAAGTTATAGTCATGCTGTTTTAAAATGAAATCTAACGTTAATAACAGTGTTGTTTTAACAGTGAAAAATATTAAATTAAAATATTTAAGCTTAGATTAATAATTTTCCGTTTAAAATTAATATTAAACGATAGTAATTTTAAGACAGCAGCAGGAAATTTTCGCTAATAGTGCGAAGTTTGTCGGGTAATTGTCGGCTATTTACTTTTACACAATACGATCATCAAAATAAACAAGAAGTCATACAAATAAAAACTAACGCACTTAAACAAAAAATTATTTCTGATAAATTTAATATGATTTTCCATCAGCATTGCGAGATGTTGATTTTACATTGGTATTTCTTTCTGTGTGTATATTTTAGGTAAATTGTTGGAAAACTTAATTAAGGTTTATTTAGCTAAATTTAAGATTTGGATTTGTTTGTGTTCTTTTTAAGATTTCCTAGAAAGTTTTTAGATATAGTTTTTTAGCACAAACAGAAGAATGCTTTGGCATTTTTCTTTGGTTTCCTCAGAACTTCATCATTTATAAAAGAGTATCTGTCATAATATTCTCAATGCTTTGAATTTTAAATTTTATACATTTTGTCCTTTCAGCCGTATGTTCGTCAATCTGTTCTAATAGCGGTTTTTTTATAATTTTTTCTTTTTGTCCAACTTTTGGGTTTATATGAATTAAATTTTTCGTTATTTCTGTATAAAAGAAAAATCACTTTTGTGCTCTAAGTATTGTTGTGTGTTAATTGTCAAACAGGAAATAGAGTAAGTGTAAACGAAATCGATAGTTTAAAAGACTTTTTGACATGACATTTGTGTTAAAAAAAAGGACACGATACAAAACAGTACAATTTTCTATATCTTAAACATAATGTTCACATTTCTCTATAGTGTGATAGTTTTGTTATTTCTTTATTTATTTATTTATTTATTTATTTTTTGTCTTAGTGACCATTGACAATTGAAACTTTTGACATTTTGCAAACGTGACAGTTGTCATAAAGACAAGAAAGGTATAGAAGATAAATGAAATTACAATCGAAATATTTAATTTATAAAAAAAGGAAATAATAGTTCGACACAAACACTCTAGTCAGGAGTCTGAGGGGAAAATTAAAAATGTCAAAAATCATTGAAATGGGAAATGTGTTTAAAACTTCTTTAGAATTTTGCTAGTCAATAAATGAAAAGAAAAAGCTTTGACTGCTTAATTTAGGTTTGAATTGTATTTTTTTAAATAAAATTTCTATACAAAAATGTTCTTAAAATACTTTTCAAATACAAATAAAACTTTTTTAAAAGTATTTAAGAAAATTCTTAAATCAGCCCATCCATAATACAATATTATTGCATATGTGATAGTACATATTATTGTTGTTATGCAATAAAAGGCACAATATTTACAAAAAAAGTATTGCAAAATTTTTCTGACAGTGATAAAATAATCATAACACTTAACCATTTTGTCACCATATTACACAATTTTCTTGATTGTACAATAAAAATAAAAAATCTTTTGATTTTTTTTTTTCTTTTTTTTTTCTTTTCTTTTGATTTTTCCCAACATATTGCAAAACCTTCGACTATGGCATACACATTGGCGATATCATTGTACAATACGAAAAATTTCACAATTATATCAGAGTTGCTAGTTTTATTTCATACCTTATACCCAATTTGCGATTTTTTGTCCCCAAAAATCCCAAAAATAGCTCTCTTCTCATCCCCAAAGATACCCACAGCACCTTAACTAGAAAATCATATTATTTCAAAGAAAATATATGCGCAAATTTACTTATTTAATTAAATCCATTTATACTGAATATTTTAAAACTAATTTTTTTACATATACCCAGCGGTAAATATATATATATAAATGTATATTTTTTATATGCGGTCATTGCGGACCAAGGACTTCCTCGACCTAATGCTCTGCAGGTCTGATTGAAGTCATTTTTGCAGTTCGTACGGCCTGGTCTGTGAAAGATCAAATGGAGACACATTTTTTTATCTGTGTTCTTTTATAGCGGCTTCTATATTTTTGGTTATTTGATTTTTTATTTCGAACTCCTTATTTACATCAAAAGTAATTTTTTATATATATGAGGCTAAATTTCGCGTATTTACTAAGAAGGCATTGTACATGATGTAGTAGCTGCAAAATAAACGACATAATAGCAGCACGTATAATGCCTCTTATACGTAAATTTCAATCTTATATACAAATTATTTGCGAAAAAAGAATACGAGAATGTTTGTTGTCGTCTTGTACAGTGTTATTTGTATTTTGTCATGCACTGTGTTATATATAGTCAAATAAATACACTGTGCTTGAATTTACAACTTAGTTTCTTTAACAAACTGGGGGCACCATCCTCAAATTACATAATTCGAGTACGCTGATTTCATAGTGCTATTAATCATACGCCTAGTATCAAGGAATATATTAAAAATGTCCCAGCCCCTATTTTGGCAATTGTATCTCTCATATTTAAGCAAGCTGTTTTCTTTTCAGTACTTCTAAGACTTATTAAGTTTACCCTCTCGCACGTATAACACTCTCATTTTATTACTGCATTTTTAAAGTCTTTAGAAAAGTTTAAGATATCTTTTCTTATTTTTGGTTTCCTTAACTTGGCTTTTGTTAAAAAAAATTGCTTTCAAGCTTTAGCTTCATTTTTCTATGCCTATCTTTGTCGTGTTTTTCCCCCCAACATGCTTGACTTCCTGTAAAAACAACGACGAAAAATTTTTTCTTTTCTGTTTAGTTGTACTATTAGCCTAAAGGATTAGTTTCGAGGTCCTTTAACAGCAACAAAAACTAACAGACATACATGAAAAACTATTAAAGGGAAGTGCAATAAGGTCTGAGAGAAAGCAATTTCTGATATAACTACGAGTTCAAATAACGTTTTTTTAAACGACTTAAAAAATGGAGGCTATCAATTCGTCATATATTTTTTGTGCCATTTTATAAACTGATTCCGGACTTTTTTTTTCTCTATTTTTGAAAGGATGTTCTTCTTACGTTGGAAAGTGGGCAGCATCATGCCCATACAATGTAAATACACATTCTTTGTGAAAAACATCTACTTAATCGATTTCTATGAAACTTTTGCACTTGATTTAAGCGATTCTAATTCCACTTGGGTCCTATAAAAATGGTCCCTTTGTGATACCTGTAAAGAAAAAGAAAAAGAAGGGGAACAGGACAGAATATTATATAGGATGAAAAGAGAGAAGTTGATAAAGAGATTAGAAGATAGTTAGAAGAGAAGAGTAAGGGCTTAGGCGTATGGAGTTCCGTGCTGGAAGGCTCGTTTGTGTACTAAAACGCCATTTGGTTAGTCAGCTAGTGAACCACCCACTGCTTCTGATGAAATAACTTATGTTCTTGAGCTCCATTTCTGAAAACTCAGAAAGGCTACCGAAGAATCTATTGCCCAGAAGGGGAAGGCGGTGGTCCTCCAGAGCTGGGAAAAGGAATAAAAGGTGCATTATATTCTCTTCTTCTTCTACGTCATTACAGCTTGAGCAGTAATCCTTGTAGGGGAGACCCAGACGTCTAGCGTGGGTTCCAAAGGTACAGTACCCCGTGACCGTGGCCATGAGGTTGAGCAGGTGTGGTTTTGTGAAATTTAGAAATTGCTTAATTCTGTTTGAGTCAAGGCGAGTCCAGATTTTTCTCGCAGTAGAGCAGGTTGGTTCATTGTACTATCTGGTTTGAGCCAACTGCGTTCTTCTCCAGCAAGATGACAGTAGTACACCACAGAGACTAAAAATATCGACATCCGGAAGCAAGGCTCCCCTCTTAGCCAGATCATCCGCAATGATGTTGCCTGAAACGGACTCGTGTCCGCGTACCCATTTGAGGGTGATGTCTAAATTGCTCGCCATCGTGTTAAGTGCTGTGCGGCATTTATTTTTAATCTAATCTTTTACATATTTTAAACTATAAAATTGCAAGTAATTTACTTTTTTCCTCACACAATATTTACGCCATACTATTGTTGAAGTTTTGTGTTTCAAAAATTTACTAAAACAAACGCTATATTTATAGGCTCTATAACACAAACCATTTTTTCCATTTTTTTTTTGTGCGGCCATCAGTCATTTTATCCCAGTCATTCACTCATTCATTCATGCATTCACTCATTCGCCAATGTTGTTGGGCATGAAATTGTATTAAAAATGACAGCAAATTTTTTGTACATACATATTTTCCCCCTGGGTTTTATCCAAGAAAGAGAGAGAGAGATGGGTGTGTGCTTGTTAGCTGGGCGGCTTGTTATTGGAGTTAAAAACGATATTATTTTTCCCTTGGTTTTTGTCACAAATTTTTTGCTTGATTCTTTTTTTAACCATTTCTTTTATATACGGCATCCCCATTCATGTGCATTTTAAAGTGTTGTGACCCCAAACGTCAGCAGGGAAACAATGAGATAAAGTGTTTTATTGTTGGGAAGCTGTTCACTGCAACTCTATTCTTTCTTGCCTCACTTTTCACCTGCCTGTCCGAGTTGAGTTTTTTGTTCTATAAAGAAAACTGTAGGAGAGAAAGTGTGTATTACAAGCAGGGGTGCCAGATAATTTTGATGAAAAATCGGCATATTTTCCAAAAAAAAAAAAAATCGGCATTAGTTTAACAAAAATCGGCAAAAAACAAAACCGGCAATTTAAAAATAGCCATTTTGAATACAATAAAATATTTTGCTGTTAACAAAAAAATAACAAAACAGCACAATTCAGTATTAACTATTGCTTGCAACATATCAAATAATATAAAAATCAAGAAAAATGAAATAGAAAAAGATATTTCAATTAAATTTCTTTGGTCAAAAAACCCTTGGTCCGAAGTGTGTCAGAAAGTCTGCACAAGTTACCGAATTCGTATCCGAAGTCGGTCAGAAAACGTACCGATAATCAGAATTTTTCTAAAAATTCGAAACGAATTTTCGACACGTCTGAACAATGACAGAAAAGTGTTTGAGAAAGGCTGACTTCCAAAACGTCAGTTGCTTTGTATTCGAACAATGTATAGTGTTTCATATCGTCGCAGTACAAAACATTGACAGTGCATATCTTTTCATAACGTCGTCGACAAGTGGCAGAAACGCCGTAAATGAGTAATGATGGTATTGGTTTCAAAGTTGATGCAATGTTTAGCAACTTCGCATACATACACGATATAAATACCGCAGCAGAACTGTATACAAACGTTGTATTGATACGTTTTGGAAGTCAGCCAAACATCAGAGAGATTGGAGAAAAACATCGCTAAAATTTTAAATTTATCACAAATGTCGTAAAAGATTCACCCATATGATCCGAATGTTGTAAGACTTCTTTTGCTCTTTCTGCAATACATTTCTCTGCTGCCAATGGCAGCAAGTAACCATATATTATAATCTGAAAAACTCAAGTATTTATGCACAAACTCTAACGAGATAAATGAGAACTATTACGAAAACTTAAATTAGAAATTATGCAGAAGTGACTGTTAAATGTCGTAACACAGAGATCAGAAAATGTGCAGAATATTCGGTTAAAAGTATTAAAGGAAATTAAATTGCCTTCGAATAATGTGCAGACTAGTCTGATATTAGTCGGAAAATATTTCACAAAAATTGCAGAAACGTCGTGTCAGGAAACTGCCAAAAGCCTCAGGGCATTTTACACAAATTGATTGATTGTCTGGTAAAGTCGAAGATTTCATCTGACGTTAGGCAGTCGGCAAAAAATTTTTCTTGGGTAATTATAAATAAACCTAACCCTTTTTCTGTTTAGTAGAAGCGCCGACTTATTAAGAATTGTCTATTTTTAATGTAACAGGTATTCCAGTATTGCCCAAAATTAATAAATTATACTAAAAGAAACAAAGTTAACGTGTCTTAAGTGTTTATCTAAAAATCGGAATTTTTGGGGCGAAAATCGGCAAATCGGCGCTTTGGTAATTTTAAAGTAAAAAATCGGCAAAATGGCGATAAATCGGCAAATATGGCAGGCCTGATTACAAGCAGGAAAATTGAGTAAAACGAAACATGGTTGGATAGGTGGCTATTATTATAGTTCAATACTTTCCTTAAAGATTTTTAAATAATGATATTACGTTTCTAGAGTACGAACGAATGAAACTAAACGGGAAACACAGGACGCTGCGACCGAAGTAGATCTATTGTATCCCTTGCCAGGTGCTAGAGCACCTTACCTAGACGTACTCTTCTGAGGAATCTCAAGACTGCCAGTGGGTCTAGTGTTGGCAGTTCCCAATCCTCCAATAGGTGCTTGCCCAATTGGCTATATCTTTTGTGGCATAGAGCTTCACAATCCTTCAGAATATGCTCTGGAGTTTCATCGTCATAATCACAGAATCTGCACAGTCTGTTACTCTCAATGCCAAGTCTGTTGAGGTGTTTTCTCAGTCTGCAATGGTTTGTGAGGAAACCTGTGAGCATTCTTAGATTGCTTTTAGTCAGCGAAATGAGAGCTATGAAACAATTTTGGTTGTACGTTCCAATCATTAGCTTTGTATGCCTCAATTCAGGGAGATTGAACCAGAAGTGTTCCCTAGTACTTTTGATTTCCATCGATATATCTTCCTGGATTTTATCCAATTCAAGTCCGCAAAACGGTTCTGGTCCGACCATGGGTGTACTAGCTGGCGTTTCCTACCACCCCGGCATGTGCAGGAACCCAGCAGAGTGTGACCTTATTCATGTTGCTTAGCTGATTTAACTTAATGCGGCATTCCCAAGCTGACTCAGAGGTAGACTCTTATGAGCTCAGTGCATTGATGGCATCCTGACTATCCGAGCAGATAGCTATTTAGCTATTTCTCTCTGTCGGTATCTCCTGTCAATATTAAATTGTGAGCATCTCTCATTGGCATAAACTTCCGATTGAAAAACGGTAGGAGCTATTCCCAAGGGCTCGTGGTAGCTAGTCCTTGGTTCAACAACTCCCACACCAGAGCCTCCCGGCGTTTCTAGAGTAAGGCTACGTTCAGAGCTATAAAATATTTGATGACATAAGCGTAATCATTATCTATCAATCTAGGAAAATATTTTTAAAATGAGCATGTTTTTATTTGGTAAAAAATTCGATAATACAAAACAGGATTGTCTTTTACCGTTTCAGTTGTCGGACATACACATGAAATATTAAAGAAACGTTTGTCAAAAAATAGTGATTACGCATATTTCGTCAAATATTTGATAGATGCGAACGTAGTTTTTATATATTTTGTAAGACTTTCTTAGAAAAATTTTGATATTTTCAAAAACAAACGATTTTTCTAAGGGCCACTACACCTTCTCATCTACTTTCGCCGCTGCAACATTCACTTTGTATTTCTTCCCTCAATCGGGCGCCCAAAAGCCCTTTTTATCTATTCATGTAGGTGAACTTTGCAACAACTATTTATCGCTTTCTTTTTTTAAGAAATAAAAAATACTTCCTTTATTTGTTTTATCTTGCTTGTTTCTTCCCCAGTTTGTACTCATAGTAAATCATTATCTTTCTCTCTGTACATTTCCTTAAGCAGCCATGCTTTCCAATACTACAATAGCATACTTTGTCTCTAATTGGCTTTGTAGTAAAATTTTCTTTGATGGACTTTTTTTTCGCAAGAGCTTTTGTGCAAATAGGGGTCAACAACTTTACTATCATTAACGTGTTGTTTGCTGTTGTATGTCATTGTTTGTATTAACGTTTCATATATCTCTAGCCAAACATCAAATGCTTGGCAACAATTATGTACATATTTAAATGTCAAATAAAAGTAATATTTCTTACAATTTTTCATATGTCAAAAGGAAAAAAAAACTTTAATTGAAAGAAAATTATCATGTACTGTATCCCAGCAAAAACTTTTGTCATTTTTGTAATCGGTAGTATTTTATTAATGGGTTACAAAGTAATGAATGCTACATATTTATCTTATTACTATGATTCAAATTAGATCTACTACCTAGTTTTTAATAAAATTAGTACGTATTTTTCTCATTATCTGAAAGTAGTTTCAATTTGTTGATATCTATTAATAAAATAAGTAGACATCCTCTTTTTAAGTCAACGTATGTTTGTATATGAAAACTAATTTTTGTCGCTTAAGCTTTCATGCAAATGCATGTTTTTTATGGTGATAGATAAAGAGGTATTGGCTAATTATCTATGCGAATCATCAAATTTTAAGTAGTTTGGCATTGATTTGTAGTTGCATATTTGTGCATATTTTGGTGGTAAGTGCATATTTTTGCATATTTCGGCAATATATGGATATTTTTTAAGTTATAAAAATTTTTTTAATGCATACTTCTCAATTTTTGAAAAAAAAAAATATGAATAGGCTGATTATGGATGGCAACTGAGGCTCAGTTGGGTTGCAAGTGGCTGAAAATGATATTACTGATGGACACTGGCAAGTGAGAGCTGTCAATTTCAATTGGAATTTAGTGTCTGGAAGTTAATGGTTGCTAGCATTAATTTTCAGTTGCCGAAAGGTAACGCAACTAAAGTTCGTTCGGTTGCATTAAATAATAGACCCAATTATGTATGTATGTTATTTATAAGCATTTTTAAGCGCTTAAAATCAATT
The DNA here is from genome assembly GCA_956483635.1 of Panzeria rudis. Classification (NCBI taxonomy): domain Eukaryota; kingdom Metazoa; phylum Arthropoda; class Insecta; order Diptera; family Tachinidae; genus Panzeria; species Panzeria rudis. The sequence goes on from OY101449.1 coordinate 13,095,609, forward strand.
TTTAGCTGCATGAAACTCCGAACCCAGCTTATAAGTCAATAATAACCCAGTGGGTAAGCTGGGCAAAAAAATAAAGGAATTTAAAATACAAATAAAATAATGTGTATAAAATTTTTTTAATATGAATTTATTTATTTGACTACTTATTTTTTAGCTTCAAGTAAGCCAAATAGTATAAAGTTAATTGCTGTGAAATTTGAATACATTTGTGAGGGGTACCCCTTATTTTTTGGACTTCTGCAACAAAAATAAGTATTTATCGAGTCAAATTGTTGGTAATTACGACTTAAATCCTCATATACTTTTTTGCAAGGTTGGCAACCGAAACAAATAACACTATCGGCATTGGTAATAAAATTTTATTTCTGCATCGGTATTTGCGTTGTACCGGTTTCGGTACCGGTATTACCGATAACCGATACCGATAACTCTCAAATACCGATTGCGAAATAAAAATGTGGTTTCAATATCGACATGTTATTCGTTTCGTTTGCCAACCTTGCCTTTTTGCCTACCAGTAAGCAAACTTGTTGCTGGGATGTTTCATATAATTTCTTATTCTACTTTAACGCCTTATAGCAGAGCTCCTGTAAAATCTAAAGACATCTTGATCAAACTTTATGTAAATTTTTTATTTAAATTAGATTTTAGTTTGTTAACTTGTGGCCTGTCCCAGTATGCCGAAAGTTATCGTTCGCTGGATCTCTACGAACAATTTTATGTATCTATTTATTTATTTACTAAATTAATAAATAAATAAAATTGATTGCGCACTGTGCAAAACAAACAAAATTTTGAACACTATTCTTCGTGTTGTTTCCATATCAAATTCTCGTTGTTGCAACTTGAAATAAATTTGATTCAAAATAACTCTTCATATCACTTCAATATCAATTTCACCTTGTTTCAACTGGAAATAGCTTTTATTCAGCATGATTCTTCGTATTATGTCATTATAAACTTAATTTTAATTTAAATGTACTAGAATAAATATAATTTGAAGTTTATTGTAAAATCATGTAGAACTAGCAAGGAACACCTTTGAAGCAAAATCACCGAAAAATATTAAATTAGCCTTGTTTTTGGTGATTTTAACATGAAAATTTTCTTTGTGAAATGAGAAAAGCTTAAAAACAGTTGAACATGCTAAGAAAAGACAGTTAGTGAGCTTCTGAACATTTAGAAAAAGTAAATTAATGGTGCGAATCGCCGCGAGGTGGCGACCGTCTGTTAATTGAGCTTACTACGCTATGATGTTGTTGCTGCCGTCGCTGGCAGTATGGGTAACTGGCTCTGATGAGTAGACTGAAGTAGTCTCGAAAAAAAAATTTGATCGAAAGATTAAATTGAAAATCAACTTAAGCCAAACTAATTAAATAACTGCGGATTTTCTATGTGTATACATCTGCATCATTTGATTTTTAATAAGTAATTGTCACTAAAATACCTCTGTTAGCGTAGGAAAAACGATAGGATTCCTTTGTCACCCTTTGGATACGAAGCCGTAAAAATTAAAAAAAAGCTTATTCATTGAAATTAAAATTTTTCCATTTTCGTGTCCAACTGTATGGGTTCAAATCCAAAGAAGTTTAATTAATTTGGGCTTGAGTTTGGTTTTAATAAAATTTTTCAATTAAATTATAAATATATATTTTTTTGAGATAAATGAGAAGCATGTAAAAAAAGAAAATTTTGATTGAGCGTAAGGTTGAAGTGACATGTTTCGAGACTACCGGTCTTCTCATCAGATTTGTTTACCGCTTGGACAAAACGACACAAGACATAAAGAAAAAAGTGAATATCAATAGCTATCAAATGAAATAAGAGCAACAGTATGAGTTGATTAAAGGTAAATGATATTCAACTCTTGACTGCAAACCCCCGACGAGTGATCTAAGCGGTAAAGAACTCTGGCGAGAAGACCGTGATTTCTTGTCAGTTCAACCCTCGGCGCAGTCAAATATTTCTTTGTATAAATGCTTCACATATATCTCTAAATAAAAATATAATTTAATTGAAAAATTAAATTAAAACCGAAATCAAGCCAAAATAATTCAATTTTATTAAATTTTTACTTTTTTTATGATGCTCTCTCTAACTACAAAAAAAGTCGAAAGATTCCAGTAGTCATTTTTTTTGTTGCTTGGTGTTATCTTCGTGAAATACGAGAATTCGTCACATTTAGTATGTAGAATTTACTTATTTATGTCTATTAAATATTTTCTTACTATAATTTCTGAAATTCAAATCAGTTTAAATTTAAGCTTGTTTTTGAAATTTTAATCCTCATTAATGCAACACTCGTATAATATTACTTTTAAAAAGCTGCCTTGTGTTCTTGCTTTTCTTTTAATGCGTGTGCACGTGTGGGTGTGTGTGTGTCTGTTTAAGTGGGTGTATATATATATATGTCTGTGTATGAGTGTTGATTTCCTTTATACTTATCATCTTTTAAGTAACACTTCCTGTATGTGATGTTGCATATTAAAATCTCATATAAAAAAAACCAAAGATTGAATGTGTTGCTGAAAATAAGCAGTAGCAATAGAAGCAGCAACAGCCACCAACAGAGCAGGCCTGTTGTCAAGCACCTATGGAGGTTATTATTTGTTTTTATTTTTTATTTCTTGTCTCTCTCTTGTTATTCTTGTTGTACTATTCAGAAAGCACAGTAGGCTTTAGAACAAGCACCGTTGACAAAAAAAAAAACATCACAAAAGGATTATTTCATAAACCAACATATAAAATATTTATAAATACATACTATTTTTTATGGGATTTTTGTTGTTGTTAAATAATGAAGGTGCTTGCATGTGGTTTTGCGTGCTGGCAAAAGAGTTTCGTTTATAATGCTGCTGGTAACGACTATTTTAGTGTTTGTTTTACTTTTCGCTTTCGGTTCATACTGGTGGACATTTAGTTGTTAAAATGATTCTTTTTTATAATTCATATACGGCTTAATACACAAAAACCCTTATTTATTATGAATGATGAAATATGAAATAAACAATTTTAGAGAACAAAACGTCAACAATTTAACAACATGATTGTTGTTTAAACACCACTCACTGCTAGGGATTTTTGTTTCTTTGCTGCTACAAAAAAGAGACCGCCGTTGCAATATAAACCAGCAACAAAAAGTTCTAAAAAAAACGAGATCTAAACGAGAGTGAATAAAAAAAATAAAATCATGTTACGTAAAGAAAAGCAAGTGCTTGACAACAAACTTAAAAATTCAGCAGGACTAGAAGGCAACAAAAAGTCACATAAAATAGTGAACGAAATAATAGCACTCGTGAATGCTAGCGAGCATATTTGGGCAGCATAAAATGAAAGTTTTCTGAATCATTCAAATTTACAGTCCTTAGCTAACTAATAACGGTGGTATAACAAATGATATTTATAAGAAAAATCTTTAGTTAAACTATGGGCAATAGTTAACAACAGACTGTGAGTTTGGCCCTAAATGAACCAATTCATTAGGTTCGATTTACTTAGTGTAAAGTACAACAGCTGACTAAAGGCCGAGACACATAGAATCCGTCATACGTTATACGTCGCCTTTTTCAACTGACAGCTAAGTTAAAATACATGTTTTCTTATGAACTTGATCACATACAGTACTTCTCCGTCAACGCAAAGTACAAAGTTGGCCAACTTTTAACTTTTAACGTACGTTGAGTACTTTGACAACTATTGTTTGATTTGTTCTTTGTTGTGGGTTTGTTTTTCGCTCAAAAATAAAATAATTTAAATTAAAATTTATTCGATTGTATAAAGTATTGGTGCTTTGTTATAAAAAAATAAAGAAATTAAGAATTAAGAAATAAGAATTAAAATAAAGAATTAAAGAAATTAAAATTAATAAATAAATAACAGCTGATTTTCTCTCCGTTAACAAAGTACTCATTGTGCCAATATTATCCGTCATTCCTTTAACGTCAGTTGAAAAAGGCAACGGATGACGTATGACGGATTCTATGTGCCCCGGCCTTTAAGCCTTCATCGTTCATTTCTCTCATTTAATAATGACTGAGCGATGGACCACTGAATAAGCTGTAGCTGAATATATTTTTATTACATTACATATTACTAACTAAGCAAATCAATTAAGTTCTTCGTTCGTCAAACTGTCAAACTCTTGTGCAAAAACAAAACTCCTATAAAAAATTTACAAAAGCATAGTTGTGAAAAACAAAACTTATAAAAGATAAACTCCAAAAGCGTCAGATATATTCAATTTACAAACACACTCAATCGTTCAATTGAACTAGGTCGTTTATGACCGGCACAACTCTAGTAACATGAAATGTTTATGTTGCTAAGCGCTTAAATATGCGAATTTCTAGAATTCTCTTTTATTTGACACACACTAAAGAAAGAATTAAAAAAAATTACAAAAAAATTCGGCAGATTTTTAAAAGCTGCACATAATTTTACATGACAACAACAACGACACGAAGAGCAGAACAAACGAAAAAGGGTGGTAATGCGCAAACATTTATTTACCAACGCCAATAGCAGCAAACAAAAGCAATGAAACGCAAAAAAACGTTAAGATTTAAGCTTGCATATGCAGAATGGATTTTATACAGGAAAAATGTGACCAACTACAGCTCCTATATAAAAAATAATCGATTGAACTAAAACTCGAACTGTATTCAGCTGCTGCCAGAATTTTTTAAACCTTAAAATTAATATTAAGACTGATAATATAACTTTTACCTCTGCTATAATGCAAAATATGAGGTTTCAACATACGTAAACTGCTATTCAGCTTCATAAAATCGCTTTACTGCTCAAAACAGTTAGCTGAATAAGCTTAAAATTGTATTTAACAAATGTGTAAAAGATTTAAAGTTTAATTCAGCTAGCTGCATTTGCTTTCTATTACAAGTTGTATGGTTAAATAATATTTGAGTACAATTTTGACAACTGAATAGCCTACAAACAGCTAGCTGAATAAGATAAAAATTTCAATTCAGCAATTTTTAATTTGCTTGGAGTTGAATTCAGCTATCTGAATTGTCTCATTTCAACTATTTATTAAGTTGAGGGACCACCAACTAAAATTCAGCTAGGCGAATTGGCATAAAAATGAAATTCAGCTGGTTTATGTGAATTAAACTTAGGCTTTGAGTTGTTATTTGCAAAAAAGTAATATATCGGAATTTGTTAAATGAAAATACAGCTAACCAATTGCATACAAATCGGTTTAACGTACAAAACAGCTAGCTGAATAAGCTAAAATATCTAATTGAGCATTTTAAAAGCTTAACTTTGTGAGCTGTTTTATTAAATAAATATTAAACAAAATTCAAATAACCGAACACTCTACAAATCGTTTGGCGTACAAAACAGCTAGCTGAATAAGCTATATGTTTCAATTCAGCAATATTTAATTTATTTAAAGGCGAATTCAGCTAGTTGAATTTATTTAAGACTAAAATTAGCTGGTCACATTTTTGACCAAATATCCTTTGTTTCCTCCCGTATATGACAGTGCATATCAGTGATGCCAACTTTCTGGAGCAAAAAGTATAACAAAATGTTAAAAACACACTAAAAAGCGGAATTTCGAGATAAGAGACGCGTAAAAAGCACTAAACGTTTATTTAGTGTTTTGTTGTAAAAATCCTCATTTGTTTTGATCTTTCAAAATGGTGTCCCGGATATTCTGCATATATCTTCAATACTTTCTTAAGTAACCGAAATTGTCCGATCACCATAATTTTATTTGTCAGAAATTTTATTATATTATCTTTCGTATGCTTTATGTGAGAAGCATCTGCTACCACCGCCAGAAATTCAACCTTTAACTTTTTCCAAATCGAAGCTATGCTATTTTATATGTAAATATTTGTAAGAAATTCAGTAAAGTGCAACTTTGGCTCGCACACGAAGGGTTCCGTACGAATACACATACATGTATCCCTTTTCGTTTTTGCCCTTTTTCCACTATGGAAATTTTTTTTTTTGGTTTTGCTTTTTCGTTTAATTTTAGTTTTTTATATATTATTTTTTTCCTTTTTGTGATTTAATTTATTTTTGGCGCTTTTTTATTTTGGTGATTTTTTTTTTGGCGATTTTTCGTTTTTGGCTATTTTTCTTTTTTGTTTTCTTGCCGATTTCTTTAGTTTGACGATTTTTTAATTTAGGCGTTTTTAACGATTTTTTCACTATTGACGATATTTTAAGTTTTAGCGATTTATTCTCGTTTTGGCGCTTTATCAGTTTATGCACTTTTTTCGTTCTGGCGATTTTTTCGGTTTTTGGCGATTTTTTTTTAGTCTTTTTTGCAGTCTTTTAAGTTTTGGTAACTTTTTTGCATTCTAGCGATTTTTTTTACTTTTGGTGTTTTTTACCTTTAAGCGTTTTTTTATTTTGGGAATTTTTCGTTTTGGTTTTTTTTTTTAATTTTGGAATTTTTTTAGTTTTAGCGTTTTTTTTAAATTTCAAGAGTTTGCCTCTTACGTTTTCCAAGATACAGCAATTGCATAAATTACATTGTCAAAATTACCTTAACTTAACCTTTTATTGTATTAAATATCAGTGTTAATTAGTGTAGTCTGTATAATAATACACTAACTTTGTCAATTTCAAGTGTCTGCATATCACATTTTATTTCAAAATGTTTCTCTGCTCGCTTTAGAAGAGAGCCCCCCAAACGTGACTGAGCGCTTTTGTGCATGTGTATGTTTTTCTGCTTTTTATGTGTGTTTGTTGTTCTTTTTGTACACATGTTGGTCTTGCTTCGATCAATGCTGAACATCAAATGAATCGCTTTGTTTGGCCATAGCAACAACAACGAAACAGCCAAACACACAACATCACACATACTTTGTACGAAGTAGCTGACGTATACGTCACCATAACGTCGACTGCGCAAGCCCATGGGCTTGCAAATGAAATTTTGCGTGGCTATGCTGTAGAATGTCCTTTAATTTTTAACTTTCATATACATATTTGTTGTTGTAGCGTCCAAAGTTTTACTTATTCTGTCAAAATTTCAAGTTCGTAGCTCTCACGGCTCTCGAAAAAAACAGGCTGTGACACACAGAGAGACAGACGGGCAGAGTAGCGAACACAATACACTTTTGGTGTACGGAACCCTAAAAATTATAAAATATGGATACATAATTGTAAAAAAACACTAAGTGCAGTGCTGGAAAATTTAAAATGCACCAAGTTAGTGTTTTTTGTTAGTAAGGCCCCGCAGCAAAAAATTTGGCTTTTTAAGGTATCAAAAAGCAGTAAAAATAGTGCCAAAAGCACTAAGTTGGCATCGCTGGTTCACATAACAAATTTGAATGAACAGAACTCTAGATAAATACAACAAAAACTACAAAAATAACAACCAGCAACAAACACATAGCAACAGCGACATGTGCATTGAAGAAGAAGTTGACGATGATGATGGAAAAAAAATGTGTGTTTTTTAATCCAGGGTGTTTGCAACAGCAGCAACATCATCCATAGTAAAGAATTTGTACGAGATGTGAGACTGCACACTGTACTCGTTCGTACAGCAACTAAACTGGAAGTATGAATGGATTTAGTTAGTATGCAAAGTAAATTGAGGTTTGTGATGTTTAATGCTGTGCAAGTGAATCTCTGTTTGTGTATGTGTTTGCTTCTGTATTGATGTTTTTGTTGCTGCTATTTCAGAGTTATTAGTGGCTGTAGCTGTTGTATTTTTCATCAGAAGCTTTGTTTTTTTCGTTTATTTGTTTCTTCTGTACAATATATGGAATATCTGGCATGTAAATGATTTTTAAGCAACGTACGTACCAGCAGCAGCTTTTCAAACACATTCAAGCTTGTCGTGTGTTCATATAAAGAAGGGGTTAAAAAAATTGTATCAAGATTCGTAGAAAAAGTAAAAACATTATAAAGGACGTGAAATAACGCAAGAAAAAAAAAAGAGAATGTCCTCAATTTTTAATTTGCATAAGTATGCATGCGTGTGCAAGCGAGCGTAG